>JAKOOJ010000004.1:39165000-39640000 GCA_022577455.1 Arizona elegans
CTTCGGCTGAAGAGATTGTAGAAAAAATGCTTTTAAAAGTAAAAAAAAAAAAAGTTGGCCAAGCTCACCCAGTCACATTACCCCACCACCACAGAACCGGTAGTAACAAATTTTACATTTTACCACTAGATTAGTGTAAAGTGATTCTAAGAGTTTCCACAGTTGTGTGCAGATTTAAATCCAAGTTTCCCTAGTCTTAGTCCAACTAGGTTGCAAAAATCTAACCAACCAGTAGATGACACCAAAGAGCGTTTTTCCATAATTATTGGACTCTGAATTTTTGTAAACATGTCTGAGTTCAACTTCTTAACCTACATTCACAAAACCTATGTAGTGGAAGTTGTGGAACTGATAATAGACATCTATCTCAAAGGAAATCAATTACACCTTTCTTTTCAGAGTTTTTGTATTTCTAACAGCTCCAGGAAAAAATCAACAGGTTAAGGCTTTCCCCAAACCTGCAGTTTCAGCCATTTAAGATGGCAGGTACTGTGTTCTGCTTGCTGGTTTTCAGTAGCAGATTGGCCACTATGGGCAAATTTGTTTGTAATGCAAGAAATATGTTTTTATGTTTTTGTTCCGAAAGATGAGAAAAAGACAGTGTTGGTTAATGGGAAAAAAGAGTGAGATGAATTGTTGGAGACACATTAATGTTCTGTCAAATTTGCCAAGTAAATTGTCCGAAGTTTATTTTTCCATTGGGTAAAAGGCTTCTGCTCCTCTAGAATGTCTTTTGAATTTTCCTTGTGGTTATTATGGGGTCATCTAGCTGGTTAGGTTCTGTGTTCCTCATTGTTCCACCATTTTAATCTCTGTGACACTTTGCAGACTTTAGTAACCCAATAGGAAAGGTTCCTCATAATGTCTGTAATTAAATATAATCCTGTTCAAAAATAAGAGAAGACAGGGCCAATAATGTTCAGGTAGATGAATCCTAATAAGAAAAAAATAGTTATTTGAGAAAAAAATAGAAGCAGATAAAGAATTCAAATAACTAAGTAACAAATGTTACATATCTATCCACATATAATAAACTAATGTACTAAATTGCTTTTAAAAGTCTTGGGCTATTTTATAAGCATGAGTGGTGTTAAAAAGTGGAGTTTCTTTGGCTGAATTAGTCTCTTAAATCTAAAGCCTGTAGTTTTAAGGCCCAGCCTAGTAGGTACATTTTTCCAGCTAGAGCATTGGCCATTTATTTTAAGTCAAAATAATTACATGGGTAACATGACATTATTATGCAAATGATATGACTACTGTAGTTTCCATTAGTCACAGCATGATGTCATAATGCAAAATGATATAAGTCCATTCTTGAGTTCCTTTAATATGGGGCCAAATGGTTCATCATTTGCCCTATAGTAGATGCCTAGGTCTCAAGGGAGAAGGAGACCAGTCAGTGTGGCCAGCTTGGCATGGCCAGCTCTCCGCTGCCACTCCCCATCACCAAGTCACCTCTGCCAGCTCATCACCACTAAGTCACCGTGGGATAATTCCAGATGCCAACTCACTGGGGAGAATTCCCAATATGAATTCAAAAGGAGGAATCCAGATATATGGAGTGTGAAGAACACATTTTACATCTTTCATCTTTGCTGCTGCTACAGATAAGACTGATAAGACTATAGAAGGAATTTGATATTTTGTGTCCAAAAGGAACTTGATCCATGAGCAGGTTTGCTTTTACCAAAGGACACACAACCCTTTGGAAATCTTCATATTGGTCTATATAGTGGCTGCATAAAACAGCAGATTGCTTTGAGACAGCAAGAATGGAAATACTAGGGATATATTGCTCATGTGCATTTGGAACAAGCTTTATCCCCAAAGCTACAGATGGAAACTGCTTTTATTTATAAGGGGTTGCACAGACAATAAAGGTTCGGATCCAAAGAAATTGGAGAGGATGCTAAAACGAGTTAAAAAGTAAAATTTGCCCCACCATCAAAGAAATCTATATACACCTGAAAGGCTCCGTGTATTTGCTACGCAAAAGAACACATGGAGAGGGTAGAAGATAGAAGGAAAATCTGCTAAAATGCTGAATATCACAAAAGTAGTTTTGAGGAAGTATATAAAATCCCTTGGTGAACTGAATGTAGGTAGGTAAATTGAGGACCCAGTTGTGGGGGCAATAAGCTGACTTCGTATAAATATACAAAAGAATGAAGGCTATTGCTTAGCGCATTGTAAGCCGCCTTGAGTCTCTGGAGAAGGGCGGCATATAAATCAAATTTTTTTAAAAAAATGTTGCTACCTGCAGGCTTGATCTCTACTCCATCTGGACAGTGGCCATTAAATCTTCTGATCTAGATTCAGCACAGCTTTTGAAAGAACATGAGAATTAAGAAGCCAGCTTGCATACCTCAAAACTTTCTCAATTTCTTCAACATATATGCTGTGTTGCTGCTATATCCTATTAGCAATACTGTGTTACATGTTTCCAAGGATCTAGCCCAATAACTCCAACACAAGTTAGGTTTGATTCAAAAGCATTTATTTATATCTTACTTATCTCTTGCAGGTGAACATCTGGAATGGCACTGGACTCTTGGACAATACCTTATATACCTGGGAGGTGGAGTCAAGGTGAGGAGGGGTCAAGGGAAGGGTTAGGTGGGATGGATAGTGTTAACCCTTGCCCTGCCATGGGTACACAATGTTAGGCATTTACATGTAACAAATCCCCCTCTAAATGCCTAACAGTTGGAGACGTGTGTGTGTTGTATATGTACACCTAATTTCGAAGTTAAATAAGCGTGTTGTTTGTTCTGTAAGGGTTTTGTCAGGACGTCAGCAATTTGTTCAACAGTCTCACAATGTATGGCTTTGATGAAACCAATGTTTGATAATTGCCTAATGTGCTTATGTTTGATATCTATATGTCTTGATCTCTGCCCCACAGCATCCGCCGTGGATATGTCTATAGCTGTTTTATTATCTTCATGTATAATTATTGGGTAAGCTGGTTCAGTCCAGATATTGGAAAGCAGGTCATCGAACCATGTCAAGTTGTTGGCTGCCTTTGACAGGCAGATGTACTCTGCTTCTGCTGTGGACGTAGCCACCAAATTTTGCTTTCCGGTATACCAGTGCACTGGGCAGTTATTGATAAAGAATACGTAGCCAGAAGTACTTTTCCTGCTCTTCGTGTCACCTGCCCAGTCAGCATCCGCATAACAAGTTAAGATAGATTCTCTGGAGTTTACCGGTTCTAAACATAGGCTAGCATCTATGCTATATTTTAGGTACCTGAGTATTTGTTTCGCGCCCTCCCAGTGTTTTTGGTTCACTGGTTCATCAAAAACCAATGTTTTTTGTTCACTGACATGCCTAGACAGAAGGTTGACCGCTAAGATGATGTCTGGCTTTGTCCAGTTAGCTATGTATAGTAGGGATCCAATGACGGATCTATAGAGTGTATTGTCCTTAAATGGTTCGCCTTCTTTGTTTTAGGAAGTCAGTCTGCATGGGTGTTTCGCATGGTTTGGCATCCTTCATGTTGCATTTGTGTAAGAGTTCTAATATCTTTTCTTTCTGGGAGATTCTGAATCCCTTCTGTGTTTTGTTGATTTGGACCCCTAGGTACTTATTCACCTTTCCCAATGTCTTTAGTGTGAAATGTTTCCCTAGCCTCTCAGCAAACTCATCGCATTTCTATTTACGTTGGCCAAAATATAAAATATTGTCTACATAAACAAGTACGTACTCAATAGATGCACCTTCTTTCTTGATGAAGAAGCAAAGATCAGCAGAAGTGGCTGTGAAACCCATGTCTTTTGAGAATTTTTGCTAGACATTCATACCACCTCTTTCCAGACTGCTTCAGTCCATACAAACTTTTATTCAACAACCAAGTATCTCCCTTTTGTGTATCTTTCCCCGTCGTTGATGCAGTGGGTGGCGAGTTCGAATCCTGCCGTTGGTTTGTCCCGTAGGCAGTCGGTGTTTGGCGCTCGTTTTCGGGATGTGTCATTACTCTGTGGAGTGGCTGGGCTGATGCTTCGACGTCGATGGCCACTCTGTTGTCCTCTTGGCTCCTGGACATTTCTCTGCGGTTTGTGTCTGGCGCGGGAGGCTTGAACGCGGAGCCAAATGCTGCCGCTAGAGTCTCAATTGCTTTTTCTACTTCGAGCTCGGTAGACGAGCTCCTGTTGGTTTGGATTCTTTCTTCATGGTTGTTTTCGGGTTGTTCCCATTTGTTTTGGGGTCCTCGTTGTTTTGCGCCATTGAATTTGAATCTCGGCTCCCCATTGGTTGTTGGCCATTCCAAGATGGCTGACGGGAGCATGGCGCAAAAATGAAATAGTCCATGTCCGGTGCTTCTGCTTGGGAATGCCTTTCCCTTACCAGACTGGCGGCTTCATGGTTTTGCTCCTGGGCATTCATCGCTGCTCCATGGTTTTCTAGGAGGCCTTGGAGTTTCGCGATGAGCTCTCTGTTGCTGATGGGCGCCTCCATCATTCTCAGTATGGTCATTCTCAGTTCGTTTCTCTCGGGCGGTTCTTCTCTTTAGTGGTTGCTTGCTTCTTCTCGTGGTCTCTCGCTTCTGAGTAGTGGGTTCGGATTGGCATCCTGCTCACTCTCAGTTGTTGCGATTCTTGCTGTGGCACCTTCAAATGCCTGTAGCTCTGCCATTAGTTTGGTGTAGGCTCTTGTGTTCATTCTGTTTTCCGTTTCAGAATAAACTACCGATTCTGTCATTGTTTAGAGTTATGGGCGAACCATCCTCTGCTACCATTCTGTTACGTGTTTCCAAGGATCTAGCCCAATAACTCCAACACAAGTTAGGTTTGATTCAAAAGCATTTATTTATATCTTACTTATCTCTTGCAGGTGAACATCTGGAATGGCACTGGACTCTTGGACAATACCTTATATACCTGGGAGGTGGAGTCAAGGTGAGGAGGGGTCAAGGGAAGGGTTAGGTGGGATGGATAGTGTTAACCCTTGCCCGGCCACGGGTACACAATGTTAGGCATTTATTTATTTTTATTTATTTATTTTATTGAATTTGTATACCGCCCTACTCCCGAAGGACTCAGGACGGTGAACAGCCATGGAATAAAACATATAAATACAAAATTTAAAATAGATTAAAACGAATTAGATAATTTGGTTGAACAAATTTAAAACCCCAATAATTTAAAACCAGATTTAAAATTTCCATTTAAAAAGGGGAAAGACTTAGGTCAGGCCGGCTTGGTGAAAGAGGAAGGTCTTAAGCGCGCGACGGAAGGTACGCAGATCCGGGATCCTCCATATCTCTGGGGGGAGCTCGTTCCAGATAGTAGGTGCTTCCACAGAGAAGGCTCTCCCCCTGGGGGCCGCCAGTCGACATTGTTTGGCCGACGGCACCCGGAGGAGCCCCTCTCTATGGGAGCGTACTGGTCAGTGGGAGGCTATTGGTGGTAGCAGGCAGTCCCGTAAATAACCAGGTCCTAAGCCATGGAGCGCTCTAAAGGGAATAACCAAAACCTTGAAGCGCACTCGGAAGACCACCGGGAGCCAGTTCAGCTCGCGCAGGAGAGGTGTTACATGGGAGCGCCACATCGCTCCCGTCACCACCCGCGCGGCCGCACTCTGCGCCAGTTGGAGCCCCCGAGTGCACCTCAAGGGGAGCCCAATGTAGAGAGTGTTACAATAGTCCAGACGGGAGGTGACGAGGGCATGTTACATGTAATAGTCCAGACGGGAGGTGACGAGGGCGTGTTACATGTAACACACTGAAGCTGTTGTCTATGGAGATTCTCAGTTTTCCAGATTATGCTTGTCCTATAAGTGCTTTTCCAAAAGGCAACTGGAGTTTCTTCAGGGGGTTTTCTTTGAAAATATTTTGCTTCTCAGAATTGAAGAAGCTTCTTGGAGGAGAAGTGAAATGTTTTTAAATAAAAAAACCAAGTCTTTTTTTGGAAAAGCACCTTTGGGGCTACTGAAGCTGTTCCTTTCTATGTCTTTACTTCTACAGTTTCTAATATATTCATACTATTCTAATATAGCATGCTAGCTAGGGAATTCTGGGAGTGGACATCCACATATCTTAAAGTTACTAAGTTTGAAAAACACTGAGATAATGTAGAACACAATTTTCTACTAATCCTTTCTCACTTTGATGGTTTATTAAAGTATCACATTAAAAAGTAATTAGTTCCTTGATCATGACATACATTTTCTAAGGAGGATTTTTTTAAAAAAAATCTGAACCTGTTCCTGGACAATCTAAGTCAGGAAAGAGAAATATTGTTAGCTTGTTCGGTTTATATACTATTAAACTATAATTAAGTGAGCATGAAACAAATAAATTGTCAAGATACATTGATTTTATTGAAAAAGAAATATACAAAAGCTTTGCAACCCTTTGCATGTAGTTTTATAAAGTCTCCTTTCTTTGCACTGATATAGAAAGTGAGCAAAATGAACTCAACAGATCCTAGGCAAAAAGGGATGTAACATTTTTTAAAGTCTTAGAGATGGCTCAGATGGACATCTGTATATTTTACATTGGTATAAGAAGAAAAGAAAGTACAGCAAAATCAGATTGAAAAATTCAGTTATTATAGTCACTTTCAATCAAATGTAGTTCCACTTTTCTAGATTTCAAGTAATCAAAATCAAAATCCAAGGTCTGAGAAACAAAGTTTAAGGTCCTGTTTCAGGGTCAAGAATTAAGTCCAAAGGTGAAAGTCACAAAGGCATATCAGACTTATGGCAAGATATGGATGAGTTGTTTCCAGCATTACTTTAAATAGCTGCTGGCTGGTGCAGCTTATCAGGAAGAATTTGGCTGTCTCCTCGCAAGTAGCATCACTGACCTCTATTGTGCCTCCCTGTTCTTGGCCCTGCTTGGGATCCAGGGGAGGAGGCAATTATTCCTCATACCACAGACTGGCTCAGCTGCAACCCTTCTGCTTCTGGCTGATCTTCCTGGTTCCTGGCTGCAGCTGAGTCTCTGTCCTTTCTTTATCAGCCAGCTACTTGTCCAGCCACTCCAGCCTTTCTGAGATTTCTGGCCTCTCCTTCTCCTCTTGCCAAGCCCCACCTGGTTGAGAGTCTTCTGCATGTTCAACAAGATTCTGGGCCCTGCTCCAAATTTCCTCCCCATCTGAGCCAGCTTCTGAGACATCCATTACATGTTATTGTTTCTGGTAACTCTTAATGGATTTTTGATGACCAGAACCAAATGTCAAGACTTTTGTTCTCTTTTAGTCTACCCACAAAGAAGTTTTAAGGACTTTATGGCTAATCCAAGTCCTTAATGTTAATTCCTCAGATCCCCACTCACACTTATGGCAAGGTCCTATTGAGTTCAGCAAGTCTCACTCTAGCCACAAGGATACCAGTCAGAACCAAAAGGCAAAAGTCCAGAAGTCTGCAATTCAAGTTCTATCCAAAGTCTGAATCCAAAAATCCACAGATTCAAAGTCCAAACACAGAACAGTCCAGAGTGAAGAAGCCATGATCACAGAGATGGAAAATTCTCATGGCACAAGAATGGTTGGTTATTTCCAATACCCCAACTCCACTCATCCAATTAAACAGGTGCTTGCCTGTTTAGGTTATCAGGAGAGATGAGTCTGTGTCCTCATGAGTAGCCTTGCCAACCTCCTTTGCTCCTGCCTCCTCTCAGCCTGTGCATTTGCAGATCTGGTGGTGGAGGCACTTCCTCCTCATCTCTGCTGACCAGTTACAGCTGCATGCCTATTCTGCCTTGCACTTCCAATGGGGTGTTTGAGCTCTCCAGCTGCAGCTGCACCTCATCTGTTTCTGGGTGTTCATGCGGTCACTCTTCCAATGGCCTTTCCAAAGCACTTGGCCTCTCCACTCCTGGTTCAAAGCTCTCAACAACATCCTGGTGCTCCTCAGTGAGTTCTAGTCTGCCTTAGTCGTGAAAGCCATCTGGGTCACCAGGGTCCAGTCACTGTCTTTCATTTCAACTCATCTTATTGTTGTGGGGAAAACAGATGTGTGGGATATATTTGCTGATTGGATTTATTTGCAAATATAATAAAGGCAGAATACAAATAAATAAGTAGACAGACAGACAGACAGACAGATATTTTTTTTAACAATGCCCACCTTTATATTTTATTTATATTGTTCTAACACTTGTTACGGCATATGTGGTTTTGTTGATGAGCTGCATGATGATAGGGAAGGACTATGGGTTAATCAAAGTCTGGCTTGCCTTAATTGTCGCTGCATTTATAAAATTAAATATTTACATGATACCAGAAAGGTTTCTGGTGCTTTTCAGACTCATAAAAACTGATTTCATGAGATTACAGTACTAAATATTTATAGTGCTTCTCACTCCCTCACACAATCTTCATGTGAACTAGGAAGGGACTTGTCTGAGATATTTTCTTAAATTATTTTATTGACCCAAGTTCAAGCCCCTTTTACCTGACCAATGCCTTGGTAGTGGTTTTTATTCCTGGAATCAAGGCAATTCCCTATGTCATGCATATATGCTTTTGCTGGACTTCTTTCAAAATTGTATAATGGTTTTCTACAATACATTACTAATCAAAACCCCTGGATTCTTGTGTGCCTATTTATCTGGTTTCAACCCTGCCTGACATACTGTAGGAACAGTGTGGTAGAACTGTCCCTACTTCTTTGCCACACATGAACACAGGTGCATCAATTGTGAAATTTAGTAAAAATAGCCTTCAGAATATGCCATTTAAATACAGACAAATAAAAACCTCCCTATTAGTATAATTGTCTTACCAAGATATACAGGTAGTCCTCGACTTACAACAGTTCATTTAGTGACTATTCAAAGTTACAATGGCACTGAAAAAAGTGACTTATGACCATTTTTCATACTTATGATCCTTGCAGCATCCCTATGTCAGATGATTTACATTTGGGTGCTTGACAACTGACTCACATTTATGACAGTCACAATATCCCAGATTTATGTGATCCCCTTTTGTAACTTTCTGTCAAGCAAAGTCAATGGGGAAACCAGGGTCACCTAACAACCTTTTTACTTATTTAAGAACTGTAGAGATTCATTTAACTAATGTGGCGAGAAAAGCCGTAAAACAGGGCAAATTCACTTAGCAAATTTCTCACTTAACAACATAAATTTTGGGCTCAATTGGGGTTGTAAGTTGAGGACTACCTTAATGATTCTGTAGATAATTATGAATTAGATACTAAAATAGGAACAGAAGAACCTGTTTTTTACTGAACCAAAGTATTGATCCTTTTATTACTGAAATACTGAATGGCAATAGTTATCTGGAGTATCGGGGAATTTTTTAAAACCATCCTCAGAGACTGGTTGAATCTGATACCTTCTGAATGCACAATCCAAATTTCTAAGTATTTTTAATTTGCATGCAACAACTTTAGAAATGCATCTAGATCATAAAAGACAACTATATAATTTCTTACTAAAGGATAATAGATGACTTTCATAAAAGACGTTTGTCCAAAATAAAATGATGCAAGAGGAGAGACAACTTTAGTGAGATCAGAATAGTATCATCCTAAATTTATCATGTATAAAGGATTAGAACAGGTAACAACATACAATGGTCCAACAATCTTTGATGCCTTGATTTCATACGCAACCTGTTTTTGGCATTTTTAATTTCTGAGATGTAATAGTTCATTAATTGTGTATGATAATGCAATATTACATTACTGTTTTGTTTTCCTTTAAGACATTAAATTAGTGGGAATGTTTGTTTATGGAGTACACACAAAAGGTACACAACATAAGATTAATCCGTGTGTGTGTGTGTGTGCAAAATTATTTCATTCATGTTCTTCCAATATTAGAACAAATTTAACTTTGTCTATTACTTTTTATTTTATTGTCCAATTTTATTTCTGCAGTATGATTTTGGTCCAGAAAATGTTGTGCAGCCAGTCTTAAGATATGAATTATGTTTTGAGCTAATTCAATTTATTCTTTTTGAAATTAATGTTCATTAATTTCAGATCATTTTGGAGACAGATGATAGATAGATAGATAGATAGATAGATAGATAGATAGATAGATAGATAGATAGATAGATAGAGAAGGAAGGCAGGCAGAAAAGAAAGAAAAGAAAGGAAGGAAGGAAGGAAGGAAAGAAGGAAGGAAGAAAGGAAGGAAGAAGGAAAGAAAGAAAGAAAGATTTCTACATTTCTCTCAGGCTGAGAGTGTGACTTATGCAGTGTAATTTTGCTACAATATAATCTCATCATCCAGCTGGCTTTATGCCTAAAGCAGGACTTCAACCACTAAATAACAGACTGGCTTGCATATTCATATGTAAGTATGTACACATACACAAATACACAGAGACATACATAGACATATAAACATACATACTATTAATAAGATTTTATAACTCCTTGTTGGCTATTCTGAATGGATTTGTATCCTGAAGTATGTGAAAAAAGGGACACTTTTAAGAAAAATAAGCATTTGCACATTGTTGGAGGCCATTAACTGGGTGACCTTGGGCTACTCACTTTCTCTCAGTTTGGGAATAGGACTTCCAAATTCTTGCCAAGAAAACTGCAGGATCTTGTCCATGCAGTTGCCAGTAGTCAGCATTGAAGACACCCAGAAAAAAAAATATTCTGAAAGAAAAATTGTTCATCTTTTGAGAATATTGCCATGATCTAAAACTGATACAGGTAATCTCTGGTCAACACTACAAACTCTTTAGTATCTTCTTATAGAATCATGACTGCTCTCTCCCGCCCCCAAATGTAATGGGAATGAATGAGGGCAATGCTATTTGTTGGATTTCTAATAAATTCAATGTATCTCAAAAGGAGTTCTTTTGAAAAAAATAAAATGAAAATTAAGGAGGGAAAAAAGGTGGGATTGAAATTCCTGGTCCCATCCCCTCTAATCACATCATTATAGTCATACCTGCACCCTACAGTCCCGTGTGTGTGTGTGTGTGTGTGTGTGTGTGTGTGTGTGTGTGTGTGAAATTATAAAAGAAATGATATCCTGCAGCTACACAAAGGTTGACTGCTATGCGCCTTGAAGAAGAAATATCTTCTCCCTTTCTTTTAATGGAAGGAGAGGCACAGCTCAGACCTGCATTCTTTTTATTTTTCTTCTGGAGTTCAAAGAAGGGCATGAACTCGCTGGAGAAATATTGCTTTGTGTCAGCTCCTTTCTCAGTGACATTTTCCCGTGGAAAGAATTTTATAGTGAAAATCTCTAGTTAGCAGCCCATAGTCTTTCTTTCTCTTCCTTAAAAAAAAATCTATACTAATAATTTTGAAAACATTGCTCTGTTGGACACAGCTGACTAGTAACTCAGCTTTATGGTATCATAACAGAAAATTGAGTGGGAATTGCATGCTCAGTGCACTGCCATTGTTCACCAAGCATAGATCAGCTCCTTAACTGCTTGCTAAACAGTAAACTCAAGCAAACACTTTTTCTTGCTTTCTACTTGGATTCTTGTTAAGCTTCATCCATTATTGGTTAATGTCTGTCAGGATGTAACTAGTGATAAAAACAACTAAAGCAGATGCAGGCATGCCATTTTTAACATGTTCCTATCCATCAAGACATTCCCCCTGCTATTTTCTTCATTGAGCAATACAATAGCATTTAAAGAGATAGGATACCCTCGAAGTAGAATGTAGAAAACATATTTTGTTTTGAACCTGAAACAAATAGTTTCGGGGTTCTGCTGAACCATTCTAAGAATGTTGAGGTTTGGCAGAATTGAAACCCAATTGTGATGATTTCCAATTGATGAGATTGACAGTTTAATAAAGTCCTTAAAGCATCAAGCTCACCTTCCTAGGATTGAGAGAAAAAGACTGGTGCAAGGTCACCCAGTTGGCTGGGTGCCTAAAAATTTAGATTCTCTTTGGTTTCTGGCCTAATGCCTTAACTGCTACACCACAAACACACCTGCCCACAAACTCACAAACAGATTGATCCTAGAGTGGTTCTTGTCTCACTTTTGATATGGGGATCTAAGAAAGGTATACAATTTTGGGGATGGGCACTCCATCTTGATTATGCGATAAATCAAAAACTTCCATTAATTCTAAATATTTGTATTGTTCTTCATCTAACTGAAGTGATTTCTATTCATTATTGGGAGTCTGTCTTCTCTTATAATCTTGCTTCCTTTAATTGCCAAGATAGCATATTTGTCCAGGCCAAATTTCATTTCTGTTTCTTTACTACAGCTATAAAGGTGGAATTTGCAGCCGAAGATTGATTAGACAACAGGAACTTTTAGGCCACTGAATGTATTTCAAAAGCATGTTATGGGCATGTGAACAAAATGTTTGCCACGGCAGCCACATACTCTCAAAAGCCAGAAGGTAAACTAGTTAGGCTGCTACCCATCAACCTTTTTGGCTTTCCAGAATGCTCCAGCTCCTCAGTATATCTGTTTTTTTTCTGGGCAGGCTTTCAATTAAAGCAGTAACTCACCATTTTATTTACTAAGATTACCTCTGGAGCTTTGCAAGACTACATCCAGAGGTATTGCTGGAAAAAATAGATTTATGCTTGAGCCTGTGGCTTTATTTTATGACATTGCCAGTTTCCTGTTTTAATTTAATCTTGATTTGTCAAGCCACAAAGGGCATTTGGGGTTGATAAAATTCTACTCAAGTGTCAAACCTTAGGGCACTGTGTGAACTGAAAGTGATGTTCCTCAAGGACAAATCTCACAAGGTTCCTTTTAAGAAAGATTTATTCAGCAATGATAATACAGTGCAACAATTTCAGCATTTGCACTATTTTCAGCTTTAAACCATGTATGTGAGAATGGAAATGTAGCATTGGAGATCTGTCTCTCTTCTGATAAAGTTGGAATCTACAGCTGAGGGTTGTTTATAAAACAGTTGCTTGAATCTTAATCAGTCTGAGAATCAATCCTTAAGTGGGTTATAACTAGGCTGCAAAATCCAGACCACATTAGAAAGAAGCAAATATTTAGACTCTGCTGTATCTTTATATTATCCTCAAGTAGTCAATCTCTGATATGCTAATTCTAGATACAGCATTGCTTTTTAAATGATTGTATCTTTATTGGATAGTATAATATTTTAACATTTAATATATTTTCTTCCATGATTGTAGAATGCTGTATTGTGTTTGTTATTGATTCCTGTTTTTTTTCTTAATTTGTTTTAAAGTTTGTAATCTGTTCTCCATTTGTTTGTTTTCTTTGCAAGTGGTTTATATGTTGATCAAATAAATACTCTATGCCACATTTGGTACACCACATAATATTATATATATCAATTCTGTTCAAACTTGATAACTCTAAGAATTGCTAATTCTCTAGACTGGAAAATTCTGATTACAAATCCACATAATTTTAAAGTTGCCAAGTTTGGGAAACACTGGTCTTTTGTGAAGAGTTGAATATGAATTGCTTTCCTGACAATTTTCATCTTGAACTGTATTAAAACCCCTTTCAGACAGTAATAATATTTGCCAGAACAAACATCTTATTGTCTTCCAGAGTCTTTGAACTACAACGTCCACTGTGTCTAACCCACTTCAGTCAATTGAAGTTGTTGGATGCTTATCCTACGGTTGGGTAGATAATATATAGAAAACTATGTTCTGTAACTTTAACTGCTACAAGATGACCAATTGACTGTGCTAAGCAGACATAAAAGAAGGCAGGAAATTCATTCACTTCTGCTCCTGCTATTAGAAGGTTGAACTGCTGAAAGGAACTGTGTCTGTGTTACTGAAGAGAACTGGAATTGTAAGCAAACTATGTTTTTGTGTTGAACCGTGATTATTTGAAGAAGTGTTATCTTTGTTTTGAGAAGCCAAGTTTGTTTTTTTTTACTACAAGTAAAGACTGTTTATTTTTCTTTAAACATTCTTTAAACATTCAGAGTCTGTGAGTATCTCTGTGTTTTGCTAAGCAATGTATCTATTTGCTATCTGGTCTGTTGCACCACTTTGCAGAGGGCAGTTTTACCCTCAACAGAAGTTCAGATTTCTCTATTTTACTCCATGCATTTCTAACTTCTAAAGAATTTGAATTCATGGGCTTTACCAAATGGATTTGTACAGGATTGCTGATTTAAATTAGAATCTTCTATGTTATTATTTAGTGTTTTATCTTCTTGCCAGGCAAAGGTGCTTTTTCAACTGGACTTAGTTTTTTCCTTGTGGAAGACGTTTTGACTGTCCTTCAAGAAGCTTATTCAGTTCTGACTAAGCATTCAGTCAGAACTAAGAAGTTTCTTGGGTGAGAACTGAAGTGAGGGGAGGAAGGGGGGGAGTCCAGTTTTGAAAAAGCACCTTTGAGACAATCATGACCTGGATGACTGAGAATCTTCATAGATATTCTTGCCAGGCAGTTTCTTTACAATCCTCAGACTCTATTTAACTCTCCAAAGTTGTTTTAAAACTGCAGATTTATTAGATGTAGATAAGGAATTTAGGACACTTAACTAGCTCCTTGAATACCAGCTCCTTGATTAGCAGGCTATTAATTCTTAGCTGCTTTGCTGATCTGGCAGATAATTGCTGTCCTGGGCTCATTCTGGATGTTATTTATTTATTTATTTATTTATTTAGCTTCCTATCCTTTCCCGCTGGCATTCTATTCCTACAAGCAGATGGTATCCCTTTGAATATAAAAATTCTGATTGTTTTTGTAAAATTACTATCCTGACATTGTTATTCCCCATTAGCAGTCTTGCATTTTTAAATTGGAACTTTTCCAAACTATTAAAAAAAAATAATCAAAACTACTACTGTCTTTGCTATCTATACAGGCTATCACAGACCCAGCATCTGAAAGGTAATGAATTAGCTCCATATAATGAATTCAAGATTAACCTTCTTTTATCTGATATTGGGTTATTTTACTATCAAGAAGGATGTACAGGTAGTCCTTGACTTATGATTGTAATTGAGTCTGGAATTATGGTTGTAAATCAAGACATCCATGTGATCGGAAGTAGTTTTCTGACCTTTTTCATAGTAGTCATTAAAAAATGCCAGTTGTTAAACTCATTCATTTGAATGCCATTTTTTGCTGGAGAGCAGCAAAACATGCAGAAAAGTGGCAAAAAACATAGTGAATCATGTCATGTACTGAACTACCAAACATACAATAATGTGATGAGGGTGGGTGGGTGAAGCAACCATTTTATGATGGCCAGGTATGTTTTACACGCTATGAAGCACCTATTCTGTGGCTATCATAACTGTGAATGGTCATAAAACAACCAGTTATTAAGTTAGTACTTACTGTATGCTTCAGAAAGGGGACTCTTTTTCAAAGAATAATTTATTTATTATTGTTATTTATTATGAATGATTAGATGCTATTGTAACCATACAACTTGAAATAGATATATGTATATGTATATGTATATTTCATTACAATAGATAAAAGTGATCACATTTATCAGATAACATCCTTTTCTCAGTTTCCAAATAAACTTGAAAAGGAGCTTCACAGAAATCTACAATAAGGCAATAAATTCATTTCCTTACCATCCAATCCTATACATTTAAAGAAATATATTTTGTTTTTTTTAAATTGTATGTTTTCAAACCTTTTCAGTTGTTGTGAGTGACTTTACTTTTTCATGTGTAGAAGTTTGCTTTGTTTTATTCCTTGAATTACTAAGACTATAGACAGTAAAGTTTAGCATCTTTCATTTATTTGCAAAAACAGATTATTTTCTGTTCTACAAAAGAGTACACAGCAGAGCATTTAATTTTAGGGTTCAGAAGTTATCATGTCACAATAAATTGATTGAATACTCTTTTCCATCTCTCTAACCCCCAGTGAAATGGGACCACACAGAGACTTGTCATTTTTTCCTCAAAAAATAAATAAATAAATAAAATCTATTTTTTCATCTAATGATATAAAAAAACACCCCATGGTTAAAATGGTGAGTTTGGAACTAGAGTCCTTGCCTTCTCACCTCGCTGACCTTGAATTCAAGCCCTTTCTTGCCCTAAGCAAAATGAGTTTGAAGATCCTCCTTCAGGTTCCATTAAAGCACTGATTCATGTCAAAAAAGAACTAGAAGTAATTCAACAACTCTTGGAACTGTGGTGGGTCATTTTCACGCTGGAAGATGCCCAAGGCTATGCTTGCATAAGCTCTGAGTGAATCAGTTTGACCTGGCTGACATGGCAATGCTGCAGAAGGAAAAAGTAAACCTAGAATAATAAAGTCTTTGGAGGGAGTGAATAAAGACCCTGGTCATGTATCACCACCCTGAATTTCTTGCTTCATGGGGCTTCTCTCTCAACTATTTCTTCTGTATCTTATTATGTGGACTTAATAAATGGGTCACTTTAAGAGCATCTTCATTTCTGATGAGTGGCAAATTTTCCTTATTGGCCATGAAGGATCTTAGAATACATGAACTGAGATTTAATATTTTCTGTACTATTGGAAAACAGGGCAAACAAGTAGTTATGTGTGAATATCTACCCTTAGAATTTGGGAGCACATGACCTTGTCTTAGGGGCAAATATCTCAGTAGATAGGGTGGTTTGCATCATTGGAAAGTTCGATGAATTCTCCTCTTCAGTTTTATTTCTATATTTCCTTTTGAATGACCTCATCCCATTACTCTAAATGGCTCAGAACATATCAAAGCAGTATTATTGTTATTCTGAATTCATCTTGCTTTTCTTTACAGATCATTTTCATGATAAGCAGAATGCTTGAAATCCTTTGTCTTATTTGCTATTAAATTTAACTTTTATTAATAAAATGTAGTAAACACTTTGAAATCAAGGAGATTGTGGTTAGTCAGTACTAACTTGCATGCCATTGATTTCTCAAATAATGACCAATGCAGAATTCAGGCCATTGTATTGAATTGAATTTCTATGTATATTGCCCTATACTTGAATGGGGAACGCAGATGGGTTTTTAACACTTTAAAATAAATAATTTAACTTCATATCTAGGTTAATGTCATTAATGCTAAAAGAATACTATTTTACAGTACTGTCCAATTTTTTAAGTAATTTAAATTAATGCCAGTTTGATATAATGGTTAAGGTAATAGGCTATAAACCAGGAGACCATGACTTCTGGTTCCAGCTGGGTGACCTAGGAAGGAGGCAATGCAAACCAATTCTGAAAAACTTTGCCAAGAAAATTGCAGGGACTCATCCAGGTAGTCACCAGAAGTCAACACAGACTCAAAGGCACACAAATTAAAAACAAATACACATCCAGCTATATGGTCAATGTCTCCCAGAACAAACAACCCAACATAACACATATGAAAAAAAGTTCAGGAAGTTGCTATCAAAAACTGTCCTTGGCTTCCTCTAAAAAATATAATGAAAATCTAAAGATGCAATCTAATCTGAGAATCTCTCTATGATTTATTCATGTTTGAATGCTTTGTCCATTAATTGCAGTAGATTGCCTATGAATGATGAGCAATACTGATCACTTTAATAAACATTTGTACTTCAAAGTTTCTTCATCAATTTCTATATGCAATGGTTCATTCATATATAGCAACTTCTCAACATAATTAAATTATAAATGGTTCTAACAGCCCAGAGGCAATGTTCCAGGGGCCACACTGTTAGCAGTTTTCTCCACACTTCCCAGTCCATTGGCCACAAAAGCTGGAACTTTTCAAGATCTGGAAATCATATTCTTTGAAAAACCTTGAGTTTACATTTTTGCCTTAATAGTGGTTGTACATTAAAAAATTCCAAGATAATTCAGTGTTTGCTTGGTGTACAAATGCTTTCAAAACAATTATTCTATCCAAAATGGCAAGCATCTTCTGTCTGGGAATTCAGAAACTCATATTCTACTCTTAATTCAAGTCGAATTAATCAGGGATGTAGCAAGATTCATTAGGTTTGGTAGGATGAGATCAGATTGCAGTACTTAACAACAATAACTGGGGTCAGAATTTCCATTGGTAAATGATACAGTAATAAAGTGCAATTCATTTGTATCTATAATTTAGCAATGGCAATTCCAGTAGTTCCCATTGCTATAATTAAGTGAGGTTGAGGAAAACAGGAAGTAAAGGCCTTACATGACTGTGACTTACAATTTCCTGCCAGCTAACTACAAGTACAGTCAATGTTGACTGGCTGAAAGTTGCCAGTCTTGCTCGCAAGCAGGCTGGAGGGCAAGTGAGTATCACATAGTAGTGTGCGAGTGTGTGTGTGTGTATATATACACAGGGGAGAGGTCAAATGGGGAATTAGTTTAGAGTCTCTGTATAGCCAGAAGAGGATGAAGTTCAACTTTTCTTGAATGCCATTGATTCTTATCTAGACCTACCCACATGCAAACCATTAGTAAGAGAAAATTCCTGTGCTAGATAGGCTTGAGCAATAAAGCAGTAAACTGGAACATTTATTAATGGACCTTATTGTTCACACCTGCCTGGAGCTTCCTTTTCACTGTGCTGAAGCTTTAGTAATTAGCTGCTTCTTACTTAGTATGAAAGTAGGTCTTCTGTGCATTCATAGTTCCATCATACATTTCATATATTCTCTTTCACTAAGTCTGCGATTGCAGTAGCATTCCATCAATAACAGATACTCTTGTCTATGTATGGGTTGTTGCAGTAGCTCACTTATTGTCAGATTGTCTTTGTTCCACAACATCTGGCCTAAATCTGCTTAACCCGAGTGATGTCCAAACTCCACCCCCCCCATCTCTCTCTCTCTCTCTCTGTCTCCCTCCCTTCTTTCTAATCTCTCTCTCTCTCTTTTCTCCCAAATTAGTTTATTAAGACCTGGCACAACTCTTAGGTTGTGTGACTCTCAGGTCTGACATAAGTAGTTGAAGAATTATAGTGTGTGTGTGTGCGTGTGCATGTATTAGATTGGGAAAATTGCTTTTTTGGTTCAATTAATTGTGGTGTTCTTATGGATAAACTAAAAATTAATATGCAAACTTTTATAAATTATCATGATTATCTGCTTTATGAATGCATGATGTGAACATGAATTGATTTATTCACCATTTTCTGATGGGGAAATTATTATATATCATCACTTGATGCATTGATTTTGAGCAGCAATTGGCTAGTTTTTAGTGGACAAGATGCTCATGCATAACATCTGTGGGAACCTGTCATAGGTAAATCAATGATTTAAAAAGTGGACAGAGAGGCATCACATACTGTATATACATAAGACATGTTTCCCAAATGATTTTTGGCAACATTTGAGAGCCTCTGGAAATGTCGCAGTAGCCACAGAAAGGAAATTAGGGATTTTTCAAGTACTCCTTGGGTTCCTATTGCTGCAAATTGCCATTCCTGATTCTGAAGACGTTTCCTTCCAATCTCATGCTGCTAAATGCTCTTAATATAAAATCTCCAAAGAGTTCTGCCCAAAGCTGAGTACATGGGAGCATGCCATTTCCAGGCCACATTTCTACTGGCATCAGCAGAGCTTTTAGCTGAATAGTATGGCACGTTGTTGTTGTTGTTTTTTTAACCTTCTGTTTTTGGTTTCTATCTAGATAATTTATCTCTTAGTCCAGAAATTGTGATTATTGAGATGGTTTCAGTTGTCCTAAAACTGCAGACATTTTCCATCTGAGTTTAATTGTAGACTCCAGAGATAGTTTTAGTCTAGGGTAAAAAAACAGAGCATACTTTTTTTGAATATTGCTACATAATTGATGACCCAGGCCCCATTATACCTTGCTTAACAACTTGCTTGCTTCTGCATTGCAATATATAAAGATGATATTAATTTTCCTTTGAAAAAGAATGTGTCTCTATGTCATTGTTGTCCCTGAACAGAGTGTAATCCTTATTCTGGAAGGAAAGTTATCTAGATTTTAAAAACAGATCCTTCACTTTATACTGAAAGGGTTTTTTTGATGGGGGGAGTATAATATATCAACTATCTTGTGATAGTTGAATAAATTCAATAGCAGCAGAGCTATTACTCATTAAGCAAATGGATCTTGAGGAGAACCAATACATCTCCATTTTAGGACATTAATATATTTACAAAGCAAGTGGTAAAATGCTGATGAGTTTGATTGGAACAATCAAGCTATATCAGAACAGAAGTCCTTTTTGGATTTTATACATTATCTACATAATTAGTAATCTAGACGTAAAATTTTCAAATCACATATCAGATTCAACAAGCCAGAGAATTTTCCATCAATTCCACAATATTACTCTGGGAAATAAATAATAATTGAGTGACTTAACTTCTGCAGCATGCCATTTTCCTTTTCACTCTTGCACTAGTGCTTAATCATGGAATATGTCATCACAAAATGTTCTGTAGCATCGGAGAGTAGCCTGCTGACATTGTTTATGCAACATCAAATTGCATAAAATCAATAAATAAATATGATTTAAATTCCAGAGAGGGAACAAAAAGTTTATAATAAGTTCCATATATTCTGTAAAATTACTATTGATAGTAGAAATAGTTTTCTAGATATATAAATATCTGCTATGGATTGAAACTGCTACTTCTGTGTTTAAAACATGTGCTCTTCCCCTGAGTTATAGCAAGAAGCTGTCTTCTTGAATAAAACGTTTTATAATTTAACTCAATATTGTCCTTCTAAAAGTCCTGTAATTGAGTATCTAGAAAACCTTGGGAATACAGAACAAGGAGTAGTGAGAAGTAGAAAACATTTCTTAATCTAAGAGAGTGTAGAAAATCACCCAGATGCCAATGAAGAACTAATGTTGGCTGCAGCAGTGTCTGGAGCTTTTACCACATGTAAAAAGTTTGTATTCCCTCATATTAGACTATATCATTCAGGATTTATTTATTTTATAATAAATTTCTTAAATGGTCAAATCTGATAAAAGCAATGCCTTCAGAGGAGATCGTTTTTATGCCAACTATTGCTTTACGACATTGACAGTTTGTAACAGTCCTTGATTGCAATGGCGCAATGTATCAGATAAATTTTCTAATGGAAGCTCAGAAAAAATCACTCAAAATGTATAGTTCTGTGTATATATAGTGAAACTGTCCTTAAACAAACAAATGGGCCACTTTAAAATATTGCAGCTATAAATGACCATGGCAGTAGCACTCTGCATATAATAAAAAATAAGTACTGAAGAGAAGCTGCTGAATTACTGTGGTAATAAACCAGATGTGATTATTATCATTTAACACGGTCATTGAATACCATGAATCCCTGAAGCCATTAAAATATTTATGATTAAACATTTGCTATTCCTTCTAACAGAATGTATAACTTGACACTAAAATCTGTTAAGATAATATTTTGGCTGCTATATACCAATGCTGTATAGTGGTCAGCTAAGAATTACTCATATCTTGGAATAAATAGTTGAAATATTGGTCTTTTTAAAACAACCTTAAAGATAACCATATACAATAGATGTCATATTAGCTTTATGCCATGAATTTCAAGGAAAGACAGTTTGTACACAGCAAAATAAAAGTTTAATTGTTCAATGGAAAAATATTTGCTATTGGATGTGTTTATAACAACTAGAAAAACAAGATGCTTCTATTTTACTACCTTCTGTTATACAGTTTTGAAAGATATATTTTCTCTTACCCAATTTTTAAAAAATTAAAAATTAAACAAACCTGTTTTAATTTAAATTAAAATGATCAGAGAAAGGAAACTTTTTTAGCTCGGTGTCTAATCCAAGACATCTGGATATGATATACTACTATATTAGGAAAAGGGTGACATGAATACTACATTTTAGTCTGCATAATGATCAAAGGATTGCAGTTCAGATAAATCTTTTTATTTGAATTGCAAAGACCCAATTCTTCTAATCAATGAAAATCAATTCACAAGATTGGTGGTTTTTTTTATTATATTTCAAATTGTTTCTGGGTTGCTCCTTAGGGTAGCCAGCTAGCTAATAGTTATCATTTGGCTATGATCTCTTACTACATCATGCTTTATTTCAGTTTGTCATAGTGATATTACTTGAAACATTAATAGCAAGTTCCAAAATGAATATTACTGTAACAACAACAACATGATTTAGAACAGAAATTAAATTATTTAACCTTGTTTAACAAAGCCTAATACAACATGCTATTTCAGTCCCCAAGACCCAGCAACTTCATTGTTCCACGGCAACTACACTGTAAATGAAGCATATTTACTACAATCCAAATAATTTTAGGGATCAGGGTGAGAAAAGAGTGTCTAAGAATAAGAACAGAGTCATCCTTGGTGAGTGCTGAGAGAAAAAGGAAGTATAATTTGCTTATGGGATAATATTGTTAGTACATTCTAGGTGGATTCAGAGGAAAAACTCTTGAATCTATTCAAGGCATGCACCTCATTACAGACTTAGCAAATTAAAACACAAATAGGATTAGAAAAGAATAATGTAACAATCTCCCTCTGTGGTCCCTGGAGCATTAAGTCATAAATTGGGTTTGCATTAAATTGCTCCTGCAGTATTGAATTCAGAGAAAGAGCTATAGGCTGGAGATAAACCATGCTGAGCTGAACACTAACATCAAAAATGCTTTGCTTCCCCCTCCCTCACTCAATTTTTTTTCTTAGAAACACCACAAATTTGTTAAGATCTGAGATTAACCAGAAAAGTGGCATTTTGTGTCCTGATTAGAAAACTTGATTAGAAACACAGAGGACATTGGAGTATCATACACCAACCTGCACAAACATAGATATAATTTTAATACCATGATTTTATAGATAGTAGCTAACAGTAATCCTTTTCATACACACACTTAAATTTTAAAGTGAAAGATAAGAATAAAATAAAAAACAAAACGGTGACAAATAAAATAAAATCAGTATTCTCATATCTGTATCATCCTTGATATAAATGGATGCTTTCCCAAACTGGTGATTTCAAGAAATATTAATAGTATTTTTTTTTCCCTTCTGAATTTTTAACTTTGGTTTTTTACTTCTGATTTATTTTCTTTTTAAATTATCTGTGCTTTTATTCAGGTGTTTGTATTGTTTTATTGTGCTGTTGCAAATTACATAGTCACTTAGGGAAATGAGTGTTCAGAAATTTAATAAATAAGTTTAATTAATTAATTAAAAGCCAAGTGGGTGGATATTTTAGGGAACTGTAGTTGGTATATCATGTTACTACCAGGTGGGGAAGCTTTTTGTTCTCTTAGGAACTTCTGGAATGCACCGAGTTAGTGAAATTCTATACCTTGATCCACACAGTTAGCTAATTGGTTGGTAGACCATAGAACAAATTTTTGTAGAATGTTCTAGAAGCATTTTTTTTAAAGCAGCAAACATTAGACCCATTAAGAACTATAACAACAAAACCATTTAGAAATGCAATGTTTTCATAGGAGCCAAACATATACTTTAATCAAGTTATGGAAAATTCATTCCTTTTAGATGTTTGTCTTGTTTGTATATACCTGCTCCAAGTGACCTACTTCTTAACACTAAAGTAATAACAGAGCAACAGCGCAAAGCTCTCCATTATTTATGGATTTAACTACCATTTTTTGACTTACTGGAAATTAAATAATTAAACTCATTCATTCTAATTAAAGCTAGCATGTGCTAATTATCTACGTCTTCTGTCACACAACACCTGAACTTGTAGATCCAATTAGTCATATGTTATAGTTTAAATAGGGAACCTATTTCAATCTGTAAGAGTTTTGTCTTGACTTGCTTTGAAAAGGCCAATAGCATTAGGACAAGTCCAGCTTCTGGAGGAAAGAAATTCTATAATGTGAGGACATACAGAACAACACCATGTTTTATCACTTTATTAACAATGCACCAATGCTTTAAAAGAGCTGGATTTCCATTTAATGGAAAACATCTTGGACAAATATAAACATATTTAAATGATGACAGAAGAAATTATGAAAAGCAAATTTCTCTACATTTCTCATGGATCTTCAGATGGAATGGAATAATTAGGCAATCAATCATTTATAAACAAAAAAATCTTCATTTAATATAACCAGTTCCTTCTGCTTTTTATTTCTGACTGTTCCTTTTTTAAAATATAGTTTTTTATTTATGCTGTTTAAGAACATTAGGCAGGAACTAGAGAACAATTTCTACTGTTTATTTTGATTGTATTTTGGAATGATTCCACAAAAATGTGAAAATCTTTATGAAATATTAGAATATATCTATGAATATCATGGAGTACATCAATTCCAGTATGAAATTTTAAAGAATACTTTATTTGAAATTGGTTCTCAGATTATAATTTTAAGGTATATTTAATTTCTAACAATAACAAAAATCCTATCAATGTTCGGGATTTAATTTTATGAATTCCTAGTTGAAGATCGAGGAGAAATTTGATTTCAGTAAATTCATTTTTAATAAAATGTGTTATCTGTAATAAATATATATTACATGAGTCAAATGAACCCGATTGTGAAGACACATTGAGCAGAAATATTGGACGAGTTTAATTTCATTGCTTTAAAAAAGTGCTATTGAATGCTGCTTTGAATTAAATTCTATTTGTTTTAATAAAAGTGCTGCGGCTTGGGTGTACATATATTTGTTTCACTGGCAGTGTATTGGATCCAATAAAATTATATTGGCTGTAGTGCTTATGTCTCCTTTTCAGAGAAAATGGATTGAATGGAAAAATGAACAAGGCATGAATCAGCCAGCTTGTGCTCTCAGTTCAACTGAAAGAAAAAGTGCTCAATTGCTAAATGTTGCTTTGACAAAATTCTTTTCAGTGATATAACTGTGAAAATCTGATGAAGTCTTATATTTAATATGTCTAAAAGTTCACTTTTATGTTTGTGTGCATGCTTCTCTAATGTGGTTCTCGTGCTCATCCATGTTAAAACTGTCTGTCTTTCAACATATAACCAAAGGCAATTTAGTCTGGAAGAAAGGCTGTCCATCAACAGTTCTGTTTCTGCATATGGTAATATAACCTTTGTGAAAATTATATTAAATAAATGGAATCCTGTATGGATAAAGCAACAGCAATGGGTCATCAATATACAATTTGTCATTCAATCCAATCTTACTACATATATAGTATATGTATAAATATATAGTAGAAATGAACATTTTGAAGCCCCAGGGCCACTGTGGTCCTCAGAATCTGCTGAATGGTGTCATTAAATGGTTATTTTTAATAAGACAGAAGGGAGAATAACATGCATGGGGTGAAGTTATATTAATTATATTTTATTTAACTTTTGCTACTGTACATTAAATCAATGTTGAATTTTGTTTTGAGTCCATTCAATCTCTTTGTCCTTATCCTAGTACGTTGTACAAAATCTAAATGCAGTGCTCAGACTGAAAAGGTTGCATATCTTTCAGGCCTTTCAAACAGTTATTAAGGTATGTAAGAAGCACATCACAATAGTAATGGGGGATTTTAACTACCCTGACATCAACTGACAGACAAACTCTGCACCAATTGGAAGATCCAACAAGTTCCTAACAAACTTAGCTGACAACTTTGTTTCCAAAAAAGTAGAGAAGGAACAAGGGGACCAGCCATATTGGACTTAATTCTCACTAACAGTGATGAAATGATAGAAGGTGTGAAGCTACAGGAACCTTGGGGGCACGTTATCATGCAATATTGGAATTCAACATTATGCAAGCACAAACAATAGAACAAAATCAAACCAGAGTCTTGGACTTTAAGAGAGCTAATTTCAATAAATTTAGAGCTTGGTAAGGATTCCATGAATGAGAATCATCAAGGAGAAAACAACTCAAGAAGCTTGGGAATTTTTTAAAAATGAGATTATAAAAGCCCAGTCTAGCACAATACCAATGAAGAAGAAAAATAACAGCTCTCAAAAGAAACCAGCATCTCTGACAAATTGAAAGACAAAAAGGACAAGTATAAAAATAGAAAGAGGGGCACATAACTAAGACAGAATATCAGCAAATAGCCAAGCCTGCAAAGATGAAGTGAGGAAAGCTAAGACTCATATTGAACAAAGGCTTGTGACAAAAGTAAAAAATAACAACAACAACAAAAAAAAGCTTCTTCCAACATGTTAAAAACAAAAAAAAAAAGTCAAGGAAACAATTGGTCCATTGCTGGGAGAAAGTAGCAAGAAGGTGACAAGCAACAGGGAGAAAGCAGAACTACTGAACTCATTTTTTGCATCTGTCTTTACACGAAGGGAAAAAACAGTCCAACCTATCAAAAACAGCACCACAAAAAACAGATTAAGAGCACAAGTTAAAATAGGGAAGAAAATGATAAGTGAGCACCTGTCTACCCTAGATGAGTTCAAATCACCAGGACCAGATGGACTATACACCAAAGTTCTGAAGGAACTGGCAGACGAGATTTCAGAACCACTGAACTATATCTTTCAAAGATCCTGGAGCACCGGGAAACTGCCAGAGGACTGGAAAAGAGCTGATGTAGTTCCCATCTTCAAAAAAGGAAAAAAAATAGATCCAGGAAATTACAAACCTTTCAGCCTGACCTCAATACCAGGGGAGATTCTGGAAAAGATAATCAAGCAATGAATCAGTGAACATCTAGAAGCAAACAAAGTAATAACCAAAAGCCAACATGGGTTTATCAAAAACAGATCATGCCAGACTAAATTTATTGCATTCTTTGACAAAGTGACAAAATTAGTGGACCAGAGAAATGCTGTCGATATAATTTACTTGGACTTCAGTAAGGCATTTGATAAAGTAGACCATAACCTACTACTAGATAAAATAGAAAAATGTGGGTTAGACAGCATCACAACCAGATGGATTTGTAACTGGCTGACCAACTGCACTCAACGTGTAGTCCTCAGTGGAACTGCATCTAGATGGAGGGAAGTATGCAGTGGGGTACCCCAAGGCTCTGTTTTAGGCCCAGTACTCTTCAACAACTTCATAAATGATTTGGATGAGGGCGTGGATAGTGAACTCAGATGACACCAAGCTAGCAGGAATAGCCAACACTCCGGAAGATAGGCTTAAGATACAGAAGGATCTTGATAGGCTTGAACATTGGATGCTATCTAACAAAATGAAATTCAATAGTGAAAAAAATAAGGTTCTACATGTAGGGCAAGAAAAACAAAATGCACAGGTACAGTATAAGTGGTATCTCGCTCAATAGTAGTAATTGTGAGAAGGATCTTGGAGTCCTAGTGGACAACCATTTAAATATGAGCCAGCAGTGTGTAGCAGTTGCCAAAAAAGCCAACACCGTTCTAGGCTGCATAAACGGAAGTATAGAATCAAGATCACATAAAGTGTTAATACCACTTTATAATGCCTTGGTAAGGCCACACTTGGAATACTGCATCCAGTTTTGGTTGCCATGATGTAAAAAAGATGTGGAGACTCTAGAAAGAGTGCAGAGAAGAGCATCAAAGATGATTTGGGGACTGGAGGCTAAAACATATGAAGAACAGTTGCAGGAACTGGGTATAGTTTAATGAAAAGGACCAGAGGTGACATGAGAGCAGTGTTCCAATATCTCAGGGGCTGCCACAAAGAAGAGGGAGAAAAGCTATTCTCCAAAGCAGCTGAGGGCAGGACAAGAAGCAATGGGTGGAAACTAATCAAGGAGAGAAGCAACCTAAAAGTAACGAGAAATTTCCTGACAGTTAGAACAATTAATCAGTGGAACAACATGTCTCCAGAAGTTGTGAATGCTCCAACACTGGAAGTTTTAAAGAAGATGTTGGATAACCATTTGTCTGAAGTGGTGTAGGTTTCCTGCCTAGGCAGGGGGTTGGACTAGAAGACCTCCAAGGTCCCTTCCAACTCTGTTATTCTGTTCTGTTCGTTATGCCCCAATTATTTAGCAATTCTTGCAATACACTCTGCATTGGGTTGTCCTCTAAGACCATATGAAAACCATAGCTGCTTCAAAATGCAACAATGCAAGCAGTAATGGGCACTTCTTATTATGCCTGGTGTGAACTGCATATGTTGTCAGTGCAATTCAAGTTGCTGGTCATCATTAGTAAAGTCAACCAGCGGTCATGGTTATCTCCAGTTATTTTTGCCCACAAGATATGTTCTGGCAGAATGGGCCTGCTTCAGGTTTCCTCAGTTAAAGGCTGCAGGACTAAGGAAGTGTGTGTTCCCATCACAGCCCCTGCATTCTAGAATATCATTCCCGCAGAGATGTGTATGATATGTTAGTGGAGCCCATCATGATTTTACTGCTACAGTTGTTTCGTTTTCTGGAATGTAGTTTATGTTTTTAACTTTTTAGTTGTATATTTGTTTTGTTGTTAGGCCACCAAAAGTTTTTTAGAGTGGATGGCTACAATAAATCTAAATAACAATAGCCTTGATATATAATCTCATTTAATGGAGATAATAATGTATAACCTTCTCAGATGTTGTGGTGTTGATCACATATAACACATATAGCTATTAAATTATAGAGACTAATCTGCCATTAGAACTTTGAACTTTACTGAACTTGAACCTACTAAGACTTAGGAGAGGAATAAGTATGTATTCTACACCAAATGCAGTGATGTTACAATGTTCTTCAAGTCATTGGGGCCCTGTCCATCTGAAGAAAAAAAAAAGAGAGATTGCCCACCAGATATTATTGCTTTAGTATGGAAGTTGCATTTGAAATGCCAGAAATATAAACATGGAATCAAGGCTAAAAAACATATCAAATGAATGGATTCACAGTTTGATTGCTTGATGGCAGATGGACGACCACTTGACAGTTATCTAACTCTACATAAAATTGAATTTATTTCTAAATGAAGAAATAGCCTGTTTCTATGAATTTTCCCTGAATATTGCTCCAGGGCGAAGTGTACATCTGTGATTTCTCAAACACAAATAATCACCAGCCATTTTTATTATGGGAAGTTGGAAAGACCATCTGCAAAACACTTCAGGATTTGGGGCTTATATTTCATTTAGAGAAGGGGGAAAATGAATAAAGAATATGGAACATTTTAGCCTTCCCAATCTGTGACTCACCAGATGTAGTGAACTTCAATTTCCATCACTTCCAGACAGCAGCTGTATATTGTTCCTCCATCTGCAAATCATCAATAGGGCAACATGTGGATGGTGGATGGATGGATGGAGATAGATAATAGATAGACAGACAAATAAAAGGAATCATATGGATGAAAACTAGTATGTTTTTTCTATTACCTTGAAGATTCCTATTGATTTCTAATTTGAAATTTTTGTATCCCAGAATTTTGAAGATGAATGAATAGATGGCAATCAAAACTATCAATTGAAATTAGTTCCAGTTTAATTTCAATTATCAGGGATAATTGAAGCAGCTAATTTTAAAAGCAGGCTGTCATACAGGCTGACTCTGACTCTGACTCCCTTTTTGAAAAGGGAGAACTTTCTCATTTTTAGATTTGTCTCCATTATGTAGCAAAAACCTTTTGTTATGGCTATGATGATTTAGCCAAAATAAAAATTTTGAGGCAGCTAAAGCCAATAAAAGCTTATCTTTTAGGAAAATGAATATGGTTGGAAAATTCTGGGAATTGAGTTTACATATCTTAAAGTTGCCAAGTTTGAGAAACAGTAGTCTAATAGAAACAGGAAATCTATGGCTGCCTAGGTTTTACTCAATATATACAGAAAGATAAACTATATAAGACTAGTTACCTTTTATTAAATAATCATTATATTGGATCTCTACGTATCACATTCAGAATTGCTCATTTCAGTTGTATTACTTCTAATGCTATTACTATTAAAATTGAATGACTCAACAATATACATTTAACTCCATATACAACATTTTTATTTGTTAGATTTATGTCTTACTTTTGTTCAGGAGCAAAAGGAATTCTATACAGCACTCACTCCTCCAGTTTTTCTTCTTATAAGAATTCTATGAAATAGGCTGATATTAAAATGAGCAACTGGCCCAAAGTCACCTGGTGAACTTATGTGGCTGGAGGTGGACTTGAGTCTGGTTATTCCCAAGCCTAGTCCAAAATTTTAACCTCTATTCCATGGTGACAAATGGAGATATATGGAATTAGCAGCCACATTTTCACTATTATGACATTTATAGATAGCTGGTAGTTATCCCAGTAAAAATGCATAATAATTTTAGATATTGCACTGAAGCCAGTAAGATTTTATTTTAATTTCAAGAGCTTGCAGTAAAGAGTTCCATGTGGAAATAAATTGATTATTATATTTATCAATGGTCTCTGTTGTTTCTGTTTTGTGCACCATGATCTTGGATGGATCTACCCTAAGCGTAGAAAGATGTGTTTGTGTGTGTATGTATACGTACACGTATGTACGTATAAACACATACACACACATATTGTCCATTAAAAATATTGAGAATAGAAAACCCCCCAGACAAATTGCTTTACTACATCAGTACTGTTATTCCTTTGAACTGACATGAGATATAGTTATTTCCATTTGCTTTCCCTGCATTTGTCACTGAGAAATTTCAATCCTTGCCTTGTCATTGTTATAATAATCTCAGAATTCTGGATACTAGTCACTTTATGACAGTCATACAGAAGAAACACCACATTCATCTTGGACAGGCTTTGCTTTAGAGGGACATCTTTATTTGCATGGGCTAAGCTCGACTGTTAACACACTGACTTCTAATTGTTCTTTGCTTCTGTGTGGGTTGGCACTAATACATTATAAATATAGACAAGCAAAGAATGACACAACATTGCTGTTATTTTTCAACTTAGTAGTATATGACTTTACGTTGCATGCAATATTAATATAAACAAGAAAATACATAGAGAGGTATGCATATGTATAACTGATGAACAAGCAACCCAATGGCTGAATCATTCTGATCATTCTAATGATGATGGCCAGCTAATTGCCAGTGAGCATGAAAATAACTTTTTTCTTTTATTTTCTTCCTTTATTAATTTTAAGTGTGAGCATTTTGAGCAGCTTTTTCAAACTTGGCAAACTTTAAGGATGACAATTCCCAGAATTCCCCACTTAGCATATAGTTGATTTTATTGTATATGCATGGCCTGATAATGGTCAACCTTTTCTAAGATTAGAATTATCCTTTCAGCTTTTGAAAAGAAACAAATTTCCAGTTGGCCCAAAGACACTGCAGTTTCCATGGATTTATATTTCATATAATGCATGGCATATAATGTATCATATATACTGTATATATTGACCGGAAAAAAATTATTCTTTTGGCAAAGTAGTGGTAATAATTTGGCTGTTATAAGCATGAAAAAAACAGATGAGCCTTCTGTTACATTACATTATGGTTTGTTAATTACTTAACAAAAACTTCAAATTTTCATCTCTCAATTCCCCTATAGCTTCCTCCTATTCTTCCCTCAATTCAGAATCTAAAGAAGCTTTGGATTTTAAGCAAGCTTCTTGATCTACAAGACAATAATGAATCCAGTATTTGAAAAACTATCCCAAAATGGCCGTCATTAGAATGCATTTCCAAATTATCATTTAGCAGAAAGCAAACTGTTAAGATTCCTTGTATCCTCAAATGTCCTTTACTATTCCATCTTACCATTATCTTTTTTTCTGGGCAGAAAAGCAAACTTCAAAACAAGCAACAGATTGCAGATGGACAAATATTATTGTCCAATGGTCTCTACTTTCTGAATGGCATATTTAGAAATGAGTATTTCTTCAGCTTAGTACTACTTTACAGTGATCATTATTTTAAATTTTGTAAACTATTCAGAATGTTGTCTCCTCCAATCAAATATGCCAAGCCTTTGTGTTGTAACTGATAGAAAAAGCATTGGGTTCCTATCTTGCAAGTAGCTTGATGGCTGGCAATCTAGCCCTAATTCTGTGAATTATCTGCTCTGTAAGACCAAGTTTATCTTAATTGAATTATTTTGATTTCCGTTGCTGTGATTTCATGGATTGTGTTATTTTATTTGAGGTAATTCATCCAAACCTATTAGAAATGGGTGGGTAATAAATTTGGTAAATAAACAATGAAGAAGCACAAAGTGTATTAATAAAAGATGATGTGATGATGATGATATTAGGTTTCTATTCTGCATTTATTTTGTACAACTAAAGACAGTGCACATAACTCTTCTGCTTGTTATTTTCTCCTGAACACCCCTGTGAACCAGGTTGGGCTTAGAGATGGTGATTAACCCAAAGTCACCCAGTCAGTTTTCATGCCTAATGGGCAATGCATTTTTGTCATTTTCTTCCTATAGTTTGAGATCATTAGTCTTCAACCCAGCTCATTCATACAAACTGGATTTACTCTGTGAAGTTTAATGGACTAAAAAACTATTCATTAAACTCATAAAATTTTAAGTTTTTGAATTGCAGGCAAAATCTCTGATACCATTTGAAACCTTTTGCTAACTCTTCTATTGCCCTGCTTCAGAAACCTATCATTTGCTTGTTGACGTTTTAACACACAGTTGTTGGCAGGACTGTCATTTTTCATTTAGCTAAATAACATCTCTTGAAAGGACACTGAAAGATAATATTTTGCTCAGCAGCAGCTTGCAAGATCAGTAAATACAAAACTGGCTACAACAATATATTGTGTTAGATGATGTTTCCTGCATACTTCCTGGTTATCTGTTGAAAATGTAAACCTCTTACATGAAAAATGTATGTGATATATGAAGTATATGATAAATGATAAAGACGAATATCCCAATCCTTTAAGATTGAATTTAGTATTACAAGAACAGCAAAAACAAAAACCTTTATTATTTTATTTCTGAAATATAAAATCCAGCTATTTTTGAGTTCTGCTTCCAAAAGCAAAATCCTTTTTTATTCCCTTCCTTTCTTTTTTCTTATTTTTTTCCTAGGATGCCTCTGCAACTGCTCCTTCCAGTTCTATGTGAAATGTGATGCACCCCATTAGATTACATGCCACCAGTATACTATCTGCTGGGTCATTTGTTACCTGTCTTCCTAAATCATAATTTGTTTCTCCTAAAATTTAAAAAAAATAATTTTAATTTTAAAATTAAAATTTTTAGAATTTTAAAATTCTTCGGTATGATTTAAGCATAGCTCATAAAATAATCTGCTACATTGTTCTACCTGTCAATGACTACTTCAGCTTCAACCACAACAATACACAAGCACACAACAGATACAAACTTAAAGTGAGCTTCCAACTCAATTGCAGAAAATATGACTTCAGTAACAGAGTGGTCAATGCCTGGAATGCACTACCTGACTCTGTGGTTTCATCCCAAAACCTCCAAAATTTTAACCTAAGACTGTCTAGTTTTGACCTCACCCCATTCCTAAGAGGTCTGTAAGGGGCGTGCATAAGAGCACCAGCGTGCCTACTGTCCCTATCCTAATGTTCCCTTTAATTGTATTCATTTTATGTATTCAATTCATGCTTATTCTTATATATATTACCTAATATGTTCTTAATAAATAAATAAAATAAAAGCCTTCCCAGATACTTCCCATGGCTCTAAATATGGCTTAATGATTATGACATGATCTAGCATTTCATACGACTACTCATTCTCACTTTGGAAGGCTCGTGTGTAACTGAGTTTTTTTTAGATGGATCACTGTAATTCTCCATTTACGTGAATGGAATCATCTACTGGTACTTAAAACATTCAATTGATTGAGAGGTTGGAAAGATCTAATTTGTGTAGGGAATGAAAAGTGAATACTTTGGAATTTCACATATGTATGCAATCTGACTTTTTCTTCTATTACAAAAGCATAAAAAGAAGAAATCTTCAGTAACAGTCAAAGATTTTTTTTGAAATATACAAGTAAAACATGATATCGGAAGTGACTTTTACTTATAAGACTTTGTCTTTCCATCCATTTATGTCATCATTGCTTTACAATTTGTCATTTACTTTCATCTGCTATTATTCCCCCAGCAGTTGCTCACTATGTCCCATAAATCCTTTCACATTCTTCCCAGGATCTGCCTTTATATTCCCATGCTGAGTCCTGGGGGTGCAACAATCCAAATCATACAACTTAACTGTGTGCCGTCTTTAATCATAAACGTGTACTAGTGCTGTGGGCCCACAATTACCTAATGAGGGACAAAATTCTTCATTTGTCGCTTCTGGGATCATTTCTCTTCATTGTGTTCTTTGCAATTAAAGTATTTATGCCATGCTGGTTAACACAGCAGGGATCAGAAGTTCCCAAAACACTCTCGAGAGTCCTGGCACAGAAGTAATTAATTACAGATCAAACTGTGCCCTTGGCAAACAGAATCAGGGGTAGGGATATATTCTGTAGGAAGAGAAATAATGGAAATGTTTAGCTGGATCAATCCATCCAGATTTTTTTGGATCCCTGATTTTCACAGAACCTGTTTTGGTCTGTATCTTAGTTCAAAAGATAAAATAGTAATACAAATCAGATTGTATTTTATATATGCTGCATATGCAAAACTGTTGAAAATATAGAACTTTGAGATTGAGTTCTTTTGTAAATTCCTCTATGTCTTTGCTTGAATCTTAGTTATTTTAATAATTGTTAAACTGGAGTGCTAAATTTGAAATGCAAAAATCTGAAGGACCACAAGATGATAACAAAGTTAGAGCTTTCTACATGTCTTTACCACTATGTGGTGGTTGTCAAAAATTTTTGCAGTTGAGAAAGCCATTGTTACAGAATTCCAAAGCTGACTTTAGTTATGGAACATTTTCCCCCAACATAAATAAGTAGTGGATGATCCTTTTCATCCATGTAATGTTTTTATTTAAATGTTTTCATCCTACATTTCTGTTTGAGCATCATTATCCTCATCAAGCACTTTGTGATAGACTCAAAGCTGGAGGACAATTCATAAATCTTTAAATCTCTTAGTGTTGAAATAAATATAAATAAATATATATAAATATATATAAATATAGCAAATGCAATGTTCCTTTTCTGGTCTTCCTCAGTCTTGGAGCCCTGATTAATTATATCAGTGAGAAGAAAATAAATTGAACAATTTGTAACTTTTTTATTTCTATCTCTATCTGAAAATTATACATATGTTCTTTGTTAATCCAATATTCAAGTACATCTTTAGTGTTTGCCTCATTTCCTGAAAAGTTTCAGATGTTTATCCAGATACGATGAATGTTAAGATTATCCCTCCCCTCCTTAGTTTTTATGGCCACACAGAAAAGCATCAACAGCTTCTGAATTATCTGGTAAATTATCAATAACAAGACAAAGTTATGAGAGTTAGAGTTAAAACAAGAATCTAAGTGATCAAAATTAAAAACTTGCTCAAAGTTATGTGTTCTAGTTTAGTTTTAGTTTACTTTTAGAAAGAAAGAGGACAGTGTCCACCACTGTCATAGAACAGTGCACATTTCATAGAACTGAAGCTATGGCAGAGAAAGCTCTATGATCTTAAGAGGAGCCCACAAAGAATCACAGTAAAACCTCCACAGCTGACCACTTCCCTACATTGACCACCTCCCTAAATTGACCTAATTTCCATTGACAGGACATACCGTATATGTACCCAATAGACAGCCTCTCTCTGTTGATCACCTCTGTAAGTTGTTTCTTGACCACCTGAACTTTGACACACTGTATTAATTTATTCTTTATAACTTGACCAGTTGAGTTCAGTCTGCGCCAAGGGCAAGAAAAGTGAAATGCAGAAATGGTACCAATGAATTTTGACTTTGATTCTGCAGTAAAGATGACATCTTTAACACTGATGAGTGTGCACTCTTTTTCAAGATGATGCTTGACAAGAGTTTGTTATGACAAATGTAAGAGTGGAAAATTTTCTAAAGAATGTTTCACATTTCTGCTATGTACTAGCTTAACCAGAGAGAAGCTAAAACCTTTGGATGGGTAAATCAGCAAAGCCACACTCATTCAAGAACCTGTAGCCCAAAGACCTTCCAATCACCTGGAAAACTAACAAATTTATACGGATGGCTGGTACCTATGTGAGGAGTGGATAAGAGGTATTCACTGAGAAATGAAGAAGAGGAAATGGTCATCCTCCTTGTAGTGGACAACTTTATCACACTTTGATTTTGTATGATACAGTATTGTATGAATAATTTTCCTGAGTTTTCACTATATGTGTTTCTGTATGATATTCTCTAATAAAAGCTGTACAATAAAATGAGGCATGTGTACATATCAGTGCAGTTATTTCATATGTTGACCCCATCTCAGATGTACCATCAACAGCCAAGCCTCCTATAGCTGACCCCATCTCAGACACACCAAGAACAACTAAACGTCCTTCTACTGACCCCATCCTATTGGGTTCACAACCCTAGTGATCACAGAAAAGTAAGTGCATGTCCTATTTCACAGGCAAAAGCCAAGAAAAGCTCCAGGCCCAGACAAGATAACTCCTTCTTGCTTAAAAGTCTGTGCTGACCAATTGGCCCCCAACTTCACCCGAATCTTTAATAAGTCACTAGGAGTGTGCTACATTCATTCTTGCTTCAAATGCTCTACTATCATCCTAGTGCTGAAGAAGCCCACCATCAAGGAACTGAATGACTACAGACCAGTTGCTCTAACATCTGTAGTTATGAAAACCTTTGAAAGGCTAGTGCTGTCCCACTTGAAAACCATCACGGATCTGCTGTTAGACCCCTTGCAATTTGCATATCGAGCAAATAGATCAACAGATGATGCTGTTAATATAGCTCTGCACTACCTCCTACAACATCTTGAATCTCCAAAGACCTATGCAAGGGTCCTTTTTGTAGATTTTAGTTCAGCATTCAACACTATTATTCCAGACATTCTTCTAACTAAGCTAAACCAGCTAGCGGTACCTGAATACACTTGTAAGTGGATCATAAGCTTCCTGAAAGGAAGCAGCAGATGAAACTAAGAAGAATCACATCAGATACCTGTACAATTGGCACAGCCCCCCCCCGAAGGTTGTGTGCTCTTTCTCTACTTCTCTTCTCTATAAATACCAATGACTGCATCTCAAATGATCCATCTGTTAAACTGCTGAGGTTCGCAGATGACACAACAGTGATTGGTCTCATTCGAGACAATGATGAATCCACATACAGATGGGAGGTTGAACAACTTGCCTCGTGGTGTGACTGGAACAATCTGGAACTGAACACACTCCATAGAAATAGGAGAAACCCTTCCATACTACCACCTCTTACAAGTGTTGTACCTTATGATTCTTGACGAAAATATCTTTTCTTTTATGTACACTGAGACCATATGCACCAAGACTAATTCCTTGTGTGTCCAATCACACTTGGCCAATAAAGAATTCTATTCTATTCTATTCTATTCTATTCTATTCTTCAGTCTCTTGGGTGGTCAACTTTCAGAGTTTTTTCTGTAGTTTAGTTTAGTGGTTAAGGTTCCAGCCTAGAATCAGAGAGTGCTCTGAGCTTGAATAGATTGCCTATGCTCTGCTATTGTCATCAGAGTTAAAAATTTATGTTATAAGACTATTTCCATGCTGTGGTATGAACATTAAACATTTCCTTTTTTTTCCTTTTATTTTACTGTCTCCTTTCTGCTGGACCTCCCACCTTTTCTGTTCATTTTTACGATTACCAATTATGGCATTATTTTATTATGGAGATTTAAAATGACATGTATCTTGGCTAGTACTGAAGTTTGGAAAAGCTATTTTTTGTTGAACCAAATCTTAAAATCTGACCATTTATCTCCTTTATGCTTTATTTAGAATAATTTTTAACATGCAGCGACATGCTAACGTATGAGATCCCTAAAACATAACAGAAAGCCCTGCTCATTTCTGTGACTTTAAGCTTTCATGCAGAAGGAGGCCAAATTCCTTGTGCTCATAATGGAAGCAGATGACTTCATCTCCTTGACTTTAAAAGATTAGTCCTCGTAGATTATTTATTAACTCTTAGGGACTGTATTTCCAGGAATGGAAACAACGTATTGCATCAATGTCATGTTTTAAGCTGAACTGATTTAATTAATAGGAAGAGGACCTCAGCCAGTTGAAGCAAAAGCTAACAGCACTATTGATGCACTGAAGCATTTCCTTTTTAGAACAAAACCTTTTACTCAGTGCTAATAGTGATGATCGTAACATGGATTCTGTTTATGATAGGTTGTAAATAGCAGGTCAGATTGAAATAAAGTTGTTAGGCATAAGCATCAAAGGCCATCAGCAAAGAGCCATAACCAAGCAATATTCATTATCTACGGTATAAGTGATGTAAAAGTTGCTATAAAGATCTGTGGTTGGAATGCAGATGGAGGCCAAACCAATTTTTTCTTCCTTTCTTTTACCCATCCCTCCCTCCCCCCCCCCAAAAAAAAAATAAAAAGAGAAGAAGAAGAGAAGAAAGAATTGGTTTGGTGTGATTTCATAACAGAGACCAGAGAACATTTAACATTGCTCTGTTAAGTATAGACACTTTTAGAAAATCTACTTCAGTATTAATACTATTTTTTTAATAGTGAATCAGGAGAGCTTACAGAAATTAGGAGAATGGAAATTACTTTCTGTGTTAAACCAAAGAAAGGAGACCCTTTCTAGACAGCATTTCATTCAGCCGTGAAAGGACAAAGAGATTGATTATAGGCAGTGTGAGAAATTCTAAGATTTCAGTCATGTTTAAAATCAGAGAGAAAAATAATTTTTTATAGATGATATCTATTGATCTGCAACAGAGGACCCAATATTGGACAATAGAGTTTCTTGGAGGAAGTATATCTGCTATGAAGCCCTTAGATAAGACCTAATACCTTAAATGAAACATAAACCATAGGAATACAACTTTGGAGGCACCAAAGACTACAGATGGCCTTTGTCATTTACTTGTTCTTAGAGCTACTCTTTAAAAGGCACTTAAGAGAAGGTCAAAAAAACAGATGGAACTATGCTAAAAATAATGGTAAGGGAAACTTAACTCCATTTAATATGCTAAAATTAATGTAATTTTTACTCATAACATAAAGTGTTATAAATCAGTTGCTCCCAAGGCTTTTGATAAGTACATATGTAACTCAAGCACTACAGGAAAAGCACCTCTTCACCAAACTAGCTCATCACAGGCATGAGCATTGAGAGACTTTTCCTTCCTTCCTTCCTTCCTTCCTTCCTTCCTTCCTTCCTTCCTTCCTTCCTTCCTTCCTTCCTTCCTTCCTTCCTTCCCTCCCTCCCTCCCTCCCTCCCTCCCTCCTTCCCATGCACATGTGGCACATTAGACCATTTTTTTCTTCATCTTAATTGGTAGGTAATGAAAAGCAGAAAAACAGTGAAAAGTATCAAAGGAAATCCTAGAGAGGGTCATGATGCAGTAGCAGTGCTTATATTTTATATGTAAAAAAATTCTGCTTAGTCCCAAAACTCATATCATTATTGCATTCAAGTGATTACTCAGATTTTTGCACTGCTGTTATGCTGTTATGCTTAAACAGCATGGATGTCAAACTCGTAGTGTCAAGTTGCCATCACATGACATTCCATGATGTTTTCCCCTTTGCAAAGCTGGGGTGGGTGTGGTCTGAGCATGATGCATCCAGCCCATGGGCTGCCAGTTTGACACCCCTGCATTATAGCCTTATTTTGGGAAGTAAAACTTGCTCTTTTCCCTGAATCAGTTCTGCATGTTCTACTGCTTGAGGCCAATGTCTGGTTCATTGCCAAGAAAACCTAACTCAAGCACTCCATAGCAAAAAGCCAATCTTCTTCAGCCATTTCCTGAAGCTTTGAGGAGTTGAAAGTGGCCGATGAAGTGGGCCATGCAGTCGGTTCTTAACCTCTTTGCCTACGCATGTTCAAAGATAAATTGTCTATAATCTTTAGCCATTCTTTGCATAATTGAGATCCCACAGAAACTCTTCTCCAGAATAAATGATGGTCATGAAGTGTTGGGATAGGTTTGTCTGGTTAAGCTGATCATACTCATGGTAGCTTTAGTTTAAGGTGACTTCCTCTGAAGAAACGCAATGATGCAAAATAAAAATGCAAAATTTTGACAAAATTCAATTGAATCTGTTTCCCTTCGAAAAATGGTATCTTCCGAAGGAGTATTGTTGCCATAAAGTAAAGTGTTGGGTAGAGTGTCTCCATGTGAATCTCTCTCTCTCTCTCTCTCTCTCTCTCTGTGTATGTGTGTATATACACCTACATATTTTATTTTTAATTACAGTGGAATACATTATCTTGTGAACATTTATAAATTAACAGATAAAAATTTTCAGGATTATTTGAGTTTAGTAAAACATGTTGCTGTAGGGTTTGGATTAAATTACCCCTGAGGACCTTGAAAAGTTGATGATTCTATGGAAAAGAGTGAAAAAAAAAATCCAGAATGAGGTGGTGCTAATGTAAGCTCCACTGTACATTGCTAGATAATTTGCTTTGACAGTATGTTTTCTCAGTGGGAGAAAAAGTCTTTCTATAAGAGCTGACGATAACTTTGAGGATCTAATTAGAATTCATGGAGCCTAGTAAGAAATAATTTGAATGGGAATAAAATAAAGCAACTGATTTTGACCTTTTTAAAAATTCAAAAATATAAATCCTTCTTTTCCCCATATAAAAAAATAGGCAGAGGAATGAGGCAATAAGATGGAAAGAGAAAGATGTTAGTTATAGATTGATGAATTATTTTTTTTAAAAAAATCAGAATACTAAAAAGCAATAAACATCTATACATCATATTGTCTATCTATAGTCCGTCTATCTCTGTCTGTCTGTCTATCTATCATCCATCCATCTATCCACCTACCTACACCTACCTATCCCCATTATTAAAATGCACATTCTGCTGGTAAAAACATTTTTAGGTTACAAATAATGACAGTGAGATGTGTAGCTTTCTACCACCCACTTAAGGTTTAAGACTTTGAGTTGACTAATACTATTGCACAATATCACTCACAGGGGGAGAGTGAAAAATATCAGGATGGTGGCTACCCAATTGAAGGCATGCCCTTTTAATGTGCATTAGAAGTTGCAACAACCATTTGTGACTTCTCCATAAATGGATACTTTTGTCAATGCACTTTTGGATAGCGTTTGCCCTTTAAGAGTTTTACAGTTTTAAACAATATTGCTTAATTGTACACACACACACACACACACACACAAACAGCCTAGGATCTGTGCTTATAAAAAGTTACTATAAAATTATTTCATTTCTTTGATTCAATACTGCTTTTTAAAATGAGTTATTTCTATAAAAACTAAGCAATAAGTACAGCTTCCATTCAGGATATTCTGCATTTTTTAAAATCACATTTATTATCTTGTGGCAGTCATATGTTACAACTATGCTCCAGGATATACTGTATAGACTTAAAACACAGTATTACATTTCTAACTTTTAAAATCTTATTTTAATTACATGTCTGACTTTTCTGCTTGCATAAACCCCAAGGCAGCTGAATATCACCAGAGCCATTCTGGCAAGTTCATAAAAAGATGGATACAAAATCTTGGGAATTATCATGACTGCTTGTGCTTTCTGAACATTGAAAAAAAAGTATGTCTTCTGTCTTCGTTTAAGATTTTATTGGAAGCAAGGAAAGCTCAATGGGCTACATATTGTTGGTGAGATTACTATACAGTGAAAACCAGGCACTTACACATGTTTATCTACATGCAAGATAAATTACATGTTGGTAAAGATTCCCATGTTGTTCTAAGATGTTATGTCTACCGTGTCCCCATTCTGCAAATTACAAATTTTGTGTTGTTGCCTCTGTGACCAATGAACAGTTTCTAATGTTAACAGTTCAATGTCATCATGACGCATGGGATATCATTCTGATATTTTCTAGCAGATGCACTTTGAGAATTTGAAAGACATGTGGGAATAATTTATTTTGCCATGAATCTGAATAGCAATGGTTGGAGAACAAATGTTTAGCACAACACTAGTATGGTCCCTCAACCTGTCAATCTATTGAAACCTTTCAGTTTTCTCAAGGATGTATTTTCCCCATACCCTAATAAAGTCAATCAGTACTACTTAACGGTGCTTTCCAAGAATACATGTCTTTAATTCCTTTCTTTCCAAACAGTTCCAAGAAAGGCTGGATGAAAAGAGTTCTTATCATCACTAAGACAATAACAGAATAACACAGATGAGCCAAATAGTTGTACTTCTTCTTAGAGTTATCCCTAGAGAGGAGTGTATCATGTTGCTATGGAAGCTGCAGTGGTATTGGCCGTGTAACCAAGGCTGACAGACTGCCTGCATGTGGGTGGCTGTCTTCTTTCCAGCTGTGACCTGCTGAATTATATCACCTGTCCCACTTGATATATTAGGATATGCCCAAACTCAAGATGCATGTTGCTGCAATAGGGAAATTAATGTCCACCACTGGAGGCAATTAATAATGATTAGGAGCAAAACAGCAGGGTTAAATCTGTGCATTTAACGAAGTGTTCATACAGAGTTTTTTGTACTGTCTTTCAGTGTGGGAGTTCCTTAGGATTTCCAAGATATGTTGTGTTTATAGGATGGTGGAGGCTTCAGGGTAATCATATTAACTATGGTGCATATTTAGTTCAAATATCATAGAGTTTTTTAGTGGGACAAATTTATTTCCTTCTTATCAATAGAAGCATGCATACAGATGCATGTTTCTGCACATTCTACAGATGAAACTCGAGAGTTCTATCCTTGCATTCCATTCAGAGATACAGTCATTATTTAAATATACATTGGTGCATATCTGGAAGTTTGAAAATTTTAAATTTCAGCCCTTTGCTCAGTCTGACCTATGTTTAGATGTAGCCAGTTATAAATGTATTAAATAAAATAAACGATTTATTGCAACAAGAAATTGGCAGTTCTGTGGCTTTGTAGTTTTTGTTTCTGATATGGAGAGATTGCACACTTTCTTGTTTTTAATGCAGCTCTTAAGCAGAGTTATGAATGAGCCTCTGCCAAGTGTATTACTTTTGCATCGATCCATTTACTGTAATAATACTATGGGAATTCTGCCAGTAAGTAGAATTATCTGTTTTCTTTAAATTCTGTATTCCTGTTCATAACTTGGCGACACATAAATAGCTTTTGCAGAATCAGATTTTGAGACCAAATATGTGACTGCTATGTATATATTAAATTATCCACCTGATGTTGAAAGTCCTAATGCCAGAATGGCAGTTATTGTGAATATTAAAATGAATTATTATATAGGCATCCATCACAAACTATAATGATGCCATATGTTTCATGATGTCATTATGCAAATTATATAATTTGCATCATGTGTGCAGTGATATCATGTTGCAAGTGATGTCACCAGCCTCAGAATTAGGGCAGGAATTTGTGATATAACTCAAAGGCAATATGAAAGCAAGGTAGATAATATCTAGGGACAAAGAAAAAAAAGCCCAGCATAGTAACTAAAGACTGTGTGACTGAATCTTTATAGACTTTAATGTGTTTGATTTGTTTCTGCTGAACTCAGTCATTATGGACTGTATTTCAATAGCAGTTTTTTTTTAAAAAAATAATGAACTACAATCTTTTAAATTACCCTAAGAAAACTTTGCTGTGAAAGGATATAATATTTTAAAAATAAGATCCATAAAAATAAATCCATAAGAGCCTAAAAACTAGTTTTGCCAGTTAGCTTGGAACTCTAATGGGGGAGCATCCCAATGGATGTGATTGACAACAGATCCCACCTCCCCCCCATCTTGCCCTCCCCATCTTTTAATTGGGCTGCAATATTTGGCTTTAAGGAGATGGTAAATATCTAGTCAGGGTCAGAGGATCAGTAGGGTTCAATTCAAACCAATACTAGAAGTATCTCTCTATCATAAGAGAATGTTTGCTTAAATAACGGAGGCTATTCTTTAATATCATAAGACTGTTTGCAGGGCTGGAAGGTTTCCATGTTTCTCACAATTCACTAGCAAATTTGGCAAAGTTCACATAACTGGAGTTAAGGCATCTGTCCAGCAACATATGTTTTCCCTGCCATTTTAATTTTGTTTTTTTTAATAGTATAGTTTAACTATTTTTGCTTCCTTTTAATTAATTTTCAATTAAAATAAGTTACTCAAGTACAGTATAAATATTAGATTTTTACTAGATTTTTTAGACTGTTTATAAATTTAATCATAACTTTTTCAGGCAAGATAAAATGTGGAGGCAAAAGATGCAAGTAAATGATTCTTAGTGGATTCGAACTATTTGGGGAAATGAATAAAAGAAACGACATGGCATGGCATCCATCCAGGCTCTCTCTTCATCACAGCCTGCTAAACAGCCAAAGATAGAAGATCATCTTATATGAAATGATTCTATAAGTAAAACAAATTTCCCTTGCACCTCTAACAAATTTGCATCCCTTGAATCATTTGAATGGGACTTTCAAACAGAAATCAAAAAACAACAGCTGTTAGTTTTTTCATTACCTGTCAGACAGTTGCTAAATGAAAATCCAGTTTATGTCTTCTGGTTTGTTTGTTTTTACACCCATGCTGAATGAGTGTAAGATGTAAACTGGACTGGAATATAAATTTTGGAACAGGCAAACGAACTAATATTTATAACATGAAAAAAATATTTTAAACAGTCCCAAAGTGATTTGTGAAGTGCAGTTGGGCTGTTAGATGTATTCCTTCAGCTTATACTACAAATGCAGTTGAATGCATAGACAAGTATTCTTGAACTGTGGCTAACCAGAATGATTTCAACACTAAAACTTTCATGTCCTGATGTTATGTACCATACTGAAACAGGGAATAAATCTATTTTTCAAAGTAGATGATGCTCAGGATTTGGTGGTCAGATCAGTCAGTGATCATTCAGCAAATACCCAGCAGAATACCTTTGTTTAAATGAGAAGGTGCAAGCTTCATTAATCTTCAGATGGGAGACTGCTGGGACCACCTTCTTATATAAGTTTCATTACCAAATTGGAAAAAGGATAGGTGACACATGAACAATTTCCCATAGTTGTCATTTGGAAAGCAGCCATACCAGTTATAATGAAGTGAAATTGAAACACTGTAAGTTCTTCCCATGCTGCCATTTTTCAATACAAATGTCAACTTTTCCACAGTATCTATGTAATAGGGCCCCTGTATTTTAGTCCCCAAAGTAGAAAAAAATCTGGAGTACCACGCCAAATTCAAAAATGATGGAAATAGAAAGGGTTAAATTAATTCTGCTCTGAAACACCTACTGGCATCCTGCTTCTCAAGAGGAACATAAAGGACATTAACAAAATTGCTCACATTGACAACCTGACTTTCTAGTCTGGCAGTGTAACATGAGTGCTAAGTTCTTACACTGAAATGAGCAGCTTCATTTAGAAATAGAAACCATCAGGAGGCTATTCACTTGTCTCTTACAAACTCAGTAGAGTTTGGATCCAGCAACCTTTTCTGAAAAATCTTCCCACAAGAGATATACATGCTCTTTCTAGACATCTTGTTGACATTGTATTGACTCCTGAAAATTGTTGTAATTGAAGGAGCATCTGCAAGATGGTGGCCATGACTGTATAATCAAAGTCCAGTCCTTTTTACATGTAAATGTGTACTATTTGCTTGGTTGCCCAACTGGGATTTTGATCACAGCATCCTGATTACCATTTTGACATTGTTGAATCCCCTCTATGGATGCCTCTATGTGGTTAGTAAGATGTGATGTAGACTTCTGTCTCAGTCACATCAAGGAACATATGTGTCTGTCATTCTGAGAGGATTGCATGGCTGTTGCATTTCTACTTTTTGCAAATGTTAGTGTTAGCTAGGGGGTGCTGAAACAGCAATGTGTTTTGCCTTCCGTGCACTTCTCAGCAGAAAGTTGGATCAATCAAACAGCACGTAGGACACACATCTCCACACATGTAACTCAGATACGGGAAGTACATTCATTGACCCATCTGCAATTATCTTTATCCTATGCTTAGCCATTCACTCTTTTGCAACATAAGAACACATCAAAGTCTATACACAGTTATGGGAAGCCTAAATCAAGTTTAAGAAATGCTAAAGTCCACTTTCAATATACCCCTACCTTGCACTCACCTTTAGCATTATTTTAAAATAGATGCAAATCCTCATCTATTACATTACAGAACCAGTGTATTTGGAAATTACATTCCAATGATAAAAGAAAAGCAAACATATGCAAACAAAATGATATAATATATGTACACACACACACACACACACACACACACACATTTCTTTTTCTTTCTTTTTCGTAGGCTTTTATGTGCAAATTCTTTCTAGCCAGGTTTTACGTACGTAAACTAAGATGTTACAGAACCAGGGCTGTATAACATCTACAGAACCAGGGCTGTATATATATATATATATATATATATATATATATTTGTTTTCTGAGGTTTTCGCAGGTGTTTGTATGTAGGTCTTTGGTTATTCGGGTTTTCTCCCGCGTAAAATTGGAGGTGTCTTGGCAACGTTTCGACGAAGTCTCATTTGTCATCTTCAGGCTGGTGTTTTCGGCTTCGTGCTTCTAGGAGCAATGTGTGTGATCTCAGCTGTTTCTTCCTTTTAACTGCCAGTGGGGATGTGAACTGATTGGGTGGGAGCTTGGCTGTGTTCTGATTGGGTGGAGGTGTGTTCTGATTGGTTGGGGGTTTGGCTGTGCTCTGATTGGATGGGGGTTGGCTGTGCTCTGATTGGATGGGTGTGTGTTCTGTTTAGGTGGAGGCTTGGTTGTGCTCGGTTTAGTCTGAGTAGCAGGGGGATCTGAGCTGGTGAGCTGTGTTGCTGCTGTTTAGCTTCGTGTTCGTGGCCGTGCCACCTCTTCATGGTGGGTGTCAGTCTGCTTCATGTATGGATTGGAGGGGTTTAAAGTGGCTAATGATGCAGCTATGATCTGGCTTCTGGTCTGTGGTCGTGCCTCATCATCAGTGTGGGTTTGAGTCTGCTTTCTGCATGGATGTGTGGTGGTTACATCCTGTGTGGCTCTCGTGAGTGTGGGTCTGGTGTCATTCTTTGTGTTAGGGACTCGTTTATCAATAAGGGCAGGTTTCCAAATGGCTGGTAGGCGGGAGGTATCATCTCGTTTATTCATGCTGTGTGGACGTTTTTTTATCTCGATGGTTTCTCTGATTATTCTGTTGTTAAAGTGTTCAGTTTTGGCGATAGTTCTGGTCTTTTTAAAGTCAATATCATGTCCTGTGGCTTTGAGGTGTTGGACCAGGGAAGAAGTTGGTTCCTCTTTTCTGACTGAGTTCTTGTGTTCTTCAATGCGTGCACATATTCTTCTGTTGGTTTGTCCGATGTATGTGGTGGGGCAGGCGGTGCATGAGATTTCATATACTCCTTGATTTTCTAACTCAATTTTGTCTTTGGGGTTTCTTAGGATGGTGGATATTTTTTGGTTTGTGCAGAATGCTGTCTTGATGTTGTGTTTGTGGAGGATCTTGCTAATTCTGTCTGTGGTGCCTTTTATGTATGGGAGGAGGGCTTTGCTGTTTTCTTGTTCTCTGTCTTGGATTTTAGTGGGGGGTTTCTTTTTGGATTAGGTTGGTAATCTTATTTCTTTGGAATCCATTGGATGTTAGTACGTTAGTGAGAGTGTGTAGTTCGGTTTTTAGGTGTTGTTCGTCAGCTAAACGTTTTGTTCTGGAGATGAGTGTCTTGGCTATGGAGTTGATTTGTGCTGGGTGGTGGTGTGAGAGTGCATGCAGATAGCGGTTTGTGTGTGTTTTCTTCTGGTAGATGGTGTGTCCTAGGGAGCCATTGGATTTTTTGTAGACTAAGACATCCAGGAAGGGAAGTTGGTTGTTCACTTCTGTTTCCATGGTGAATTGTATTTTGCGGTGTAGGCTGTTGAGGTGTGTGAGGAAGTTGTCCAGTTTTTCTTTCCCATGTGGCCAGATTATGAAGGTGTCGTCTACGTATCTAAGACAGAGTTTGGGTTTGTGATCAGATTTTTCTAGAGCTTGGGTTTCTAAGTGTTCCATGCAGAGGTTCGCAATGACAGGTGAGAGGGGTGATCCCATGGGTTCTCCTTCTATTTGTTTGTATTTTTGTCCATTATAGATGAAGTATGTGTTGGATAGGCAGTGGTTGGTCAGATCTAGGATGTGCTTGGAGGGGTTATATTTGTTCTGGATAGCTGTCAAGGCTTCTTTGATTGGCACTTGGGTGAAGAGGGATATGACATCGACAACACAGCCAAGCTCCCACCCAATCAGGTCACACCCCCACTGGCAGTTAAAAGGAAGAAACAGCTGCGATCATAAACATTGCTCCTAGAAGCACGAAGCCGAAAACACCAGCCTGAAGATGATGAATGAGACTTCGTCAAAATGTTGCCAAGACACCTCCAATTTTACGCGGGAGAAAACCCGAATACCAAAGACCTACATATATACATACATACACACACACACACACACACACACACACACACACACACACAGAGAGAGAGAGAGAGAGAGAGAGAGAGAGAGAGAGAGAGAGAGTGAGTGTCCTTTAGGAAAAAGAACAGGACTATCCCTAATATTACTTGCCTACTTGCCTGGTTCCCTGCTGTCTTTTTCTTAAATAGATTATTTTATTTATATTATTTGCAAACACTCCTCCGGATGCAACACATGTCTCATCACATTCTTAGAAAATTAAAAATATGGCTAGCTGTAATTCAGTGCTTTTTTTGGAAGTTGGCCATCTGCCTAGGAAACCTTCCAAATAAATCTGGTAGTTGTAAGAAATAACTTGGAAAAAGCCAAGAAGGAATCAGAAAACATTCTCAAAAGTTTCCCTTGCATTTTCTGAATGGCCTTGCCTATGGTAGTAGCGATTTACAAAAGCCATTTTGATTTGTGCTCAAAATTCCAAGTTGTTCACTGTTTTGAAAAATATAAGTGTTGAATGGATTCTGATATATATATTTTATTTTCAAATATATATATATTTAATTTTTTTGTATGTGTGTGGGCTAGAGATAGGAGATGCATATAGTGCATATGACAGTTGTAATTCGCTTTCTTTTGATCACCTGCTTTCTGACTTGTATACAAATGACTATGTACAGGATATATGTGCAAATCCAAGGTTGCTGTGTCTGTGATATAATTGTCTGAGACGCTCCACATTTCCTATGTTTTACCACAATTCTGATTTAATATATTAGCAACTTCAAAACAAAAACTGTTGCGTAGACATATATAGGAAGAAGATACTCTCACCCTAAGACTTGGTAAATTGCTTACTATGTATGCTGTTGTTGAATTATCCTCAACACAAAGTTTGTTTGACCAACATATCAACCAGATTGTAGGCAAAAATCATTTGAATGATTGCAGTGACACATTTCCAGATGCTTAGAACATTGGGATTGCTGTTAGACTGCACAATTTGCAAATTAATTTTTTCATGGAAATGCATAGACATGTCGTGGAAGCAAAAACCATATATGAACTGCCACCAATATTTCAATGCATAAAGGCAATATAACAAAATTACATCCTTAAGTGCCCTATGGGTGGAAAGGTGGAGTCCAAATTGAAATAATAAATACATGCAATAAACTACAAGATTATTTAATGATGAATGAAATATGCATGTTTATGCAAGATGGGTATCTTAATGAAGCATTTCAATAAATATTAGCTATCTATTTTGCTGCTAAATGGCAGAGTCTATCTTCTATCTCTTTTCCCCATCTCTTCAAAAAATGAAAGATAGGCTTACATAGGAATCCTTTTTCTTCCTCCTTATGTTTGAATAAACTCTAGAATGTGTATCTACCAATATACAGCAGTTGTTTCATTCAGTTTTGGCATAAAGGAAAATGCATGGACAACAGGAGTTTGCTTTTCACTGTATTCTGCTAAAGATCTATTTAGAAGTATTTATCGTCTAACAATATGCAATTCAATGGGAGAAATGTATAGTTTTAAACTTAGGCCAGAAAAATGAAATGCAGATATCTTATAGGTGGCACCTGGCAAACAAGCAGTAACTGCGAAGAGGATCTAGGAATGCTACGGACAACCACTTAAATGTGAGCCAGCAATGTGCTGTAGCTGCCCAAGAAACCAACACAGTCCTACATTGCATTAATAGAGCGATAGAGTCAAGACCTCATGAAATGTTAATATTGCTTTATAATGACTTGGTAAGACCACACTTGGAATATTGCATCCAGTTTTGGTCACCATAATATGAAAAAGATATTGAGACCCTAGAAAGAGTTCACAGAAGAGTAGCAAAGATTATTAGGGGGCTGGAGGCTCAAACAAATGAACAGGGTTTTTTGTTTTTGTTTTTTTGTTTTTGTTTTTTTGCTTTAATTTATATGCCGCCCTTCTCCGGAGACTCAGGGCAGCTTACAATACATTAAGCAATAGCTTTCATACTTTTGTATATTTATACAAAGTCAGCTTATTTCCCCCCACAGTCTGGGTCCTCATTTTACCTATCTTTGAAAGGATGGAAGGCTGAGTAACCTTGAGCCTGGTGGGATTTGAACAGTTGCAGGAATTGAGTATGTCTAGCCTAAAGAAAAGAATGCCTGGATGACATGATAGCAGTATTCCAATATTTGAGATGCTGCTAAAAAGAATATGGGGTCAACCTATTCTCCAAAGCACCTGAAAGCAGGACAAGAATCAATAGATGGAAACTGATCAAGAAAAGAACCAACCTAGAAATAAGGAAAAATTTCCTGACAGAACAATTAACAGCTCTAACAATTAATGGAACTGTTCTAACAGTTAATGGATCAGTTTTTCTCCAGAAATTGTGGGTGATCTGCTATTGAAGATTTTAAAGAAAACATTGGATAGCTATTTATCTGAAATAATACAGAGTTTCCTGCTTGATCAGGGGGTTGGACTTGAAGACCTCCAATGTTCCTTCCAACTCGTTATTCTATTATTCTTGAGCATGAACTATTTTTTCACTTGCTCATCCAGAATGACATTATAGCAAATTCCATTTAATTTATGTCTCTATATCCACACATACTGTATTTGTCATTCTTCGTTAACTAATCAATCCCTTCCATTGCCGTCTATTTTTTTTTTAGATATTCATGATGGAATAGCAAAAGATGGTCCTCTCTTTGTTCTATTTTTAAACAGATAAAATTGACAAGGGTTTGTACAAATCTATTATTCTTGTTACTATACTGGACAACCTATACCCTGTTGGGTTGTTTCAGAGATATTTCCTAAACAAAAAAAAAATAGAATGAACATGGGTGGGCAAAAAAACCAGTGGGAGAATGACCAACTTCCAAAAAGTTTCCCCACTGAGTCTCCTTGTGTGTCAGGGAGCATCAGAAACCTTCCCAACCTCTTTTCCTTCTTTCTCCTTCCCTTCTTTCCTCCCATCCTCCCTCCCTCCTTCCTTCTTTCGTTCCTCCCTCCCTCCCTTCCTTCGCAGGAGGGATTTAAAGGGGGGGAGAATTAACTAATCAGGCACCATTGTAAATGCAATTCCCACATACCTCTAAGTCATCATGTGCTGAGTTTTTGTGTGAAGAAAAAATGGTCTTGGTTGTCTTCCTCACACTTAGCTTGAAGATTGGGAATTAGAATCTGGAGGTTGTAAATAAAGGAAAGGCTCTCTCTTAAGTGGAGCTCAGCACCAATTGTCCATGTTATTTTCTTGGCAGCCACAGGGAAGGATGATGTTCTGCCTCATTGTTTTTCAGCTTACACTTTTAGTCCTTCAGAACCGCTCTTCTGTCCTATCTTGCATGGTTTGCCTCTTGTATGGCTATAAGGAAATAATTGCATAGTGTTTTTGCACTGTCCATTTTTGAAGAGACTGACAGCTGCCTGCATCACCTAACCTAAAAACTCTTCTTCACTGCAACATTCTGTATATTGTTTTTGCAATCTGCCCCTCATTTCATTGTCTCATTTCAGTTCATCTCTACTACAAGTGATAGCACCTTTACCTGCTGTACAACTCCAATATATTTGATTATTGACAGCTTTCAGACTGAACCAACTGAAAAAAAATCATTTATTTTGAATTATAAGAAACTACTGGAAAGTTGTGAATTAATAATGCCTGAATAACAAGATAGATTTCAGACAGAAGTATTGTCAAAATATTAAAATATTTGCCTTACTGCCAGTCCACATGTTGTTTTTTTCAGTACTCAGAATTGGGCTTAATATTACATCCTGGTAATATTAAAATATTACCAGGATGTTGTTCATTCCAGAACTACCAGATCTGGTCAGCAGAAATCCAAATGATAGCAGAAAGATATAGAAAATGCATTCCTGCCTTCTAGAAGCCATCCAGATTGTAGAATCTAGCAGAATAAATTAAACTATTTTAGTCATGCTCTATAGATATAGGAATGCATACAAGACATGCAAATATATTGGACCTCTTAATTCCAATTGTGTTTTAACAGATACATCTTTCATTTCATTTTCAGCATCATTTTGAGTCAGGCTACTGTGGGCATCATATTACAAAACGAAAGAAAATATACCATTTTTTTAATGATGTGAGGGTATGGTCTCCGTCTTCAGTTCTGAATATGAGGAAGAGGAACATAGGAAATTTACTAGTGAAATTCTATTGAACTATTCTATTATTGTATTGTTACATTAAACAAGTATTAGTGTTACCATATCTTATGTCCCCAATAGGGTCAGAGTAGATTTTTCCCCTGAAACTTTTGGCTAATTAATATGGTTATTAATTTTATGATATTTTGTTGAATTTAAAAGATGAAATCTACCAGAAATAAAAGATTATAAAGGGTATTGCTCTGATCACATATGGTGATAAACATTGTTTGCTTAAGTCTGATTCACTCACTATCAATTGATTTGGTTCACATAACAGACTGTATCAAAATAGCAAAAGCCATGCTGGTTCATATATACCAAGCCCTGGTTTGGTTAATGACAGTGTATTTTTAAAATCAAAATTTAATTACATAAAAACACTAATCAAACAAAGCCCATTTTGGCTTATTGCAATGTATAAACCCAGGCTGTGAAAAGGTATTGATTTTTTGGAAAGAGTCTTTTGCATTGCAAGGTCTGATGTATATAGAAGAAGAAAAATCAGAGCTATCTGATTTTTGAAGCAGTTTTGAAAATGTTCCAGAATGCATTTTGCTGAAATAATGCCAGTATATTTCATGGTATTACAGCACATTTTCTTAAAACATAAAGATGAGAAAAGCAAATATTTTAAATTTACTTTTAAACAAAACATGTATTGTAATATTATATTGAACTGATTACATAACGAGATAGGATTTGAATTTGTTATGAGGTTTTCCTTTTCTTCTTTCTTTTGGAAAAATTAAGAATGTTGCTAGATATCTGTTTGAAAATTCCAATTTTGCAACTGGATTGGGAAATTGTCATTACTGGGTACTAAAATGTTTGATGGTTTTCCAAGGCTTTTAGACCTATTTTACCTGTACCTTGACAGAAATACAAGACAGCTATTTAAAAAACCTGTCCCATATTTATGCTGTGCTGGTTTTTTAATTTTACTGCAAAGGGTCATTGGATCTTTTAAAATCAAAGGTAAGATATGGTCTAAATTATGCCTTAATTTATTTTTACAGTAAAATACACTGAATAAATGAAGGTTTTTCCTGCCAAAGTGTAAATGTATACCTCCCTATTTTAGTATTAGGTTAAAAATATATGTACTCTTGGTCATTGTGGCCTACTGATTATAACACTAATCAAGCATCACATTCCCTTCGCCTAGAATTCTCCAACTATTGTATAGAAGTGATTAAATTTTTAACTGACATGATTAAAGATCATGGATGTTGGAATCATTATACAATAGCAGGTAGAGAATATTAAGTAGTCCATTTTTTTCTATCTTTAAGAAAGGAATGAAAAAGAAATTGATCAAACCAAAACAACCAAGCAATCTTTGGGTTATGTAGATGCTGAGTTGGGTTATGACGTAATAAGATTCTATAGATCCCATAACCCTAGAAACTCTTTTTCTGGAAAAAAAATAAAATTGAACATAATGGGTGGCCTCTGAATGATGGATTCCGAGGGGGAAAAGAAAAAATGAGATTAGGTATCGAGATAGTGGTAAAGAATGGATTGGCATAATCTCTATGTTGCATGCTATTAAGCATTCTAAGCTTTCCACTAAACTATGTGTTGTAGATCTTACTTGCCTGGGACATTTAGAAGTTTGGAAGTCTAATTAGAAATCTAATACTATTTTTTGTTACATAGTATGAGATGAGGAAGAGACAGTCATATGGTCATTATGTTGCTAGTTTAGGGGGAGGGACAATAACATTCTTGGAAATGGCTAATTCTGATATATTGGGCTAGGACAATACAACCATCAGTCTGCTTTGTGAATTCAGCATGAGAGCAAACATGAACCCAATCTCATTTTTTTAAATTTTAATTTTTTTTAATTTGTGATTTTATAAATTGGGTGTTTTAATCTGTGTTTCGGCCAAAATATTTAATAATTTTAAGGGATTTTTAATATTTGTATTATCTGTATTTTATCTTGGCTGTTCACCGCCCTGAGTCCTTCGGGAGTAGGGCGGTATAGAAATTTGATTAAATAAATAAATAAAAAATAAATAAAATCATGGGTGAAATCATCCCTTTTCACTTTGCCTCTTTTTACCACAACTATTTTCCTCTCATTTTCTGAATATTCCCTTTGCTCTCTTCATTATCTCTTCTTCTCCAGTCTATAGGTTTATAGGAAAGGGACAGTCTGAACTCAGCATTTTCAGAATACCTCTGAATTTAACTAAGAGCTCCCAGTCACATCATCCCTCATTTAGAAGCATCTCCTTATTATTACACGTCTTTTGGGCCTGACTTTAAATATAAAAATACTCATAGTTTATCCGGAATGCTTCTACCCTTGTAACTAATAATATTATCCTTGATATCATATTTTAAGTTAACCACTATAAGCTTGTACTTCTTGGCAAAATGCCTGTAGGCCTATGCTATAAATCACCATTAATGGTTGTTTGTAAATATCCAGTTGCTAGTTGATTTTTAAAATCAATACCCAGATAATTTTAAATAAATATTAATCTGTTATGTAATCATTGCAGCTTTTGTAATATAGTGTGAATCTGGATTCGTAGTTATGCTAAAAATTTCCCATGTGCATATCACTTGTATAAATTACAGAAGGGGAAAGTGTTATAGACAATAAAATCTGGGCGGGAAAATTTGTTGTCACATTTCGTCTGAATCATTAAGCACAGAAGCATCCGCACTGCCCACTGCTTTGTAGAGGAGTTGTGGTAAAATGTGCAAGTTTACTGCTTCTCATCTCCCCTGGCAAACAGATTGCTTATTTTAGTTTTGAAAATGAAGAGACAGCAGCATCGTGGCTCTGTAAATAAGAGCATGCATCTCAATTTTCTGCAAATGCTTAAGTGGTTTACATCTGTTTCTTCCCCAGTTGTATTTCTCAAACATGAATTTCCATTTTAAAAAGAGTCGTAAAATCACCACTATTTCTCTACAGATCTATTAGCAATAAAATAGCCTACAGAGGTTTGCACAGCCATGGAAAATGTGCAGTGATAATAGGCTGTCCTGCTGTTACACATCTTGTACAAACTTTACATCTATCACTGTGGAGGCATCTATCTGCAGGGTTAGAGTACAGCAAACAACTTGAATGAGACAGACCAAAAGAAGGAGAATGGTACAGGATGTTCTATGTACACATCATTAATCAGACATGATGAATTCCCAAACTCAAAAATACATTTACTTAGAGTCAACCAAGTAGAGAAAATGCTGATCAGACTCTGAGATGTAAAACTTTACATAAAATTAATCTCTAGAAAACTGGAGTTGCATCTCAACAAGAGAAGGCATATTTTCATATTCCTCTCAGTGCTTTCATTGTTTCACATTGTTTCACATTGCTAAATTATGGTAACTGCCAGATGCTTTGGTGATAAATGTCAGAGAAATATTGGATCAGGAAGCAATGCGTGCGTCTCCAAGGTCAATCAGGAGGACTAGAGAGAGAACTTTGGAATCTGTACCTAAAAGCAGAGCAAGAGCTGATCTGAGGTTGGAATAGGCCAGCAACCTCATCTTCTACATTCCAAGCGTTATTCTAAACAGAGCTCTACAACCTGTGTTCCCTAGGAAACAAGCAGCCTAAAACATCTAAAATTCCTTCAAAACGTAGGGGAAATTATTAAATACTTGACTGGTGAACAATCCTGTTAATTGTATTTTTATAGGCCTCTGTGAGGTGTTTAATTCTGCTTTGATGAAATGATTCACACTCTGGGGGCAACATGATTTACCGTGGGAAAGTACTTCGTGTTAGCCTGATGATTTTCTCTGTTGCATTGCACTGCTCAAAGACCTTTCTTGTTTATTGGAAGAGCCATAGAATGGAGTCTTGTGGATACCTGCTTTACTATGATTTTTAGAAGGTGATGTTACATTATTTCATAAAACAGTTCTGAAGAGATGCTTTGCCTGAAATATCATCAAAACAAATTCCCCTTGGAAGCATTGCGAATCCAATTATTTTATGATAATTAAATATAAATGTCCAATGAACTAAATACATTTGAATTTTTTAGATTGTTCTTACTTACTAATTTTTGGAAATGTTGCCACTAGCATACTACTTAAACAAGAGCAAGTGATGCCATGACCTGCCCCTACCCCAAATTATAAACTGTCATGAAGACAAAGGTAAAGACTGCTTCTAGCCCATCTTTTCTCAGAAGCACAAGCTGTTCAGATCTTTAGGAGTACAACTCCATCAAATAATAATAATAATAATAATAATAATAATAATAATAATAATAACAACAACAACAACAACAATAACAATATCAACTTTATTGTCCTTGTACGTATATACACAGTATACCCATACAAACAAAATTCACTTAACACCCAAAGACCAGGTCCAACAAACATAACAATCCCAAACACACTCCCACCCACCACAATTCCCCACCCCTAAACCACCCAAACATCCACACAACAGACCAAACATCCACACACAAATAGTCAGTGTTCTGATGTAATGAGAGCTGTAATCCAAAAATATTTGAAGGATGCCAGGTTAGAGTCCCTGAAGAATTAACCTATCTAGCTTTGCTCTTATATTGGACCACAACACAGCTCAACTTTTTCCCTTCCTTTCCTTAGAACAGTTTGTTAAGTGTTCTTCTGAGTTTAAAACAAATCCAAAGCAACTTTCAAAAGTGAAATTTGGGGGTGGGGGGGAAAGCTATTTAAAAATGTGAACATTCCAAACACAGTAAATTTGTAAAATATGAAACACATTATAAAACAGCAAAACAGTCCATCACCTCTCGAAAGCAAAAGAAAAACATAACACAACTTCACAACTAACAACAAATTTCTGATTAAAATTCAGATCAAAAGAATAGTTGGATTGTCTAACTAAATTATATAAAGTAGGCAAATACTGAATAAATATTTAGCTAACCCCATGAAAAATTACTGGATAAAAAATTCAGAGCTACAATAATATCCATGATACAGGCCCTAAAGCTATTTTCAATTTGTCTAATGCAATCCTCAAAAGAGAGAGAGAAAGCGAGAGAATGAGTCATTTATATTTGGATATTCCCATGCAACTGTCATAAAAGGGTAACATAAAAGAACAGATGTGAAAAAGCTTTTTGTCATGTAATCAATTCATGATGCTGTAAATTCAGTATATATATTCTGATTTGGAAGGGAAATGTTACCTGATGTTTTAAAGACAGGAGATGTGATTATTTAATTTCCCACAATGATGTTATTTGCCTGATAGACTATCTGAAGCTGATTTTTATGTGCAAAAAATGTATCAATATGAAATATGCTCCAGCACAGTATTCTATTTTAACATGATATGCCTGGCATTACATGATGTGTTGTGATGATAGTAGCAGAAGACCTTCAACCTCACTTGAAGGAGACACCAATATTCTAGCAAGGTCTATCCAAAAACCTCCTATTCTTAGGAGGTTTTCCAGAGAAAGATAGCTAGATTACTACTATTTGCCTAAATGCTCAAGCTTCTCTGTCCAAACTGAGAACCTTTTAATCTCTACTGATAAATAGTCCTTCGGACTCTCTTTTCTCTTTTCTTTAAAGCCCTAAATAAACCCGCTCTAAGAAAAATTTTGAAGAAAGTAGCACATGGTGATCTTGTATGGAAGGAAGGCTTCATTGAGAAGAACATTCCATCCAAATGGGAAAATCCAGTCTCCTTCTGGCCTTTTAAATGCAGATAGAAATTTTCATTTGCCCCAAACTGCTTGTTTGTTATGGTGGTCCTACCCAGATGGTGGCTAGTCCTTGAACACTCTCCAGCTCCCCATCTGCTCGGTCAATTTCTGCAGTTGGCGGAGGCAAAAATATAATTTAAAACCCTCAATTTATATTTTCAGTCCTTGGCTGCCATTGCTGCTCATGGCTGCAGCACCCATCTTAACTTAACTTAAATAATGCTATTCCTCCTCCTCTCAAAGAGTAACTGAGTGCAGAGACAGAGAAAGCAAAGAATTATGATTTTGAATTCAATTAAAGTAACATGTAACACAAAATGGTAAGTCACATTAAAATAAATGTGGAACAGAAAGAGAATAAAATATAGGTTGCCCTCGACTTTCAATAGTTCATTCAGTGACCGAAGTTACAACGGCACTGAAAGAAGTGACTTATGACCATTTTTTACACTTATGACTGTTGCAGAATTCCCATAGTCAAATAATCAAAATACAGACGCTTGGGAACTGATTCATACTTGGAGTCATGTGACAACCTTTTGTGACCTTCTGACAAGCAAAGTCAATGGGGAAGCCAGATTGCCTTAATAATTCTGTTGCTAATTTAACAACTATAGTGATTCACTTAACATCTGTGGAAAGAAAGCTTGTAAAATGGGGCAGAACTCATTTAACAACTCACTTAGCAACAGAAATTTTGAGTCAGTTGTAGTTGTAACTTGACGGTTACCTGTATATAAAGAGTTTTCTTCAAATATGGATAGATGGGAGTTATTAAACATTTGGAGAAAGGTGAATGTTCTCAAAGTGAATATTATTCTCAGATTAATTTACATTCTGAGATGAATTCTTGTTAAATTTCTGAAAAATCTTTTCAGAAAATAAACTCTTTAGAAAATTTCTATGGAGCTTCTTCAATTCCAAGAATATCTTTACCCAATTGCAATTACAAATTATTGAAAGTTGATTCAGTTTTTCAAATCTGGAGTTATATCATCAAGATTACCTATTGTCAAGTGTTAAATAATAAAATTCATCAATTGCTGTTAATTTTCTAATCTGGGCATTCTGGATTATGCATGCAGTATATAGCATTTTTAGTTGGATGGATAGCAACAGTATTTAGATATAATAGAGTTCTAACAATTTCTGGAAACAATCGTATCAATTAGAAAACTATGAAATGGAGTGTCTAAGAATATGCTTATTTCTCATGCTAAATTGACGTTATGGGGAAATCCAATATTCAAAATTGGAGAAAGATGGTTATATGAAAAATTGGAAAAAAGCAGAGACATGGGCTGAACCAAATGATTGATGATGAGGATGATTTTTAATATATTCGACCTATAAAACAAATATTTGTCAAATGAAACTCAGTTGCAATATTTCAACATCATTGGCATAGCAGCATTTTCAGCTTCTGAGAGACCTGAGATACTACAACAAATAGTTAAATCTTTTAAAACAAAAACCCCTACTATTAGCTTTTATAGATATTTGTTACCAATAAATTGTATGCAGATATTAAGATATGCATGAAATAAAGAACTACAAGTTCCTATATTGTTTGGGATGGGAGAGAGTATTAACTTCTACAGTAAGAGTGCTCCTTAAATAACAATTTATACAACAAAAAGAATATTATGCTTTTATTAGACTCAGTTACATCTGCATACATAGGACAGTAGACATTTTGTTGAAAATGTAATAAAAACAATGCTTTTTTAAAATACATGGTTTTGCAATGTTGTATGCTTACTAAGTTCTGACAGAAAATAGTTGACTATATAAACATAACCGGATTGTGTGTCAAAAGCTACATTTTAAAAGATAATATTCTTTTGAATTAAATACCTAATACATGGAGTTTGTCAGCTGAAGAATGTTAAATGGATTCCCCATGTCCATACTAAAGCTAAAAAACTATTATCTTTCCATATTTCAGGTCTGATTTGTGCATGATACAGTAGGTTTAAAAAATTTTATCGTTATTTAAGTGTACTAGAAAATATTCTACTAAGAATAACAATTTGAAGGGAAAAGTAAAGGTTTCCCTGTCCAAGCATGTCTGACTATAGGGCGTAGTGCTCAACTCTGCTTCTTGGCTGAGGAAGTCAGAATTGTCCAAAGATATTTTCTATGGTCAGGTGACCAGCATGACTTTATGCTGAGGCACATAGAACTTTGATACCTTACTACAGTAGTGGTACCTATTTATCTTTGAGCTGCAAGCTACTTCTGCTGATCACCAGCTGCCAGCACTTTGGCAGATTGAATCTCCTCAGGCTCAAGGTTGACTCAGCCTTCTATCCTTCCGAGGTCAATAAAATGAGGACCCAGGTTGTTGTGGGCAATATGCTAATTCTGTAAACCACTTAGAGAGGACTGTAAAGCACTGTGAAGCAATATATAAGTCTAAGTGCTATTGCTAGTGCTATATACGTGCCTTCGTATGCTAAGTTGGCAGGAGCTGGGGCAAGTAACAGAAGCTCACTTCATTGCATAGAGCTTGGGTCAGCCCACCAGCTGACAAGCTCAGCATCTTTAACTGCTGAGCCATCGCACCTCATTTGAAGGATAATGATTACTTCACTTTGATTTTTGCAATGAGTGCATTTTTAATGATCTTGGTTTCTGGAGTGTGTGTGCATATGCACATGTGTGTAAGTTTGTCTTGTACCAGCTTTTTCTCTAATGTCACATTTCAATCTATCTACTGAAAACAGCATACAAAATGATGTGCCTCCTATTGCAAAACCAAGCAAAACTTTTGACAGGAACATTTAAGTAAGACTGATCCATCGGTCAAAATATTTTATGGGGAAATCAGGCTATGCTAAACCCAGAATATATGCAACCACATGCTGTCATTTTACTAGGTTCCTTTGACAGACATGTTTGAATCTTGTGACACTGCATTATAAATTTATCTCTGTTTCAACTTTTAGCTCACAAAGGTTAATGCAAATATAAAATTCAAACAATACCATAAAAAATGACCTATCATGCTAAAGCAAAGGGTCTCAATAAAATATTAAACAACATCTTTCCATACATTTAAGAGATTATACCCTAAAATGCCAAAAGAATGTGGAAGTAACTTCCTAGAAGCGCTTAATAGAATCCCCTTATTAAGGCAGATGAGAGACCAAGAGCAAATAGAACAATTGACCTTTCTCCTACAGCAAATCCTCCCACCAGGCTGTAGCATCTCAATTCTTACCAAGCAGGATTATATTTATTTTTCAAGCCAACAGCCATTCTCAGCAACATTATAACTAAAGCATGGATGAAACTGGGCTAAAATTTATTCAGTTTAATTAAAATTAGGTTAATTAAGTGTGATTAATTAATCATGTTTTACAGAGCTGTTCATGTTAGAAAAGAACACATTATTTGGGGTGTGCAGGAGTGTATCACCTCTTTGTATGATCATCAAAGCAGCCTCGCTCTTTTTAGGCACCAAAGTAATCCTAAAAAAAAGACATTGATGCTTTAAGGAATCTGCTGAAAAATTGAATGAAAATATTGGTTTCAGTTTGCATTATGTTTTCTCTTCTATGATTCAACTTGTTTGTTTCTAAGAACTTGGAAAAGTGAATTAAAATGGAAAACTTAACATTCTGATTATAAATAAATAAAAAATGTCCTCCAAATACATAGTTCTCCTTTTTTGTCTAATAGCAATGAAAACATTGCCTTTCAGGTCAGCCAAATATAATAGTAGTTCAGTGAGCAACTTGGATGGGATTTTCTTTTTTTTGTTTTCATTGTTTGGGCAAGATCATTTCTTAGGTGAACAAAGAGATTATATTTTTCTAAGAGAGATGTCCATGAAAGTCTGCATGGAAAGAGTGGAGATTGAAAACAACTTTTAACTCTCTGCCATATATATTCTTCTTGCAATGAAAGGAACAGAATGGAACAAGTTTAAAAACAATTAGTACATGTGGTGTTCATTCTTGGCACATTCTATATCCTTTTCTGCCTGAGAATGATCAGCAGTCTTTCATGAAAAATGTTTTTGAACTAATGAGGTATATTTGCATTCCCTTTAGAATGGATTTGGAATTTTTCATCTATGCTGTGCCATGAAAAATGGATGTGTTTTTCACAGAGGTAATTTGAACATAAACCATCACATCAATGAAAAGACAACCTTTGCAGAAGCTTTTTAACTTAGCTCATTCCATTTGTTTTCACTGGGGAAGGTCAGACATACACAAGGGATGTAAATTTCATGCACAAAACCTAGATGCTGATGAGATTTGTTTTTGTAGATAATCTGTAGCAGAGAAATTTTTCATAATGTCATGGCAAAATAAATTAAAATGTTCATCTTCATATGGCTGGTTCCATTGCATTAAAATAAATGTTGCAAGCTCATTTAATTAGTATAGTTAGGAATGTCTCTTCCCTGCTTCACTGACTCTCCAAATCACAAGTTAATTTGTCAAAATCAGACCATTGTTTTTCCTTCATTCTTCATTACGGCAAAAGACAGCCCTATTTAAATAAATGTTTATGCTACAGAGAGCAGAGTGGTGAACAATCCCAAATATTTTCATAAGCCAATGTTAGAAAAGTTTGGTGCATGCAATACAAAGATACCTGGATACAATCAGGAGATGTTGTTGGATCTTTGACTAGATGGATTTTAAAAAATCAAGCAGTTCCTTGTAAGCAATCATACTTTTGTACCATTTCTCATTCTGGCAGTTAAATAGAATTGGAAACCATTTCTCTCAGTATATCCAAAAACAATGGATGACATGAGACACACTCCTATAAATTATCCTACTCATATTATCCTACCCTTACCCTTTAAGACTCTTGGTTAATCTATTATTTTGTGTTATGCTGTTATCATGACTGTATCACCAATCCCATTAGTATGTAGTGCAGCTTTTTTACCAGGATATGAGTAATACAACTTCTCCATTAAATGCATGATCAAATTATCAAGACAACCCTCCTAAATTGGAGCAAGGGGCATAGTGGAAAAGGAAAACAGTAAATACAATTGGAATTACAATATAGCTACACAAGGAGGGGACTTGAGTTACAATTTCTAAGCACTTATATAAAGTGTCCCTAAATGCTATTTATAATGTGCGCAAAAGAGGAAATTATGAATAAATAGAGAATAACCATATTCATACTATCTGTAAATCAAGTCAAATAAAAATGAGCTTTTCTGAGCAACAATAATTAACAATAATTTCCACGTATTTTTTAAAGTAAGTTTTGGAATGCTATTCAAAGCCAAACATGGCCCTCAATTTCCCAAAAGAGCTTCAATACTGAAATATTATAAGAATCCAACCCTTCAATAGCAGTGGCTGGCAAGCTACGACTGATATGTCAGTTGTGATGTTGCAGAGGAAGAGGTACTAGAAAATCATTCATATCTTTGCCACACTGTGACTAGTGTTTTAATTTGCTTTAATGAATGCTCTTAAAGACCATGAAATCTTTATGATGCAAAATGGCCCTACTAAAACAGTTATGGTACTGCCCAAGGGTGAAATGCTCCCGGTTCGGACCGGCTCGGGTGAGTAGGTAGCAATGGCGGCGGGCAGTTCGGACAACCGGTAGCAAAAAACCCTGCCTCCGCCCCCCCATGCCCAGTTGAGCCGTGTGATCATCAGAACCTTTTTTTTCTTTTAAATGGCTCTGACCAGCCAAGCTCTGATGATCCCAGCTGAGTTGCCTGCTAATCAGGCAACTCAGCTTGGATCGCCAGAGCCATGTAAAAGAAAAAAAACTTTTTTTCCTTTTAAATGGCTCTGCCTGCTAATTTGTAGCAAAAATCCCTCCCCTTTCCCCCCTCAGCTTGCTTCCTTTAGCTGCTGGTCACAACGCCTTGCTATAATCCCTGCAATCGATTGCATCAGCAAGCAACTGAATCTCCCTGCCTGCAATCAAGCAGGCTGGGAGTTGTGGACTTCAACTCCCAGAATTTCTCAGCCAGCAAAGCAAAGCTGGCTGAGGAATTCTGGGAGTTGAAGTCTACAAGTCTTAAAGTTGCCAAGGTTGGAGACCCCTTTTCAATTGGGTAAGTTTTTTTCCCCTTTGGGAGCTTTAAAAAAATAGTTAATTGGGGTTTTTTTTAGTTGTTCTTTTTTTAAACCTAGCCATTTAAAGTTTAGGAAGTTTTAAATTTAGCTGCTTTTATATAAAAGTAAAATAAAATAATATTTGTGCAGCTTTCTGAGATTTAGTGTGTTTTTGTAGTGTTTCACTCTAACTACACAATCACACAAAATCTCACAAAACTGTATATGGAATTTTGTGTGTGTAAAGTGTGAAAGTTGGTTTTTGGGTTTTTTGTGGCTGTGTGAGGTTCCTGCTTGTTGCAGGGCCTATTTTGGGTCTAACACAGCTGCTTTTACATTGTGGGTGAGCCAATTGTGTTGTGTTGTGTGTGTGTAAAGTGTGAAAGTTGGTTTTTTTGGGCTTTTTGTGGCTGTGTGAGGTTCCTGATTGTTGCAGGGGGCATTTTGGGTCTAGCACAGCTGCTTTTATATTGTGGGTGAGCCAGTTGTGTTGTGTTGTGTTTTGTAGGTTAAAAAAGGGCAAAGAAGTGATATTGACTTGGCCACGCTCACCTGACCAATAAGCCACACCCTCCCAGTCACCTTACCATCAAGCCCCACCCACTAATTAAGCCACGCCCACAGAACCAGTAGCAAAAAAATTTAGATTTCACCCCTGGTACTGCCATGTTATACTGCCATTGCATTTGTTATCAGTATGTTTCCATACTGGTTGCTACCTCTGAAGCCTATGCATTTCCCAAATAGATTTTACTATTTCAGAATATTTCTATTGTGGAAATTCTGCCCATTTATTCTTAGATTTTAGAAAACAATGAAATATCCTTTAAAGTTCCTTGTCTATCCTGAGATCTGATGGGAGAAGATTTGATAGTAGAAGTAATCCTTGACTTATGAGTAGTTGTTTAATGACAGCAACTGGAGTTAGAATGAAAAGAATGCTTTATGGCACTTTTGATCATTGAAAAAAATTGTGGTGCTCCCCCTTACCTCTGCATTCAAATGAACGTATTTCAGGTGCTTGGCAACCGGCTATCATTTACAATTGCTTGTGAAAATGCCCATTCAGCAGAGTAGATTCAGACTTATGACTGTATGATTTGTTGAACCATTGCGTAAAATCATGTGGGTGCCTCAACTTACAACTATCATGGCTTACAACTGAGATTCCAGTCACAATTGCAGTCATGAGATGAGGGCATTTAGGCATTTTTATGGAGATTCCCCTCCTTTTGGAATTGCTTGCTAGAAAAAAGTGAGAGCTATTGCATGGACCCTCTAGAATGGCTTTACTATTTTGTATTACCATTATATGTTAATGTAATAATATACAGTATATTAATTGTTTTAATTCTGTTTTATATTTATATACTATCTATAGATTCTTAGAGTTAGGGTCACCAATAAATCTTATCAATAAAATATAAACAATAAACAATAAAATATTTTTTAAAATTAAGTAATAAAATAGATTTTTCAGTTGTAAGCAATAGCGTAAAATGCATAATGGCAAAAGCCGATATTGTGGGGTGGAGAGTCTGAGAATTTTAGTTCCAATACATCTGGATGATTCTAAGTTGAGGTTGGCTGTTTTAGAGGTTCTTTCTGGCAGGTAGATAGTGAAACATTTGCAAGATTCTTAAATATCCATCAGCCCTCCAAAATCAGCCTGTTACTACAAGTAATAGAGTTTCTGTCTGGCTCAAAAGCAACATGGTGGTCTAGTGGTGAAGAAGCTCGCCTCCCACTCAGAAAGCTGAGAGTTCAATCCTAGACATTGATAGACTTTTCTCCCTCAGGGTACAAACAGAACATATCTGCTGTGAATTCCATGTTGGCATCAGGAAAGGCATCCAGCCAGTAAATGCTCAGCTCCATTCAGTTGCTCTGAGTCTACCCCAAAGTGTCGTTTAAAAAAAGGGGTTGAGCCTTTGAAAAATGTGGCATGTTTTCATTTTTAAATACATTCCAAATGAAACAAACTATTGCTTTCTCATTAACATCCTCAATGAGGGATTCTGAATTTAAAAAGAGAAGAGAAGAGAAGAAAAAACAAAACAAAACAAAACAAAACAAAACAAAACATCGTGATGTACTTTTTTCTTTTCTCAATATTTTCAACATGTCTCCCTTGGTTATTTCTTTGTACAGCTTGTCACATAGTGGAGTGCTAGCATCCTTTTGATTAGGATCCTTGGCACAGCAATATATTAGTGACTTTTAGAATCCTTTCCCACTATGAATCTGGTGATGCTACGGTCTGGGGGACAGGGATCAATCTTATTTTTCCAACATCACACTGTCCCTGAGACCAGCTTTGTGCCATTAATAAATGATATTATTACCAAGGAACTTGAATCAAGTGCAGCTTCATGAGTTCCTGGCAAGAGCACATTATGTAACAATACTGAGCGTGTTGACAATGACATCTTAGAGAAGATTTATACTCAAGTAATAAGAAGAAAAATAGAATATTTCTTGGCAAAAATCTAAGTACCTATTGATCTTGGCAAAGAAGATAAGTGAACACCATGATTCCATTGAGGACCTGTATACTGCATGAGTCAAAAAGAGGGCTGTGAAAATATTTAGAGACTCCTCACATCCTGGACATAAACTGTTTCAACTCCTACCCTCAAAATGACACTATAGAGCACTGCACACCAGAACAACTAGACACAAGAACAGTTTTTTTCCCGAACGCTATCACTCTGCTAAACAAATAATTCCCTCAACATTGTCAAACTATCTCATCTTTCCCACCATCCATCTCCTTCCACTTATGACTGTACAACTGTAACCTTGTTGCTGGTATCCTTGAGATTTATATTGACTGTTTCCTAATATGTTTTGATTGCTTATTTGTACCCTATGACTATCATTAAGTATTGTACCTTATGATTCTTGATGAATATATCTTTTCTTTTATGTACACCAAGAGCATATGTACCAAAGACAAATTCCTTGTGTGTTCAATCACACTTGGCCAATAAAGAATTCTATGATATCATTATATATACATCCTCATTTTTCCAAGATTGTGGTTCATTATGGATACCTCAAATAACAGCCTTCTTTTTATTTGCATGTGTTGTATGGAAAAATATATGAAAAACGAAAGGAAAAAAGAGAGTTCAAGGCATACTCAAAGAGCTCTTCATGCTTTTAGTTTAGCCTTAAATCCAGAGGTGTCCACAGAGCGTGATCCAAAAGTCAAAAAAGCCACCATTTGAAATCCAGCTGTTTTTTACTTTTTACCACCTGTGTTACTTATGGCCTTATTTCTGATAGGTGGGTTGAATAGGTGGATTTCCACATTACCAACTTCATCAGTGATTGTACCCAGCAAAAGTACAAGGCTACCTAGTAGATAATATTATATAATTAATAGTAGTTGTATTTTTAGTATAATGTTTTTATTTGTGTTTATACTAAGAATAGTACAAGGCCTATAATGCCATGCTAGAGATGAAAGTATAAAATAAAGAACAAAGGGACATGGTAATTTAAGTTCAGTTATTCAAAGCTGTATTTGAAGTTGTTCAAAAGTCTTAATGCTCCTTAAAGCAGAACATCACCCAAACACCCAAAAATCAGTTAAAACTAGTCTATCCATTTGCACAACTAGATTATATAATTACAATTACCAAGAGTTTCTGGCTGCCAAAAGAATGCAGTGTAAATCTGTATTTTTCCCCCTGACATATTTGATGATAGTATATGCTAGATGGTAATTGCCTAGGAATAAGATTTAGGGGCCATAACTTAGTGTAGAGTTGAATTCAATGTATATCTGTTATGAAAAAGGCAAAGACTACATTGGGAATGACTTGTAACTAAAACATCAGCTTTGCCGGCCTTTATATGAACCTAGGAGACAACCACATTTAAAATATTATGTAAAGTTCTTGTCACTACAGTTCATATTTTAGAACTGGAAGAGGTATAGGAAAGGGCAGCGAAACTGATCAAGGAGCAGAAGCAAGTAATGGGATTTAACCCAGGTGTATGAATTGATGTATGATGAAGAGAAACCCAGGGACAATCCTATGAAGCTGAATGAGGGAGATTCGAGACAGAGAAAATGAAGTGTTTCTTCACACAGCAGATAATTAAACTGTGAAATTCACTGTCAGAAGATGTAATATCAGCCATCTATTTGGACAGCTTCAAAAGACTTTAAACAATTATATTTGCCTCTCATCATAAATAATAATAGAGCCATTTTAACCTAATGAGTGAATTACAAAATACTGTACCCAGCTTTCAGTGGCGGGTAGTGCAGATGAATGGCTAGAAATTTCCATTTTGAAAGATACAAGTTTTATTAGCTGATAAAATACTGACATGAAGACACCATGGCAAATACAAGCACCACCATAAAAAAAAAAGTTAGTTGTTGAATCTTCAACAAATAGATCTCTGTCAGAAAAGGCACGAAAATGGCCTTCTTTGTCAGGGCGTTGATTAACCCCATTCTGTTTTTGGGATAATCACCCTGATTACGAGGAGTGGATCGAGACTTTTCCTTGCGAGTATACTTTAAGAAAATAAAACCCGAAGATATTTCTTCTAAGAAAACTCATTTATTTGTTATAAAGAAAATAAAACATCTCACTAACTAAGAAAATTAATTGTTACATTTTGAATATAGTTCGTGCCAGCTGCTTTCTCAGCAGCCGAACCTCCTGGCAAGAGAACAAAGGAAGGAGTGTGTGAAAGAATGTGGGTGGAGTACATGCGCAGTTTAGCTTACTGATAACAATTCTTGGCAAGCTACGGAAAGTCTAATAGTCCAGAAATAATGAGCTCAGCTGGTAAATAAAAGAACACAGTGACATTCTTTGACAACCTAAATGGGTTAAATCATACCCCCGAAAAAAAGGATTATTTCAGTGACTTTGATACCAGCCTTGGGCAATTATTTATTTATTTATTTATTGGTTCGATTTATATGCCGCCCTTCTCCGGAGACTCAGCGCGGCTTACAATGCGTTAAACAATAGCCTTCATACTTTTGTATATACCTGCTTAGTAGGGCTTTCGGCCATCAATAATAAAATCTTAAACTACATTCAATAGCTAAATATTTTGAAATATAATTGTGTTACAGGTATAGAAGACTTGATTTCTCAGTTTCCTTTAATCTTTCATAGAAAATCGGCAGAAAAAAAGATAAAATATAGTTATGTGGTAGTTTGACACTTAATACTGCTGCAAGTTTTAAAATAGAAATTCAGAGACTCCATGAATCTTGAGTCCATGAATTGATTGATTGATTTCGATCAATTTATATGGCCACCCACCTCCCAACAATAACTCTAGGCACCTAACATAAAGTTAAAATGTAATAAAAATAACCAATAACAATAAATATACACATAATGGCAGCTGAGAACAGCAACAATCCCTACAATGACACCCACCTCATGGATCCCTTTCTCTTCCCAATGTCCATGTATTTGGAAAGAAGCCATATGTTTAAAACTTTACAGATTGTCATCAAAGTTAAGGTCATCTGGATCTTCAAGTTCTGTCCATCACATATTGAACATATGGATCTTTTATCTATATAGCTATATACTATACTTTAGCTTTAGGAACTATCTAGGACCTAGTGCTCAGTATTGGGAAAAAAGAAATTCAAGAAATGCTATCAGAAATCCTTGCAAAACCCTGTACTTAGCATGAAGGCCTGTGAATTCAATTCAATTCAATTCCAAGTAGAGGAATATCAAAGAATATCTGGCTACCTATATCTGAAGATTCCCATAAGGACAGAAGTCATGTTTTCGACTTTTGTTGTACCAGTTTTTAATTCCTGGAAGCTGCCTGAATTAGTTCCTGGAATTTTCTTGCCACAATTTCAGAAATGGTTTTCCATTGCTTTCTTCTTCCTAGGGTAGAGAGAGAATGAACTGGCCTAAGATCATCCAGTTGCCTTGATGCCTAAAGCGGGATTAGAATTCATGGTTTCCAGTGGTGAATTCTAAAGTTTTTTGCCACTGGTTCTGTGGGTATGGCTTGGTGAGCATGTGTTGGAGGTCATGTGACTGAGACGGTGTGGCCAACATGACGTCACTCACGTGACTCTTTCTTTCTTTCTTTCTTTCTTTCTTTCTTTCTTTCTTTCTTTCTTCTCTCTCTCTCTCTCTCTCTCTCTCTCTCTCTCTCTCTCTCTCACACACACACACACACACACACACACACACACACACACGGTCTCAGCAGCAGCTGCTGCAGGAGAAGGAAGAAAGTGCTCCGGGAGGGCAGGCGGTCCGGCCCAGAAGCAGCATGTCTCCCGTCATGGACTGGATCCAGGCAGTGGGACCCAAGACGGAGGGAAGGCAAGCAGATGGCAGTCGCCAAAGGCCCTGCGGAAGCCGAGCATGCCATGCCCAAAAGGTAAGTGAGCCTCATCATGTTCTTTGGCCGAGGCAGCTCTTTGGCTGAGTGCAGCAGGTCTCCCTTCCCCGCCAGCATCAGCCGTACATCTGCCCACCCTCCTGGGGCTGCCCATGAACACCCCAGCGAAGCAGCTGTCTCAGCTTCCGTGGCAGCGTCAGGAGAAGGAAGAAAGCGAGTGGCCCCTCTCAGCACCAGTACAATGGTTGCATCTCCCCCAAGAGCCGCCGGGCCAGTTGGAAGCAACTCTGTCCCATGCAAAGATTGATTCCAGCCGTGAGCCACAAAAAAATCTAATCGGTCCTCAGGTGAGATGAGGAGGGTTTCTCTTCCTTCCTTGTGAATCAAAAATTCACGTTAGAGCTGTGGAGGAGGAGGAGGAAGAGGGGGCTTGCTGCACAGAAAGGCCATGCAACCTTAGCCGAGCTTGCAGAATGAACTCAATGAACCCCAGAAGGAGGAGGAGAAAGTCATGGTCGTCTTGCCTTCCCTCTTGCTGTTCTGAGCCCTGCCCAGCCTTGAAGCTGGCAGAGGAGAAGAGGAGAAAGAGGAGGCTGCTTGGTGTGATTCCTGCATTCTCCCCCCTTGCACAGGCAGCATCTTGGCCTTGCAAGCCACGGGCATTGCATTGGGACACTGGAGGCAAGTGGAGCCATGGATGTTCTGTCCCCGTCTCACACACACACACCAGCAGTCGACCAAGAGTTAAAATAAACCAGCAGATAGGAATTTCCTTTGTTAACAGAATTGGCAGCAACCCAGTGGCTGCTTGCCAACAGTCTTTACTTACAAAGGGAGGTTTATCTCCTCCAACCAAAAACATCAAAGTCCACAAAAGCCAAAGACTAATCAAGTCCAGTCCAAAAAATCAATCCAAGCAGAGCATATAACAAAATTCAAGAAATGCAGAATGACTTGCTAGCTTTCCGTTTTGTTCATCACAAAGCCTGAATGGCCACCACACCCCCTTTTATCCCCTGTGGGGTGTGGTCCAGTGACTCAGCTTAATCTCTGGCACACCTCCTTCTCTGCTGTGCGCGCTTGTCTTTCTGACACTGTCGGGGATCCAGCCAAGACTTATCTCCGTCGCTGTTTAACTGCGGCTGCTCGGAAGTGCCTGGCTCCTGGCCTATCTCTTCTCCTTCGGAAGACACCTGAGGCATTGCCAGAGAGGAGGGTCCTGGAGAGGGAGGCCTTGCCAACTCCTCTCCTTCACTTTCAGAGTCTTCTCCCTCTGATAAGACGGGCTCGGGGGTCAGAGTCACAACAATGGAGCAGTTTTGCAGAGGAGGTAGAATACTAGCTCCCTTCCCCGCAGCCCTGCCATGCTTGCCTGCCTTCCACTTGCCTGCCTTCGCAAGCTGGCCTCGGGAATGCCAGGAAGGCCATGAGGAAGGCAGGGAAGCATGGCAGTACTGCGGGCTGCAGACCAGTTGTGGGGTGTGGCCAGCCAGCGATTGCAACTGGTTCGGCAAACTGCACCAATCTCCACTACCGGTTCGCCTGAACCAGTCTGAACCAGTAGCGTTTCATTCCTGATTTTCCAGTTTCCCATTTTCCAGTCCAGGCCATAACCATTACATAGACTGGCTTTTAAAGACTGCCAGACCTTCAAATTCTCCAGGCACTCACAGTTTAACTAGTTGTTTCCAAGCAACCATTCCAACTGTGTTTTAGTCTTTAAGCTTTTTCAGAATCCAAAGTGATGGAACATGACGAGACATGTAGAAATGAGAAGATACCTAAATATTGTCCCTAAAATTATATTTATTTATTTATTATTTATTTATTAGTTCAATTTATATGCTGCCCTTCTCCGAAGACTCAGGGTGGCTTACAATGCACTTATAGCAATAGCCTCCATTCTTTTGCTTATTAGGGCTTTTGTAGAAGCGTTGTTTCTACAAAATCAGTTTATTGTCCCCACAATCCGGGTCCTCAATTTACCTACCTCGGAAGGATGGAAGACTGAGTCAACCTTGAGCCTGGTGAGATTTGAACTTGCACTAATTGCAGGTAGCTGGCAGTTAAGTGCTACTTATAACATAGCCATAGTCAATCTTCTCTTGCATCTTGCTATGAAATCATGTATTTGCAAATCCTTGATCTGATTGAGACTTCAGATCTAGGCAACTATTATCAGACCTGCTCAATGATTAGTGGCCTCACTGTGTATTAAAAGTGTGCCCTTTCCCATCATCCAGCCAACCTTACCAGTTTTCAACATTGTCTTCTACTCCAAGAACATGAACCCTCATATTTTGAATGACTGCCATTCCCACCCCCATGCTTTTGGTTAATTAACTTAGGAGTTATTTTGTCAGATAAGGTTATTTACAGTTAACTAGTGATGATTCATCTCCTTCATTCTGCAGTTATATTGCTGAGTTGATGTATATAAACCAGAGTGAAAGCCTTTGCTAAAGACACCCAGGTTACACTGCCAGCAAAACACACACACACACTTTTCTTGGTTGGACAGTACTGAGCAGTTTAAAACAAATTCAGAGTTATTTAAACTTAATTTATTGCCAGAAAAATAAACCCTCTGATGCTATTAATTTTTTTTTAATCTGGGCTATCAAATGTCACACGCTACTGCCTTTTAATGTAAGGTCATTGGAAACAACATATCAGGGGTGTCACCAACACAAATCAAATGAAATTCTCTTAAAAATAAAAATGTCATGGTTAGAATAATAGCAATAGTTATTTCATACTGTGAAAGATTTCTAATATATCAAGAGTTCACCTTTTTCTTCTTTATATCATTTTAATAATAATAATAATATAATAATAATTTTATTTCTATACCGCCCTTCTCCCGAAGGACTCAGGGCGGTGTACAGCCTATTTAAAAACACAGACAAAACAACAGTATAAAATTTAAAATAATTAAATAAAGTGGCTCAGATTTAAAACCCCAATAAATTTAAATACCCCAATTTAAAAACTATTGTGTTGATAGTCCGACCTGGCGGAACAACAGGGTCTTCAATGCGCAGCGAAACACCCGGAGGTCGGAGATCTTACGAATTTCCGGGGGCAGTTCATTCCACAGGGCTGGGGCTCCCACAGAGAAGGCCCTCCCCCTGGGTGTCGCCAGCCGACATAACTTGGCTGATGGCACCCTGAGGAGACCCTCTCTGTGGGAACGGACTGGTCGGTGGGAGGCTATTGGTGGCAGAAGATGGTCTCGGAGGTACCCAGGTCCTATGCCATGGAGCGCTTTAAAGGTGGTAACTAACACCTTGAATCGCACCCGGAAGACCACTGGGAGCCAGTGCAGCTCGCGCAGGAGGGGTGTCACATGGGCACAACGGGTTGCGCCCATAACCACCCGCGCGGCCGCATTCTGGACCAGTTGGAGCCTCCGAGTGCTCTTCAAGGGGAGCCCCATGTAGAGAGCATTACAATAGTAATTTTAAGCACGAAATACAGTTCTACTTAGCAGATAGAAAATAAGAACAGTTTACAGGCTCAGGTAAAGGCACTAGTAGGAAAAGTAGGTGGGATTCATTACCACCATGGAAATAACTATTAGAAAATATTTTCTTTTAAAATATCTTAAATAACTGGACATTTAAATTTCAAATGCAGTATGCCCTTCTAGCCAGGGATGTCCCTTAATTCAGAAATCAGGAGAAATTTTAATTCCATTGAAAGCAGAATTTATGCAAGTGATAGGTCAGAATTTCAATGTTCCTAGCTTGTTGTTCTTGCTGTATGGTCATGCAAACCTTCTGCTAATTCTCATTTAGAGGTAAAATAATCAGAAACAAAGCAGAAAGGAGAAACTGAACTGGGACTGTCTATCACCACAAGCAAGCCAGAAACTTTTAAAAAAACCAAAAACAAACCCAGCTTCAATTCCTGGTTTGAGAGTTTAAACACACTCTGAGGGTAGTCACTGAAACAATCCTGAGAACTTTATCACTGACATGTACTTTGCAGGATGCAACCTCCTCTCTTTATCTTTGTAACTCATTTTCATTTCGACTGGTAGGCTCAACCTTAAGCTTCCCATCTTACAATGAAATACTTCTAAAACACTTATACGTCTTATGTGCCAAACAAAGATTAAGTTGTTGACAATGACGAAGTGTGTGCATCAACTCTGTGGACTCCCAATAGTCTTAAAAAATATAGTGCTGGATTTTAGAAAGCTGAAATATTTGTGATGAGCATAGCTTTTTTCCCTTTAAATTCTGAAGTTATAACCAGCTCCTGCTCACATGACAGACACCTGCAACTCTGTCAACAGTTTACAGTCAAACTGTTTCTGTTGCTGTTTTACATTAATATATAAAACTGACAGACTGAAAACAGGCTTGCTAGACATTCTCTTTCCCTACTTTACATATAACGACAGAAGTAAAAGTAGTCTTCAATTTATAACAGTTCTTTTAAGAATGGTTTGAAGTTACGACAGCCACTGTTGTAAAGGCTGCTTTATAGCATGTAAAGCAATTTCCACCATTGCAAAACATTGCACCAGAGAATTACCTGAGGATTGGGAAAGAGCTGATGTGGTTCCTATCTTCAAAAAAAAAAAAAAAAAAAAAAAGGGAGGGGGGATGTGGGGACAGACCCAGGAAACTACAGATCAATCAGCTTAACATCAATACCTGGGAAGATACTGGAAAAGATAATAAAAAAACAGATCTGCGAACATCTAGGAACAAATACAGTTATTTGTATTTGTATTAGTTGTATTATTGTATTAGTAGCCAGCATGGGTTTGTTAAGAACAGATCATGCCAAACCAATCTTATTACATTCTTTGGATGCTGTGGACATAGTATACTTAGTATACGTATACTTAGACTTCAGCAAGGCATTTGACAAAATAGATCACAAATTACTTTTTGGTAAACAAAAAAATGTGGGACAGACAACATTACCAACAGATGGATTTATAACTGGCTGACAAACCATATTCAACAAGTTGCCCTTAATAGTATTACATCTAACTGGTGGGAAGCAAACAATGGTGTACCACCATGTTCCTTCTTAGGTCCAGTACTCTTTAATATCTTCATAAATGACTTAGTTAAGGGAATAGAAGGGGAACTCGTAAAATTTGTAGATGATCCTAAGATGGCAGGAATAGATAACACCCCTGAAGTCAAAAGCTTAGGATCCAGAAAAATCTTACCAGTATTGAACAATAGGCCCTATCCAAAAAATGAAATTTAATGTGGAGAAAATCAACTTTTACATTTGGGCAGGAAAAATCAAAGGTACAAGTACAGACTGGGAGAAACCTGGCTCAAAAATAGTAACTGTGAGAGGAACCTTGAAGTCTTGTTGGACAATCACTTAAATGTGAGCCAGCAGTGTATGGGAGCAGCCCAAAAGCTAATACAATCCTTGATTGCATAAACAGAGGCATCAAATAAAAATTATGTTAAGTATTAGTACCACTTTATAAAGCCTTAATAAGGCCACACCTGGAATCCAATTTTGTTCACATTACAAAACAGATGTTGAGAATTTGGAAAAAGTGCAAAGAAAAGCAACTAAGATGATTAAAGGTCTGGACACTAAAACATATGAAGAACGGTTGCAGGATTTGGGTTTGGGTAGTCTAGAGAAAAGAAGGACTAGTGGGCACATGATAGCCGTATTCCATATTTGATAGGCTGCCAAAATTAGGAGTACGTCAACTTATTTTCCAAAGCACCAGAGGGCAGGACAGGAAACAATGGATGGAAACTAATCAAGGAGAAAAGCAACCTGAAATTAAGGAGAAACTTCCTAATGGTGGGAACAATTGACCAATGGAACAGCTTGCCATCAGAAGTTGTGGGTGCTTCATCACTGGAGATTTTTAAGAAGAGACTGGATAGTCACTTATCTGAAATGGTATAGGGTCTCCTGCTTGAGCAGGGGTTGAACTAAAAGACCTCGAAGGTCCCTTGCAGCTCTATTTTGATTCTAATTCATTCTCACATGATCTCAATTTAGTAACTTGGCAAACAGCTTGCATTTACAATCAGTAGCAGTATCTACGTCAAATGATTGCAATTTGCAACTATTTTTGTAGTTTTTGGCAAGAACATTCATTGCAGAAACTGAATTCACTTAATGATCATGTGATTTGCTGTAATAAGAATGGCAATAAAATCAAGGCCATGTCATAGGCTGCTTCAACTTACAACTTCAAAGACTTGTGACAGAAATTCTGATCACTATTGTGCTTGTAAGTCAAGGACTCCCTGAGACGTTTAAAAGAGGTTTGCAATATGCTTTGGGAAAGTTAATGTTCAAATAGATACAAGGAAAGACAGAGAAAGAAACAAAGAAAAACAATCTAGAATTTTATTAGACTGAGTCCAGAAAGTCGACTGCAAATTATAATAAAATAATGTTTCTTTAATAAATATGATTGGATCAAAAAGATATGAATCTATGGAAATGAAACCACTTCTTGAAAAATAAGCCAAGGTCATGATAGAATAGCAGGCTAGGAAGGTAGAAAGATGGAGAATGTTTACTCTAAATGTTGCTAGCAAATATCTCATGAAATATGCAAGATGCATCTCATAGATAATTGTCTAATTAACATAATGACTACTAAACACAAATTGAGATGACCAGTCAATAGTATCGAAAAATTAGTTTTCCGCACTTCTTTGCTGTATATGATGGCGGCCAACATCATTGCATTCCAAATCTGGTAGCCTTACTTTATTTATTTCCAATAAATTTCTAATAGCTACTGTTCTGCTTATCCAAATTCCTGAGTTCCTGAATATTTCCATCCAATTGAGAGCTACTTATTTACAACAAAAGACCATTCAAAGAATCTAACATGCAATCTATATATAAATCAGAATGAAGATTTTGGGACAATTTTCTAGGTTTGGAGGATAATTGGGGCACATTAAGGGAAGAACAGAGAAAGGGGGAAATATGAGGTACAAGGAAAGAAAGAAAAAGACATTGAGATCTGACTCATTTTAGCACAGTGCAAAATAACATTACAACCTCAACTTTTTATTTTTACACATTAGTATATAATTCAAAATTGCTTAATTTTTCCCATATATCAAGCAGAAGATCCAGATGAATTCACTCCAATCATCCTCTTTGAAATGTTTTCTATACAAAATTCAACTAATGTAGATCATTAATAGAATTCTATTATTTAAGTAATATGTAGAGTTTAGCTAATTGATCTTATTTGGATTATAATTGTTGCCTTCCCTTGCTTTTCCTATTCTTTAATTTTTCCAGGTATTTTTTTTTCCCTGCCTGAGCATTGTTTCTCAATCTTGATAACTTGAAAATGTATGGGTATGAATTTATTTTCATTAGTTGATTGAAGGGAATGCTCATTCAAATCTTCTAAGCCCATAAAGACCAAAGCATCTAAGGACTACAGTGCTAATATTGCCACCTGGTAGGATATGGAGGGATATGCATTTGTGGTATAGTGTCACTATCCAATCAATATTCTACAGGGATAGGCTTAATGTTAAATATGGTTTTTGGGTAGGAAGAAACAGCAAAGTATTTATAAAATACTGATCAAGTTCCAAATATCTCCTTCATTTGGAACCATTAGACCAAACTCACGGCGCCACATTGTTGTCACATGACATATTGTGACTTCTTCCCCTTCGCTAAACCAGGGGTGGGAGTGGCCAGTGTGTAATGCATCCAACCCACAAGCTGCGAGTTTGACATCCCTGCATTAGACTCTTAGAGTTCATCTGAGGTCCAGAATAGCATCTATTAAAAACTGAATATAATGATGCAATACTTGTACTATTTCTTCAGATTGGAAGGATGTTTTCTGTGCCTGGAGGCACCTAATTTCACTCAAAACTAATTTCTAATATTGCTTCATGCTATTACTTGTAAATTCAGTATATAGTTAGAGGCATATTTAGTTCATTACCATTCTGAACTCTTGGCCATTTTTTTCTTCAATGCACTGCCTTTCAAAATCATTTTTAAAGGAAACAATATATCACAATTGACCTCTTATTAAGATACTGTAATATCTCCTCCACAGAGTGAAGAATCTCACATGTGAATAGTCCCAGAGCTGCAAATATGGAGAGGTTCTAAAAAGGGGCACTAAAATGTTAAGATTCATATGTTGATATGAAACTAATCTAAATTCGAACTCTTCTATATTTACATTTTGATTCCTGGATTAAATTATTCTAGATGCTTACTGTGAGCTCATCCTCTAAGAATGAATCTGATGTAATCAAAATGCATGCTAGAAAGGGTTCAGTGAACAAAAATGTAACAGGAGTAAGATGGAAGGAAAATTATTTGCTTTTTGAGTAAGCAATGTTACACAAAGCACAGAAATTGTCAGCCAAAAAGTTAAAGGCATAAAATAAGAAAAGGATATATACCTAAATCTTTATTCATTATACTCCTTTATATTGTTCTGTTGAAAATCCTCCTTGCTACCAACACACATACAGTACCAGTGGTCAGTTTCTACCGGTTCACCCCAGAGAGGCTCTGCCCACCCACCCGGACGTCATCATGGATGGTCTGCACATGCACAGAAGCGCAACACATGAATGAAGCAAGCGCAAGCGTGTACTCACAATTCTTAACCAGTATATACATCTTCACAAAGTTCTTTAAACTTCCTTTTTCTACCTTGAAGTATATCATCTTCTTTAACCAATTCCAACTTTCTTAGGCTTCTTTCTCTTGACGTATTCATTCTTCTTTCGTTTAGTATCCTTGTATTATTAAATGTTCACCACAATGTTTACTCCATTTTTACAGGCAAACAAAATTATTTTAGTCTTTGATACCTTAATTTTCACATGTATGTATGTTATTGCATGATAACTACATTAGCAAACACAGAAAATCATAAGAATTTTCAGAAAATTATATTGTATCATTTGCATGCAAAAGTACATTATATCCTTTACCAGCACTATTCAATTTAATTATTATAGAAAATACAGAAAAATAAAACAACCATAATTACTCTGATGTAACCACAATTATACATTTGTCCATAATCAAGGGAACAATGGATTAGTATTGAATAATTCAACAAGCATTCTGTTTATTCTCATGTATGCTTTACTTTGTGCATATATTGCTGTTACTGCATTCACAAGTAAGATTTCTGTATATCCAAAGTCAACATACTTTGACTTTCCATTACATCCAAAAATTCATATACCTAAAATGACTATAGCTGTGCATTACACAGCTGACTACTTTGTGGGTCAAGACATATCTAAATGATACTGATTATCTGCACTTAGTTCAATCAAACTGCCAGTATCAAACTGGCAGCCCATGGCCCGGATGCGTCATGTGCAGGCCAGCTCCACAAAGGCAATAAACATCATGGACTTCCGGGGAAACAGACGGGGAAATGACGAGCTCCACTGAGCCCTGCCAAATCCCCTCTGCTAAGCTGCCGCCGATAGGTCTGCAGATCTCCCCTGTCTTGTAGGGACAGGGGGACAAGAAGGAATGCCTTGGGTAGCCGAGAGGAATGGGCAGGTTCCTCGGGGCCAGAGGTTTCTCCTTCACGTCGGCGACAGCGGAACGGCAGCCATGGTGGCTGCCCTGGAACCACGGCAACCGGGAACAAGGATTGTGCTGGAGGAAGAAGATGAATAAAGAGCAAAGATCAAGAAGCCGGGTGAGTAACACCAACCTAGGCAATATAACGTACCTATTTGGAATTATTGGAAAATAAGATCCCAAATTTAAAAGCGGCTGCTGGACTGCGGGGCTTAAAGATTGAAAAGAAAAAAAATGGGTAAAAGACCCAAATTGAATTTTGTTGCAGTAAACTTAAATTGGATGATTTGGCATTATTAAATTTCTGAAATTTGACTGTACCTTTAACTGGAGTGGATAGGAGAAATGGATATTCCTGAGAATTAATGCCTCTAAAAGAAAATGAAGCTAATGAAGCTAATGAATATAGACAGATGGATGGCTACAACATAGCCATGGAGTCTGCAGTGACTAAGCAGGGAAGTGGATTGAAGAGGTTTCCCTTTCTGGGTGAAAAAGAAACATGTTAAGTGGCTTTTTACCTTGGGTTACTTGAAATTAATATTGGATATAAGAATTTTGGAATTCCTACTCTGTCCCAGATGATTTTAAGAAAGAAGAAAGAAAGAACATTTTGGATTTTAACAATGGAGACTGACAAAACTGTAAACAAAAGCTAGGTGTGGCGTAGTTAACAAAGACAGGAAGTTGATGCACTACGCTTGGAACAGACATTTTAAAAGTTTTAAAGGGACATACAGAAATTCTTTACTTTGAACTGATGAACCTTGAAATAGAGCACTTTGGACAGAGAGGAAAAGAAAGAAAAGGAAGAATTAAAGTGGATAAATTTAAATGTGACTAACTGAAATGTAAAGTTTAAAAGCCTATGTATATATAATAAAGTTTAAAAGTGTAGGTATATATGATTTTTGGATAAAAACAGGAAGGGTTGTGAAATAATAAAAATAGAAAATAAGAGGTGGCTGTTAAAATAGTGGATGATATCAAGAGGATAAAAATAATAAAGAAGAATATATTTTGAGGCAGAAAATTTTTAAGAAAATGTACTGTTTAATGTAATATGTTTTAATTTGCAAACAAATGTTAAACTGATGAATAAGGATTGATTGAACAAAATACAAGATACACAGATGCTAGTGATTAGTCTTGAATTAAGGTAATACATGTTGGAAATGATGACTATTATGAAATATACTGAGATTTAAATTGAAAGAGTAGGATGGAAAAATGATACAAAACAGATAATTATATTAGAGTTAAAATGTGTGGGATGGATACCAACTAGATAAGAGTTTGAGACTCGGTGGAAATACGTTGGAAATTAATTAGAAGTGCTGGAAATCAGCTAAACAAATAGGAGGAGTGCTGGAGGGAATTATGCTGGACACCAGCCAAACAATGGAGGGAGATTAGAGGAGATAATGCTGGAAATCAACCAAACAATGGAGGGAGTTAAGGAGGAGACTATGCTGGAAATCAACCCATAAAATGCTGGAAACAGCCAAACAAATAGGAGGAGAGTTGGAGGAGACTATGCTGGAAATCAGCCAAACAATGGAGGGAGTTAAAGAGGAGACTATGCTGGAAATCAGCCCATAAAATGCTGGAAACAGCCAAACAAATAGGAGGAGAGTTGGAGGAGACTACGCTGGAAATCAGCCAAACAATGGAGGGAGTTAAGGAGAAGACTATGCTGGAAATCAGTCCACAAAATGCTGGAAACAGCCAAACAAATAGGAGGAGAGTTGGCGGAGATTGAGGAACTATTCTGAAATTAACTAAATAGTTTGTGTTTTGGAGGGGATCAAGCTGAGAATTAATCAAATAGAATAAACTGGAAGATAGTTAAATATTAGAGGGAGATATAGTGGAAAATATATTAGAAATTGGAGTAAATTGAGACTATCACTATTAGGCAAAATCGCTTCAATTAAAATGACAATTTTACCGAAATTATTATACCTATTTAGAACAATAAATCCAGGAAAATCATATTTTAAAGATCTTGATAAAATGACATTAGAGTATATATGGCAAGGAAAAAGAGCGAGGATTAAACTGAAACACCTGCAGGACACCAGAGAGAGGGGTGGCTGGGTTTACCAGATTGGCAAATTTACTATAATGCAACAGCACTAACTTGGATTAAAGACTGGATGACACTCGAAGACAAACGAACGTTAGCATTAGAAGGATTTGACCTGTCGAAAGGCTGGCACGCATTTCTATGGGAGGAAAAACCCAGGCAACAAGAACACTTCAGGAGACATTATATCAGAGGAGCATTGGCAAAATTTGGACCAAAATAAGGAGAAAACACTACGACAAAATCCCAAGATGGTTATCAACCATGGACGCCCAAATTTACCCGAACACAATGGATATAGACAAGATGAAAACCTACAATGAACTCTTGAACACAGAGGGAGAAATGAAAACAAGAGAGGAATTGAGACAGCAGGGCACTGACATTGACTGGTGGCCATATTTACAGATAAAATCAAGATATAAAATCGATATGAAAAAATTTGGAATCCAAAAAGAAAGAAATGAATTAGATAAAATTATAATGCAATCGGACGATAAATTAATAACTAAAATATATAATTATCTATTAAAATACAAATTGGAAGAAGTGGTGAAGGAAAATATGATTATTTGAGCTAAAAATTTTGGATATAATATTAACTTAGAAAATTGGGAGAAAACGTGGAAAGTAAATACTAAGCTGACAATGTCCGTGCCCTACAAAGAAAATACATACAAGATGTTCTATAGGTGGCATCTCCCCCCTGCACGTCTGGCAAGGATGTTCCCCAATACTAATCAGAACTGTTGGAAGTGTGGAACACATAAGGGGACCTACTACCACATATGGTGGTCATGCCCAAAAGTTAAAAAATTTTGGAAAACAATTCAATATCAGCTGGAAGAAATTATCACCCAGAAAGTGCCCCTTCAACCGGAAACATACTTATTAGGAATACTGACAAAAGACTATAAAAAAGAGACACAATATTTGATAATACACATTCTGACTGCAGCTAGAATCACTTTCACACAAATGTGGAAACTGGATGATACGCCATCAGAGGAAAAAATAATACAAAAAACAATGGAATGTTCTTACCAAAGAAATACAGGGAAAAGAAGACTCAGATTACTATTTAATTTGGCAAAAATGGTACAATTGGATAGATAAAAAGAACACGAAATAAGGGAATATCACCCAAGGATACAAAAATAAGGAAATAAAATGAAATATCGTTATATACACATTGTTATATGATGAAGGATAAATATACATAGATACATAGATATATAAATTACTGAAGTAGCTCTATTTTCAAAGTTCAAGTTGTATGACTTGATTTTACTGTATAGTTAGTTTATGTATAGTTTGTTTAAATGTCTACGTCTGTATATGTAAGTTTGTTTATTATTAATAAAAAAATTAAAAAAAATAAAAATAAAATATGTCTGTGAGAAATCTGTGTAATATGTAAACTGGGAGAAAAAAAAACTAAGGTAAACTGATAAGGGTCAAAGGATTAAAATTAGACAAAATGTTATTTTATAAAATATAATAAAAATGGAGTGGTATTGAATTGAAATTAAGAATAAATGGTGATAAAATTGTAAGGTAAACACTTAAGAGGTTAGAATATTGTAAAAATTATTTTGATATGACTTGTATAAGATATAAGGTAAAGAAGAATAAAGATATGTTTAGAATTGTTATGCAGATGTAAAAATGAGTGAAAGTGAATTTGAAACTAATTTTGGATAGATATAATGGATTTATATAGATGAAAATGTTAAATTTGAGTTAAAATTGGTTTTTTTTAAGTTTTGAATTTCTTTTTTATCTTCTTTTCTTTTCTTTTTTGTTTACTTATAAAAGATGTAATGGAAATTGTGAACTGAGCTTGTGAAAGGAATGTAAGCGTGGTAACCATCTATGACCGGATCGAGATTTTTGCTCTTGAAAGTTATGTTTTATGTTTAAATTTAGAAAAAATAAATAAAAAATATTTACAAAAAAAAAAAGGCAATAAACATCACGATACATCATGATACATCACGTGATGTGATCGGATTTGACACCCGTGATCTAAGGTATAGTACTGAGACTGTTCTAATTACCTTGATGAGCAATCTATGTTGCTAACGAACATGGTGTGCATGGGTAGAATTATATCCCAATTAATTATCTTGTTTCTCATGTAAGCTTTCAGTGCTATTGACTATGGTATCCTTCTGACTGTTGACTGTTGAACAGGCCTTGAGGTACTGTTCTGCAGTAGATTTGATCCTTTTTGTCAAATCTTGTTCAAAAGAGAGTCCTGCTAGAGATGACAGTTTGATATCAATGCCACTGACATATCATGTCCTGCCTTGTTTGCTTACCTATCAATGTTGCTCAACTGAAATTGAAATTGCTAGTAGATTGCACACTGGTCCTTTAGAATAGGTTTTCTTCTATATTTCATCCAATTCCTTAACATCTCCCAGAAAGTGGTTGGTACTCTTAAATATGTTTGAAATTGATAAAACCTAGATTTAGGAGAATAAACTGGAATTAAGTGCATGACGATAGAGATGGTGCTGGCAAATAGGTAGAATATTAATCTCTGACAACTGAAAGGTGTGTTATATTCTACTACTAATTAGTACAAGCTGCATGAGCCCATGATGTCAGTATTAGAAGATCAATCCTAGTTGCAAATGGCATGCATACATTTGGCATTGCCCTTGACTTTTAAAGCTATAAATGGCTTATGGCTGATCTAAGCAAGTATTTGTCCTATAAGGACTTGTCTTGCCAATAAGATTTGCAAGAAACTATTCCCAGATGCCACTACTGTCAGCAGTCAGCTCTTCTGGCATGAAAGAGAAGATCTCTTCCTGCTGTGCTCCCAAGCATGGCCTGCATTGCTTTGGGAGTTGCCTCTGACAGCTTTTTCTCACAAACATTTCTGAAGATACATTTCTTTTGCTGGACATTTAAATATTTAAATAAAAAAGTAACATTAAGATTTTATTTAAATCTTTTAAATATTGCTAGTCACCTTGAGCATAAAGCAAAAGGTACATCAAAACAAGTACAACTATTGCTTTGCTTTCTCAACCTTTGCTTTTTTTAACCTTCATAACTTGTCAAGATTTTTTCAATTAAGCAGCATATAATTAAATCAATGATTAAACAAAGAAGTTTGAGTTGATAAAATGCCATTATGCACCCTGACTGCAATTGAGCTCTAATGATATGTAGATTAAGAGCAATTGTTCTACTACTATACTAGTTTCAAGGCAGTCTTTCATTTGTTTGGCTCCTTGTCAAGCCCTGGTGTGCTCTGGGGATGATGAAACAACAGAAGTGGTCATAAACTAAGCCAGAGTCAGATTTGGTTTAGTGATGCTGGAATTATGTTACAAATGAAGCTCAATCTTTTAAGTTTATGTTATCTGGTTATTTAAGTTACGTTCTTAATCTATAACATTATCTTATAATGTTATTAGATATCTGAGGAACTGCCTCTCCCCAATTACATCTGTCCATCACATTAGCTCTGGCAGAATGGACACACTGTCTTCTAATGACTTACACCTGATGTATTACAGGAAGCAGGACTTCTTTGACATGGTGACCACCTGATGGAACATTCTCCTCCTTGGAGTGAGATTAGCTCATTCCCATTAATATTTTTTAAGTCCCTGAAGACCTGGCTTTGTCACAGTCTTGGAGGTCTCAAGGGATAAGATATCCTAAGATGTTACTATCATGTTTAATTTACTCTCTCCTGCACCTGAAGTTTTAAACTTTTTAACACTGATTGCTTTTATATAGTTATTGCTTTATTTAATGTTGTTACACCACTCAGGGACACTTTGTGTGAGATGGGCAGCCATATAAATTTACTAAAACAATCAATCTTGATACCTGTGCTTTACGCTAATGCCACTTGTGCAATCAAGTAAGATTTAAAGAAACATTTTCAATAATAAAATGTGTATAATTTTCTTTAGAAAGGATCCTTGTTATTAAGAGATACACATTATAACATTTGAAGAGGCTTTGTATATGTGTGCGTGTGTGTATATACCAAAAAGACCGTGAGTAATTGGAAAGTGCAGAGCAGAGCAATGAAAATAGTGAAGGGTTTGGAGGATAAATAGTATGAAGTACAGTTAAAGGAACTGGAAGTGTTAGTCTATTCCAGGAGGAAGAGATGCTAGCAATCTTCCAATATTTTGTAATCTTTTTTGCCCCACACCAAAAATGTCAACCATATCCTGCTAAGTGCACAAGTGGCATTAGCATAAAGCACAGGTATCAAACTTGCAGCGTCATGTTGCCATCACATGACATTTCATGGTGTTTTTTCCCTTCATGGAGCTGGGCTGGGCATGGCCTGCACAGGAACATCCTGCCGCCAGTTTGACACTCCTTGTCTAAAGACTAAATGCATATACATAGAGCAGGCATCAAGAATCTGAGGACTTCCAGATGTTGCTGAACTACAACTCTCAATAACCTCAGTTATCATAATTAATAATGAGGGATGCTGAAATTGGAATCCAATGCTTGGAGGGCTAGATCCCTCCCTCTTCAAATGAAGTTTCTAATGCATATAGAAACTCTGGTCAATCCTATCCATATTAAAAAAAAAATGCACAAAGAAGCTGCACTCCTACGATCGACATATATTGCCTATTATAAGAATGACTCAAAGATATCATAAAGATAATAATGTATTTCTGTTGGTGTTTTGATACATTTAAAACCAAAGAGATATTTAAGGCTTAAATAAGCACCTTTGAGATACTTTAAATATGCCAGAAAGGCATGTATAATTCTATCTTGTCAGTGAAACAATTATAGCCTTGAGCTGCAGAAGGAATAGATTGCAAAATCATCTATTTGTCCTACTATGGCTAGACTATTAGAGACATCATCTGTTTTGACTGCATTTTACACAGAAAAGTAAAAAAGCAGCATCAAGATTGTGATGATGGTGGAAAACTTAATATATTAGACTTGACATGGTAAGGAGATAGCTGTACCATCTCATGCATATTATATTACATATTAAGGACTCAAACAGAATCTGCAGATCAATATATCTTAAGAAGTTATATTTAAGTAAACTACTGACTTCTAATGCATGTTCTACAGTCTAAACAAAGCAAGGGAAAGGATCTTCCACTGTCATCTGCATGGAGAAATTTTGAAGTTAATGTGAAAGGATAGATGGAATATGAGATGGGGAAAATGCATTGAAACATTTATCTATTCATCTTCCAAATTGTTTCTGACAGGGGTAAGAAATCTCTTACTCAGAATTTGAGCTAGAAAATGTTTTCTTTTACCTTACATCCTTGTCTTTGAATATGACTATTCAGGGCCTCTGTTTCTAAATGTGTCTCTAAGTACCAGCACCAAAAATTACATAAATTATTTAAATGCTCTAAAATCAAGCGTCTGATTGAACCTGCTATGGATAACATTACTCCAATCTCAGCACTGGCAAATCTTGTGAGATTTTTAGTAAGGGGGTAGGGGCATGGTGGGTCAGTGGCTAAGACTCTGAGCTTGTTGATCGAAAGGTTGGCAGTTCAGCAGTTTGAATCCCTAGTGCTGTGTAATGGGGTGAGCTCCCGTTACTTGTCCCAGCTTCTGCCAACCTAGCAGTTCAAAGAACATAAAAATGCAAGTAGAAAAATAGGGACCACCTTTGGTGGGAAGGTAACAGTGTTCCATGTGCCTTTGATGTTTACTCATGCCAGCCACATGACCATGGAGACGTCTTTGGACAGCACTGGCTCTTCGGCTTTGAAACAGAGATGAGCACCACCCCCTAAAGTTGGGGATGACTAGCCCATATGTGCGAGGGGAACCTTTATCTTTGCCTTTAGGAGGCACTCAGGCCATCATCATAGAATTTGAACAGGGCAACAGCTTTTATTCTATTGGAATTAAGGTTTTAACCAATCTAAGCAGAGCTGTTTTGTTTTCTTGGGGGGGGGGTGAGTGCAGGATTTTAGATTAAGTGCATGAAACAGCTCAACATGTGGACTTGTCATAACACAGAAACAATACTAAGAGTTCCACATGTCAGCTGTGTTGTATCAAGAGATCCAAATTAACATAAACAGCACTGTGAAATAATTAAGTTTGCTCAAGGGAAATTGAGGATTATTATGAAAGGAGATAATATAAACCACCAAATTTCATAATCCAATTTCAGGTTTGGGCAGTGCTTTTATACAGCACAATATATATTCTTGAGGCTGTCTCAAATATACTTTATAGCTGAGCAAGCTACTGAACAAAACCTGAAAGGAAATATTCATACATAATAGCACCTTTCATTTGAAAAACAAAATGAAAGCATTTGACAAGGATATAATATTAGAACAATCAAGAAGTTAGAAAAAGTTAAGATCAAGACAGTATATGCCAAAGCAGCTTTTCACAGCCAGCATCAAACCAGTGGTGATGAGTTTCTGGATTAATAGGCAATGATCTAATTAGCCTTGATTATTGATATTAAGACATTTTGCCAGCAATTGTGGCTGTCATTGTCAGAGCGAAAGTGGTCTGATAATCAAGCTAGCCTATTTTATGTCATGGCTCTCAAATTCCCCCAACAAAGCTGACAGGCCATCTGTTCAGGATAGACAACAGACAGGGCATGCTTAATTATCAGACCTAGAACCAGTCTTCCATTGCTTGATGTCTTCAGATGTTTCAGAATCAGACTGTGGTAAATATAGTCCTAAATTTATTTATTTATTTATTATTCAAACTTCTATACCGCCCTTCTCCGTTCGGACTCAGGGCGGTGAACAGCCAAAATAAAAACATATTTTTATGTTTTTAAACTATATATTTGAGGACAGCCAGATTGTTGAAGGGTAAGCAAGGCAAAAACATGAAAAGTAAATTACTTCAATATATATTAGCTTAAAGAGTTACAAATCAAATGTGTACAGGCAGAGAGTTTCTAATTGCTTCTAATTACCGGTTGCTGGGATGATTTTATCAGTATGTGCTTCATTGGCTGGCCTGTACAATTTCAAAGACAATGTTTTAGCTTAATGTAGACCACCAGTCTTTTTCTCTTATGCACGAAGTGGACTTAAGAATATGGCAGCTACTTACATGCATGACTTGAAAGCCAAGTTAGCAAGGAAAGAAATAAGATAGAAAAACCATCCTGATTACAGGGGCATTAAGTGTGTCATGAATGGAACACTCAGACAAATGGAAGACAGCTTATTCTTTCTCCTAAGGAGGACCCAAGATCTCAAGTTCATTCTGAGAAAGGCAGTCAAATCTTTTGATAAATTACTAGCCTGACACCTCCTGCTCTCAATGTCCTTTGAATATTTCTCCTTAATATTGAGAAGGCAGATAGTGCCCTAAAAGCTGGGGAGAGTCAGGGAAGAAAAAAGTGTTTTATATTCCATTCTTTGCTGGGTTTAAGAATACTTTCTAGTATAAACTAAGGATGTTAATGTGCAAAAGAAATCAGAAAAGAAATGTTGCCTGTACATTCTCTGATCATCAAATGCCAGATGCAGAAAATACAAAATTCATCTAATCCTCATTTGAGGATTAATTGGGTTTAAATTATGACTGTTCCCTAAAAACTGAGTTAAAATCCTACATAAATTCTCAATAGTATCCTGCAAATACTTTTCCCAGAAGAAATTTTAAAATTGGTGAATGAATTGATATCATGTGTAAAGTAAATATTCACTGCACACGTACTAAATTTAGATTCACTACCTGAATCAAACCAAAGAGAGTGAACATAGACAAAACAAAAAAGCTTAACAATGGCCTTTGCTTAATTTGACTTCCCTTCTCAAATATTTTTATTACAAAATCCTTTTATGTTTTTTTAAGTAGCACAGCTTCCTTCCTTTGTTTGATTTAAATGAGGCACAAAGAGTTAGGAGTTATCCATTTAAAACAGGGAAACAAAAGACAAGATAAGGTCTTAAAAAAACCAAAATGCTTAACACTGCAAATAGAGAGAGAGAGAGAATGAGAGAGACGCCAGAATGAAGAGTGAGAAGAATAACTGGCTATGCAACTCCTTCATGTTCATAAAAATTATATTTGATTCTGGAGGGTTCCAGCTCTAATCAAATCAATAACATTTTCCTGTTGATTTCAAAGGAGCTGCATATGGCCAACTTTACTACTTTGAGCCCTACTGTCCCCAGACTTTGGAGTTTCCTACAGAATATATGTGTAAGAATGTATGCATGTATGTATATATGTATGTATGTATGTATATATGTATTGTCAAGTGTAAATGCCTTACCCATGCCAGGGGTCAACTGTCGTACAGTAGTGCAGGGGTTAAAACTAACACCCACCTGGCCAGCTCCACCCACAGGCCACTCCTTACCTGAGTCTCCGCCCACAGGTATAAAAGGTAGACACACTCTCCCACGCAGCTCACTTCCAGATGCAGCAGGTGATGTCATGTTGAAACTGTAAATAAAAGGAGACTTGTTTAAATGATTGAACCGTGTCAGTTATTGGGCCTGATCCATGGATCCTGTCACAAAATGGTAGCAGAGGATGGTTCTATGGCCCAATAACTTCAGACCACACAACGAGGACTCATCACTACCTACGAGATGGTGACACCTCCGAAGCAACGAGAGAGTAACCCATCGGGATCGCCAGGGGAGGTAGAAACCTCAATCGACCCCAAAGCCACCGCAACGGAAGAAAAGGGGGAGATCAAGAAAGGAAAAATAGCAGACCATGACGACCGGGAGGAAGAAAGGCTGCGGCTCGACGTCCTACGATTACTGAGGGAGCGAGCCAGCGACAAGAACCTCCTCGCAGACCTGCAGAGCTTCATAATGGACCGCGAGGTGGCGAGGAGCAAGGAGGACTCGGATCCGGAACTCGAGGAGCTGGACTCGGTGAATGGATCGCCCCGAAAGGACCCCTCAACAGTCACCGAGCCCCAAAGCCCCGCTCAAAATTTGAAACGGTGGCCATCTTTGTCCACGTGGTCGGACAAGATGGCCGACCCCCATCCAATCGGCAGCCAGAATTCAAAATGGCCGGTGCTCGAAAAATGCCAGACCATGAGCGATGATGAAAGCGACCGGGATGAGGGGACAGAATCCGATTCGGACCCCAGGTACACCCCGACCGAGCGGCAACTCAATAAGGCCATGAAGACCCTTGCCGCCGCCTTTGGCCCAGGCCTCAAGATTACAAAAGGGAAACTGGAGGGGCCAAAACGAAAGGGGAGGCAAGGAGAGGGGCAACGGAGCACCCACCCGAGGACCACCGATGCCCACACCAGCGCGCCAACCCCCCTACGCACCCCAGGGACACCAAGCCTACGATCGCCCAGGCCGCGCACCCCGGAATGCAGGGACTGGGGCAGCTACCTACATTCATCGCCGGGACCCCAACGCCATCAGGATCTTCATTTCGGAGAAGCAGCTGCGGGACGACACCTTCCGGAGCACACCTGGACTCCCAAGATCGAAGCCGAGGCCTACCCGACCGACAGAGGCCTCTACACCGGAGCCGTGATGAACAGGTCCTTCCATGATGACGGCAGAGCAGAAATGGACTTCGCGCATGCGTTCTTCCGCCTAGAAGAAGAAAAAAGAAAAAAATTGCAAAGCGGGACTTTTAAACTACCGGCAAGCATTCCCATGCCGTACTGCTGCTATAGGCACATAAAGAACCATGGACAGCAGCCTGCAGTAAGTAACTTTACAAATAATGCTGGGAACTTACCAAGTGACTTTCCAAAGTTGAGGATGGATGGGGGCAATATCCTAGAGTGGTCACAGCAGCTTCAGGTGGTGTTCCTAAAAGAAAATATGTCACATTTTATTAATGACCCCCCAGAGAGACCATGGACTTTAGAGTTGGACTGTATGCACCATAGGGCATTTTACCTTTTAATTGCTAGCATATCCCCCACAATTTATCACAGCATTGGTCATAATCTCACTGTGTCAGAAATCATACAAAAAATGTTTGGGTTATTTTACAGTGAAAGTGTGTCTACCACCATCCAGATTTCCAAAGATTTCTTCTCTGCCAGAGTCAAACCAGGGACCCCCATAAGTGAGCACCTGGTGTCCTTAAACGCTACCAGGGCAGAGCTTCACCTTAGGGGAGAAGTCATATCAGATCAGATCATGAAGAGTGTAATAATTAACTCTTTAGATCACTCATGGGACAGCTTCTTAGCACACTTAGATACCGTTAGTCTAGGCCTACTATCCATTGAGAAACTGTTCAACAAACTGATCGCTGAAGACAATTTGAAAAGGAGCCGCTCTGGCTCCTCCAGGGAACATAAATGCGAGAAGAAAGTAGCCTTCCAGGAAAAGCAGCATAACGCATCAGAGTGCTATAGCTGCGGGTCAAGGGGGCACCTCAAGAGAGACTGCCCCAAGAACTACAGGGAGAGAAGCAGACCAGAACATAGGTTCAGACAGACAGAGAGACACACCTCTGAGGAAAGGTACAGACGCAGGGACTCACCCAACCCCAGAGACAGGAGGGGGAACAGAGATAGCTCACGTGACAGTAGAACAGGATCATTATACGGGATAGGGGAGCGCACCCACATAACACATCAGGGTAGGGAGGCTAACTCGTGGCTTCTGGACTCTGGGGCCTCCAACCACACAACCTACAACCAAAAACTGCTCTCATCATTCACAAAGGAGAACTTCTCTTTTTTTTTAATTGCAAAAGTTTTACAATTACATTTTCACCCCATTTCCCCCACCACCACTCAACCCACCCCAAACTCCCCAACCTCAACCTCCCTAACCCTCCCTAACCCTCCCCTCCCCCCGGACTTCCACAGAATATGCTCACATCAAAAAAAAAAACCTTTATATAAGACTTGAACCCCTCCATCCCCCATATAATTTTTCATCTTGACTAAATTAAAATATTTCTATCTTAATATAACATTTTCAATTAAAAGCTATTTGATACTTCCTTGTCTGATATTTGTTCTGCACATAATCTATCCACTTTTTCCATTCCCACTCGTAAGTCTCTTGTGAGCAATCTTTTAAGTATGCTGAAATCTTCGCCATCTCTGCAAAACTGGCCATCTTCAAAGTGCATTCCTCAATAGTGGGCAAAACTTCATTTTTCCAGTATTTACCTATCAATAATCTTGCTGCTGTTATCATATACAATATCAACTTTGTTTCACCCTGTGTAAAACCCTTAACTATACCCAATAAAAACAATTGTGGAGAAAATTGAATTTTTTTCTTCAAAACATTCTGTATAACCCACCAAATTTTTATCCAAAGAGCTTTAACTTCCTTGCAAGTCCACCAGACATGATAATATGTAGCATCTAAACAATCACATCTCCAACATTTTGGCTGAACATTAGGGTACATGCATGACAGTTTCTTAGGATCTAAATGCCATCTATAAAACATTTTATAAAAAATTTCCCTCAAATTCTGCGACTGTGTAAATTTAACATTCTGAACCCATATTTTTTCCCATGTTTCCAAGATCACAGATTCTTCAAAATTCTGTGCCCACTTAATCATACAATCTTTAACCAATTCAGTTTCTGAATCTCTTTCTAACAAAACATTGTAAAGCCTTTTAATATGCATTGGACCTTTCTCTTTTATATGTCTAACCAGTTCTTCCTCATGCAACATAATACCAGTTTTTTTGGTCCTCTTTCTATCTCAGTTGAAGTTGATTATATTGTAACCAAGTTAAGTTAATCCCTTCATCCAACAGTGTCTCTAATGTCTTCAACTGCCATCTGCCCGCATCTGTAAAAAGGACCTCTTTGTATAAAAACCCCCCGAGTGACATTATATTTGTATTCCAAATAATATGACCAAGATCCAGCCATAGCGGTATTTTATAATCCCATTTGAGTCGGTGCTTCTTCCAAACTCTCATCAGGGAGTCTCTAAGTATATGACTTTTAAATACGTTATCCACTTTATTTTCATAAAATAAGTAAGCATGCCATCCAAATTCAAGATCAAAACTTTCTATATTCAATATTCCAGTCTTTTTCCTTCCAAACCAATCACTTGCTTGAGATAAAGCTGCTGCTTCATAATATAACTGTAGATTTGGAAGTTTAAGACCTCCCCGTTCTGGAACATCTTGCATAATTTTTAATTTCACTCTCGGTTTTTTCTCGTTCCAAACAAACTTATTCACTCCACTTTGCCACTCTTTCAATTGTTTATCACTTTTAAGCACCGGTATCGTTTGAAACAAAAAAAGAAATCTTGGCAAAATATTCATCTTAACTGCTGCTATTCTTCCAAGTAGAGACAGCTGCAGTTTTTTCCAAGTCTCCATATCTTTCTGCACATCTCGCCACAACACCTCATAATTATTTTGAAACAGTTTCATATTTGATTCTGCAACCTGAACTCCTAGATATTTTACCTTTGGTACAATCTCAAAACCTGCCCTCCTTTCAAGCTCGTGTTTACGATCTTGTGTCATATTTTTAACTATCATCTTAGTTTTTTTCTGGTTTAGTCTAAAACCTGAAACTTTATCATAGTCTTGTATAATGTCTTTCATCTGGATTATTGATTCCATTGGCTGTGTTAGGGTAACAACCAGATCATCTGCAAATGCCTTTATTCTGTAATCCTCTTGCCTTATCATTACACCTTTCAAGATATTAGAGTCCCGTATTGTATTTAACAAGACTTCTAGTGTTAAAATAAATAGCAATGGGGATAACGGACATCCCTGTCTTGTTCCTTTTTCAATTTTAAAATCTGTTGTCAGACTTCCATTAATAATAATCTGTGCCTTTTGTTCTTGGTAAATTGCTGAATCCGCCTGTATAAATTGGTCCCCAAAGTCCATCTTTTTTAAAGTCTTTAATAGAAAATTACAATCCACTCTATCAAAGGTCTTTTCCGCATCCAAAAAGACCAGCACTGCAGGTACCTGTTTATTCCTCTCAAGATATTCCAATAAATCTATTACTTGCCTTACATTATCCTTCATGTATCTGCCCTCGATAAATCCCACTTGATCATCATGAATCACCTCTTGGATTACTGGCATCAACCTGTTGGCTAATACTTTTGCATAAATTTTATAATCATTATTCAAAAGAGATATTGGTCGATAATTCTCCGGTTTCTTAGGACCTACTTGCTCTTTTGGTATCAAAGAAATATAAGCTGTTGTCCATGATGGGGGTATTTTATCCCCTTGTTGAATATTGCAAAATAAATCTCTAAGTTGTTCCACCATTTCTGCTTGCAAAGTTTTATAATACACTGCAGTCAAACCATCCGTTCCAGGAGCTTTAGCTGTTTTTAATTGTTTAATTGCTACTATAATCTCCTCCTCTGTTATAGGATAATTCATTCTTTCCTTTTGTTGATTAGTAATTTTTGTAACTCTTTTATTATCTAAATATTTTTCTATAAGTCCATTCTGCATATCATCTTTAGCATATAGTTTAGTATAATAGTCTACAAAAGCTTCTTTAATTAATTTTTGTTGAAAAATTTCTTTTCCTCCAATATCAATACTATCAATAGTCCATATACTCTGCTTCTTCCTTAATGTATAGGCCAACCATCTGCCCGGTTTATTGGCGTTACAAAATGTATTGTGCCTCGCATATTGTAGATTTGTTGCAGCTTGTTCCGCCATAAGTATTTGGAATTGATCTTTCAAAAGTTTTATAACACCACGTATTCTTTCATCTGTTGGATTTTTAATAAGTAGCTGTTCTTTATTCTTTATTTCTACTTCCAGTTCAAATCTTTTTTTTGTCGATTCAGTCTATGTTTAGAATTCATATAAATGAGTACCCCTCTCATATAAGCTTTGCTCGCATCCCACACAATTTCAATTGGGGTACCCTTATTCAGGTTTATTTCAAAAAATTCTTTCAGCTGCTTTTTAAGTTCTGTTATATTTTTTTCATATCTGAACAAATTTTCATTTAATCTCCATGATCGTTTCTCAATTTTACTCATCTCAATTTCTATCCATACTGGGCTATGGTCGGTCAAAGTTCTTGGAAATATCTTTGTTCTTTTTGTCTTAACAAGTAAATCATCTGACAACAAAATAAAATCAATCCTAGAGAAGGACCTATGTCTATCTGAAAAAAAAGTATAATCCAATTCTTTTGGGTTGTGTATTCTCCAAATATCTTTTAATTCCAAATCTTCTTTCATATCAAAAAAAGTCTGTGGTAATCTGATCCTTGATTTCGCCAAACTCTTTTTATCTAATTTAGAATCAATTACTCCATTCCAATCTCCCATAATTAAAATAGATCTATAGTCCCATTGCAGTATTTTAGTGTGTAACAGTTTATAGAAATGATCCTATTGTTGGTTGGGAGCATAAATTCCAATCAAAAGAATTTGGCCATTTGCTGTAAGCAATTCAATTGCTATAAACCTACCATCTTCATCTGCTTCTATAATTTTAGCTGTCAATCTTTTGTTTACATAAATAACCACACCATTCTTTTTTTGCAAAGTTGAAGCTATAAAATGTGTTCCTAATTTAGAGTTTATCAAGTATTTTTGATCTTGAGTTCTAATATGAGTTTCTTGTAAACAAATTATATCATTATTAAATTGTCTCAAATATGTAAATAACGTCTTCCTTTTCTGTAATGAATTCAACCCATTCACATTCCAAGATAAGCACTTAATTGTCATCTTTATCTTTTTGAAGCGACGAACAGAATAGCTGAAGATCTTCCGAGATCTTCGGTTTTGCTCCCCCCCCATGGCTTCAATCTCTTGTGTAATACTCTTAGCTCCCTTTTTGTATTGTCTTTCCTGTTGTTGCTTTTCTTTAAGTTGCTTAGATTTTGCACGAGTTATACGCTGGTCTTTGACTTCAGCCATCGGAGCCAGACCCAAGATTGGAGAAGATTCTAACAGGTGCTCCTCCAGAAAACCTCCTACAGCACCCTGCATTTCCTCTGGCTCCGCCTGCTTAGACTGTTCTTGCACCTCTTGCTGGAGTTGCTTCTTATCACTCTCCTTAATCTCCAACACTGTGGATGTACGTGGAGATGGTGTTCTCTCTTTAAGAACAGTAGAATAAAAATGTTCCACCTTCTCAACAGTGTTCAGCCGATATCTTTCTCCATTGTATTTCAGAATTATACCAATTGGGGCATCCCACCGGAATGGTATCTGTTGTTTTTTCAATTCATTCACTAGAAAACCAAAATCTTTTCTATCTTTCAACATTTTGGGTGGCAATTCTTTATAAACTCCAATTTGAGCCCCCTCCACTTGCACAGAGGAAAGAAAAGATTTTTGCAGGATATCATTTCTTATTGTTCTGTCTGTAAAATATATCACCATGTCTCTAGGCAATTGTCTTTGTCTGGCCACCCAGGAGTTCACTCTGTAAATTTTGTCTATTTTATAAAAAACCACTTCAGGATTAATTTTTAATAACACAGCCAAGGCATCAGCACAAATTTGTCTCAAATCCTGTCTATCATTCTCTCTGATTCCTCTGAGCCTTATAGCAAATTCCATGGCCCTGAATTGCATCATTGTAATTTCATTTTCAACTCTGCATTTTATCATCAGCATCAGAAATTTTATAATCAGTATCCTTAATCTTAACATTGACTTCCGATTTAAATTCTTCCAATTTGGAATCCACTTTAATAATAAATTCTGAGAGGCCAGACGCCACATCCACTATTTTTTTAGTCACCTTGCCATAATCCTGTTTCACCATATTTTTAATTTCATTAATTTCCTGCATAATTTCCTGTTGAGATTTTTGAAATTTATCATCTATTTCCTGTTGGGATTTTTGAAATTTATCATCCAAAGCCTGAGAGATAAATTCTTTTAAATTTTCAAAATCAAAATCTTTTTTCTGAGTCTGTTGAGCGGGAGGAGGCTGCTGTTCATGTTTGTGTGTGGGGGATCACCCCCCCCTGCTGCCTTTCCTTCCTGCTTCTTTGAAGCTATCCTACCACGTAAGTTAGATTTTCTGAAAAAAGGAAATCCTTTTTCCTTTTCCACCTCCACAGAGTCCTCTGAAAAAATCCCCCAGGTTTAAACAAACTGGGGATAGAAACTAGACTGAAGCAGACTCATATTTTAAAGAAAGAATTTTTTTTCCTCTTCTCCTGTTCCTCTTTATTACAGGCAGCGCAACTTTGTAACAGATCAAAGTAACTTCACAAATCCACTCTCGCTAGCTCGTTAACTCTGCTGCTGGGCGCCATTTTTTTTTCAAATCACTTTCACTCGTTCGTACTTTCTCTTAAGTCAAAAAGTCACCAAAGCATTAATACTTGCGATTTCCAAGTTTGAGGTTTAAGTTGATATTTCCGCTGTTTGTTAAGGTTGGTTTCATTCAATTTAAACGTTTGCTGCAGCCGGCTTGTTCTGCAAGAGGCAGAATCGTCCCACACCATCTGGAGTCTGGCAAGTTGAAAGGGAGCCGCGCCTGTTCCTCCCCAGTAACGACTTTCTGGGGACTCACAGGGGCTCAACCTGTACCTTGCCTACTCTCCTCCTACAATCCTACGGATTTCAGAGTTTTCAAGCCGCTTCTCGATATCGAAGCGGCTCTACAGACGGTGGGGCTGGCGGTCCTTAAGAAGAGACCGTCTTCACCGGAGGCCAGCAAACCAGAAGTTCCACAAAGGAGAACTTCTCAATCAAGGTTGCAGATCAAAGCGAGGTTAAGGTGACAGGCAAGGGGGTAGTTATGCTGCCAGACGTAGGGGAAATAGAGGGGGTACTGCTGGTCCCGGAGATACCCCACAACATATTGGCCACAGTAAAACTCAGTGAAGAATCAGGGGTTAAGGTAACCTTTGCAGAAGGGAAGGCTCACGTTAGCAAGGGCGGAAAGGATATAGGAAGAGTGACAGTCAGTCAAGGGTTACCATACATAACATTCCATGAGAGTAGCACACCCAGCATATACACCAACTCAGAAAGCACGGAAGACATTAACCAGGACAGAGCTGAGGGAGAACAGGTGGATGAGGGAGAGACAGAGAGCGAGGAGAACATGACACATGAGACACACCCCACCAAACACACCTAGAGAGGGCCATTGATAGGCAAACCCATGCACGACGACTGTGCTCACCTACTAGACCAGAAACTAGGGCACGCCAGTTTCCCTGTAGTCCAAAAAATGGCCAACTGTACCGAGGGTATCAAAATAAAGAGTTGTGAAAATTACCTCGAGTGCTCGGTGTGCAAATGTTCCAAGTTAAAGGTCAAACCCAGACCTAAGAAGTCCTCACGCGCCGCCAAGCAGATATTCAATTTAGTCCACATGGATCTGGTGGGGCCCTTAAGGCCATCCATAAAATACAAGAAAAGATACTTCCTCACCATCGTGGATGATTATAGTCGTTATGGCTTCGTCTATACCCTAAGACGAAAAGATGAGGCCTTCCAAAAATTTAAAGAGTTCTACAAAAGGGTAGAGACTCAAAACAACACCCAAATCAAACAAATCATGACTGACCGAGGATCTGAGTTTCTGTCAAAGGATTTCTCCCATTGGCTCAGATCCAAAGGCGTGCTTCACTTTACATCGTCCCCATTCTCGGCCTTTCAGAACGGTGTCACAGAACGACAAAACTCCACGCTGCAGACAATGGTCAGGTGCGCCTTAGAGGACGCGGGAATTGGCCAACACTTCTGGTCCGAGGCCTTGGTTTACTCAAACTACACACTAAACAGAACCTGGTCCAGCGTGATAGACAAAACGCCATACAAACTCATGTACAACAAAAAGCCACAGATAGCACACCTACATGTATTCGGCATAACTGCTGATGTCCATATACCCAAACAGCTGCGCAAGAAGGGGGACAAAGTATCCAGGAGACTGAGGTTTATGGGATACGAGCCAGGTACCAAGGGCTTCAGATTTGTGGACAGTAACGACAGATTCGTGGTATCTAGGACAGCAGCATTCCATGAGCAAGCCAACTGGTCCAGGATACACCTAAACGAGGTATCCACCAGGCAGGAGAATAGGCCAGACGAGCAAGTGCAAGACAAACACGAAACGGCAGATAGACAGGAAAGGAAGGGACACAAACCCAATCTCCAAGGCATCAGGATTGAGGAATGGAAAGGGAATCACCCCAAGATAAGTGTAGACTCACTAACACAAAAGGAAGCCAGGTACTTACACGACACCGAACAAACGACAGATAGGCCGGTCAGATCAACTAGGAACCAATTGCCAAGAAGGTTAAATGACTACGTGATGCACATACACATGAACCATGTAACACCCAATTCATATGAAGAGGTATTGAGGCTACCTCAGGAGGAGAGGACAAAGTGGGAGTCTGCTATGGCCAAAGAATTGGACAGTCTGAAAAGGCTAGAAGTTTACACTCCAGCCAAGGTCCCAGAGGGCAAAAGTGCAATAGGCACCAGGCGGATCTTCAAGATCAAGAACCTGGAGGGTGGCCAAAATCTATACAAGGCCAGACTGGTTGCCCAGGGGTTTGCTCAGAGGTTCCCAGAGGACTACACCGACACTTACTCGCCCACCGTGAGCACTGAAAGCGTCAAAAGTGCCCTGGTCATCGCTTCCCTGCTAGGACTAGAGGTACATCAGTTCGACATGCAGACAGCTTACCTGCACGCCAACCTAGATAAGGAAATATACGTTAGGGCACCACACAGTAAAGAGACCAACAAGGGAGACACCTGGCTACTTCACAAAAGCCTATATGGACTGAAACAGTCAGGCAAACGCTGGTACGAGTGCCTGGTTGAGGTCCTGAAGTCAATGGGATTTACAGCAACCGTAGCCGACAACTGTTTTTTCACTAGGAGAGAGGGGGACTCGCCAGAATACATCCTAGTCTACGTGGACAACATACTTTACATTAGTAAACATGAAAGGAATCGCGATGCCTTCGCCAGCACTCGCCTTCTGGCAAGTGTTCGCCAGAACACTTCACATTAAAATACCTTGGGAAAATAAACAGATACCTAGGCGTGCAGGTCAATGAAACCCCCAAAGGTTTTCAGCTGTCCCAAAAGGAAAAGATAGAAGAAATACTGCACAAATGCAACATGGCAGATGCCAAGGGGTGTGATTCACCCATGCAGCCGGACTTCCTAAAAAACATGCATGATGAATCACCCGAATTTGAGGACAACACACTGTACAGGTCAGTCATAGGCTCGCTGCTATATATCGCCAACTGGACAAGGCCAGACATTGCATTATCAGTTAATCTATTGTCCAGGCATGTGGGAAAACCTACCATGTACCACTGGGACACTGTAAAGAGGGTGTTGAGGTATCTGAAACAAAGTGCCAATGCGTGCCTAGTCCTAGAACCAGAAACATCCAATGAGCCCGTTCTCTCCTGCTACACTGATGCTGACTGGGCCGGGGATACCAAAGGCCAGAAAAGCACAACAGGATATGTATTTTACTTGAACAATAGCACGGTGCATTGGTACACAGGTAAACAAAACTTGGTGGCCACTTCAACCACAGAGGCAGAGTATATATGCCTTTCCAAAGCCGCTAACAACCTCATCTGATTCGACGACCTACTCGCCAGTGTGTGGAGCGAACCAGCTTACCCGATAAACATCTACGAAGACAACAAGGCCGCCATAGAGATATCCATGGCTGACGCGGTAGGACAGAGATCAAGACATGTCGACATAAAGTACAAACATGTGAGGCAACTCTCCAAAATCGGGTTCATAAAGGCCATACATTGTGACACAGAAGAACAGACCGCAGACATACTCACAAAACCATTACAGGGTAGACAACACTCACAGCTAGTATCCAAACTCAATATCCGCCCCTGGGTGCCAATTAAACAGTCAGGCCCACAGCCACAGGTCAGGCATTTAGAGGGGGATTTGTCAAGTGTAAATGCCTTACCCATGCCAGGGGTCAACTGTGATACAGTAGTGCAGGGGTTAACACTAACACCCACTGGCCAGCTCCACCCACAGGCCACTCCTTATCTGAGTCTCTGCCCACAGGTATAAAAGGTAGACACACTCTCCCACGCAGCTCACTTCCAGATGCAGCAGGTGATGTCATGTTGAAACTGTAAATAAAAGGAGACTTGTTTAAATGATTGAACCGTGTCAGTTATTGGGCCTGATCCATGGATTCTGTCACATGTATGTATGTATGTATCGATATCCGTACATATTCAATATGTATCCTTCAGGGGTGGGTTTTAAAATTTTTTACTACCAGTTCTGTGGGAGTGGCTTGGTGGGAGAGGCATGGCTTGGTGGGCATGGCAAGGGAAGGATACTATAAAATCACAATTCCCTCACCAATCCAGGGGAAGGTTACTGCAAAATCCCCATTTCCTCCCGATCAGCTGGGACCTGGGAGGCAGCGAATAGACGGGGTTGGGGCCAGTCAGAATTGTTCCTACCAGTTCTCCGAACTACTCAAAATTTCCACTACTGGTTCTCCAGAACTGGTCAGAATCTGCTGGAACCCACCTCTGGTATCCTTCTTAAGTTATACAGCCATTATTGTACAGAACTGTTGTTTCTCCTTCTTATCGAGCAAGTGGGTGATGGTAGTGATGGTGACAATGATGATCACTGATGGAATAATCTTTGATAATATAATCTTTTATGGAAACATCATCAAAGCCATCAGTACCTGGACTGTATCTGTGATATAATATCTCTTTTTAAATGCTCTTCAGGTAGTTTTATTAAATGCTTTTTTTTGGGGGAGATGATATATTTTTTAGGAGTGAATGATTAAATAAAGCCAGTGAAGAAGAGGGCAAGTATCCCCTTAAAGAGAATTTATGCTCATGCATTGCTAGAACTAAAATACAAAAACTAGAACAGAAAGAGTTATGGATGGCCAGTCGGCTGACAGGTATGTGCTGTGATGTTTCACAGAAGTATGTCAGCTTCAGGCTTGGCTGGGTCTAATTTAGGAAGAAGATGCCAAAGCTTTTTTCAGCACACCAATTTTGTTTCAAAGTGTTTTGTCTCAACCCAGATAAATCTGGGAACTATACAGGATAGATTGTTGCTCCTTGTGCGTTCCTTGTGTTATATACTATTACTATTCCAGTAATAGTATATAACATCAAACTAGTAGACAGAGACAGCTTTATCCTTTATGAGGGATTTGATCTCTTTTTCAAACCATTCAGATTGGTGACCCTCACTATATCAAAGTATTATAATCATTGCAATTTAACTTTTATGCATTGTATTTAGAACCACCTCTTTTTAGCAATCCTAAATGGTAGTAAGTAGATTAACCCAAATTTTTTGATTGTGGACCTTGGATGAAAAATGTCCACATTTTCTATGCTGTGCACACTTTTAAATGTTTCAAACTTTTTTCCATTATCTGCTTTCTGACATGTGGCCACAAATGTTGTAATCTCTTCTCTTAGCAATATCATTCTGTCCCTCTAATAATTTTAATCCTCTTTCTGCACTTTTTTCAATATATTTTTGAAATTTTATATCCATATCTATATAAAAGTTTCAAATGTGATTGTACCATAGATTCATATACAAGTAAGAATTCTGAGAAATTTATTTTTAGTTCTTTTCCTAATTATTCCCAGCATAAAGCATAATATAGCACATTTTAGAAAAAAACTTAATATTCATATATCATAGCTTCTTGGTGACACAGATAGTTCTGTATCTCTATAGTTCTGTAACACTGGAATTACAGATCAGAATTTTTTTGTGCACATTCAAGAAATCATCTCCAAGAATATACATTATTCTTACTATTTTTATACCAAATCTACATGATTCTTCCAAGTTTTTCAGGATGCTCTTTTATTAAAATAGATAAAGCCACAAGATATCGGTAACTATGGACCGATCGTCCTATGAGATTAGTTTAAACCTAGAATTGTTGGAACGTCTAAGCTCCTTTTCTGAAATTTAATCAATGCAGTAATGAATAATGAAAGTTAAATGTAAAGTCAATATTACATTTGTCGTCTTGAACACAGTTCTTTGAAAAAAACCTGTTGTTCAGCATGGCCACTGCTTCTGGGTCATCTTTAATAGGCAAGAGCTAGAAAGCACATATGATCTGCAGGGGAAAAGATAAAGCAAAGGAAAAAAAGATTCAATTTATAATGTATGAGGAAGTGGGTTAAGGTGTGGTAATGCTCAAGGTGTTGCAAACCTGATATATATCAACAAGATTTGTCATGACATAGTGGAGTATCTGGCCCTTAGGGATCCTTTTTGAAACTGTTAGAAACTCTTTGGCCATGATTGTTGAGAACTAATAGCATTGTTTCCTGTGTTCTTCTGCAAATTTTGCTAATTCTCTTGTGAGAGAGAAGGGGAGGGGGAGAGAAGCGGGGAGGGAGAGGGTGTGTGTGTGAGAGAGAGAGATGCATTCATATCAGTTTTTGACTCTCGGAAACTGCCTGAACAAGTCCCTGGAGTTTTCTTGGCCATTGCCTTCTTCTCAGGGGTGAGAGAGAGTGACCTGGCCCAAAGTCAGCCAGATGGCTTCATGCCTAAAGTGGGATTAGAATTCATGGCCTCTAGCCTAATCCTTGACCATCATACCAAACTGATTCATCATATTTATGATATAGCTCTCCAATATTTGATATAGAACCATGCATTTTGCACTGTCTGCCCCAAATGTTAAATTTACCCTTTGATTATTAAGTTACCTATTCCCAATCCAGTATTTTAGAAAACAGTACGGGTGTCATTCCTTTCTATGGCAAAAGCAGTAATTGGCAAGAGTGTACACTATTTAATGTGAATGTAAATGTTTCCGAACCAAGAAAACTTTCACTGGTGTTTAGTAAGCAGTTCTCAACCCACCGTAAATCATAATTCTTCTTTTGTAAGGTACCAGCAAAACTGCAGTTGTCTTTCAAAAGTAAGCAGTTCTCAACTGCTTACTTAACATGACGAACCATAAGGCTAGCACAGAGAATATTCAGTCCATTGAACTATCATTTTAAAATTATTTTGTTATCATCAATATTTTTTATTGCAATTGTAAATTTTATTGCAATTATTTAGTCGTCACAGACTCTTTGTGCATATTAGCAAAGACAGCAAATTTAATCAGACTGAATGCAGCAAGATGATAAAGTTCCAAAAACTTTACTGAATTACAAGCTCTAAATTGTAGCTTAAAATCATTTTAATAAAATAATAGCTTTTGAGACAAAACAAATATTTTGAATTACACAACAGAGCAGATTATTCCAAGCTGCTAAATGAATGAGAGAACTATGTAAGCATTAATACATTGTATATATGTACAAAAGAAACAAAGGCCAAAAAGCAAATTTCATTTATTCTTTTTTGTAGTAAGGAAATTTCAATTAGCATTTTAGGAGATCTCTGTGAGTTTATCCTTAAAACTCTAACAGCAGGCTTTTTTTTTTTCATCTGTTCTTTTCGTGGAATCTCTTGTGATTGCCATTCCAGCATTATATGCATTTTTAAATTCTTTTTTCTTTCTTTGAACACAGAACTTGCACTGGCATTTTTCTGATCTTCTGCTCCCTTCAATCTCATGGGCTAAATAGCCAGTGGTAGAGATGAAGTTCCCATCCCAGAAGCACAGCTGTTTTTATAGAACTTGACAGAGAAAGCCAAATGGAGTGGGAGATGCAAAACTCCATAATATTATGGATTATATACATTATATATACTTCTCTCTTTCTCCTTAATTTCTGATTTTGTTCTTTTTCAGTCATGGAATATTACTGTTGTAAAATAATATTGGTACACTGAAAAAAATTGCAAAGCAGTATTTGATAAAATGTATACTAATGGAAGAGGGATGTGGTGGCTCAGTGGCTAAGATGCTGAGCTTGTCGATCAATCCCTAGTGCTGTGTAACAGGGTGAGCTCCCAGTTTACTTGTCCCAGCTTCTGCCAACCTAGCAGTTCGAAAGCATGTAAAAAATGCAAGTAGAAAAATAGGGACCACCTTTGGTGGGAAGGTAAAAGCATTCCATGCACCTTTGGCGTTTAGTCATGCCAGCCACATGACCAAGGAGACGTCTTCGGACAGCACTGGCTTTTCGGCTTTGAAACGGAGATGAGCACTGTCCCCTAGAGTCAGGAACGACTAGCACATATGTGCGAGGGAAACCTTTACCTTTACTTTACAATAATAGAAAGGAAAAGATGTAGTGATAGGGATAACTTCCAATATATTGGAAGTTATATATTCTATATATTAAAACCAGAAAAAAACTTTACATAATGCTAGACTACTCTCTTCTGAGAAAACATAGCAGAAATTCCCATTGTAGAAGTACCCAATCTTTTGATTCAAGAACATCTAATTTCTTTTTGAAATTTTTAACTGAAGGAAAAAAAATACTAGCTTGTATCTCATTTTAACTAAATTAAAACTAAGCGAAACATAAATTCATCCTTAACTAACTGACTTATTAAAATGTTGCAATTTGTTTCTGAAATGGCTTGAGCAGCCCCCAAAATTGAAGACTTTGTGTGACAGACTACAGGAAGCCATGCTTTTCTGTGAATCTGTCACAAACGTATGAAGGCAGCCCAGACACTTCAACTAATACTTTATTCTAGTGAGCTGACAAGTGACAAGACTGAGTAGGAAATCTCAGCCATTTTTTTCCCATAGGAGGGAGAAAGATAAGTCTGTTATTCTGTCAAAGGAATATGGGGCCTTTAAAAAAAAAAACTAGGGTAATTGTGAGAAGAACTTTGATGATGAATTGTGGTTGCTAGCAACCTACGATGGATCCAAATAGAGATAGACATAATTTAAGAAGACTTCTGAAGTGGAACAGGGCACGACCCAGAGAAATGTACTGAAGAAAGGAGTGAAGTAACATGGGACAAAATTTACCAGAAGAGCACTCTGAAGAGCCAATAGAAAGAGAAAATTATGTTCTATGTACTATGTTCTACATTAACACAGAAAAGGCAACCAAGCGGTCAAAGAACACGGTGACTGGACAAAACTGACACCAGCCACAGCATTGAAAAATTCTGTGAAAAGAAATAGTGCAAGATCAGAAGCTGTAGAGAAACTGGGCCCAAAGAATCACCAAAAATCTGACTCAACTGATTGGATAACCATCACAAGCCAAAGTGTACTACTGCTAATGCAAGATAGAAAAAATACTGGCTAGTATAATTATCCTCTTTAAATTTGAAATAAATATATTTAGAAAGTTAAACATGTGAAATCAACCTTCTGTAATATGTACTACTAAAGAAAACTTAAATTACTTAATGATCCCCTGTCCAGTTGTGTTCGATTCTAGGGGTGGTGCTCATTTCCGTTTCCTCACATGGTCATGAGGCCAGCATGAATATCTGCCGAGGTGCATGGGGTAAAGGGGGAAGTTACTAAAATAAAGTTTTTACACAGCATGCTTAAACCATGGTTAATATCTTTCCATTCTAGTTAATAATGAGCAGGAGAAGATAGGATTTGTAGCTGTAAATAATTTCATTAGCTGTTATAAAGAATAACAGCTCCTTTTTGCTCCTGAAAGCAAAAAGAGATGATGAGAAAAACATTCTGAATAAATTGTTCTTCAGATCTTGAAAACTCACAAGAATCTGTGACAGAAATAAATTACAAACTCTTGCAAAGTTAGAGTTAAACGTTGACAGATTTCAAAATGTCATCAAAACATTTCTGCCCAGAGTTTGATACAAGATGGACAACAAATAAATAAAATAATAAAATAAAATAATACAAAACATTTTTGGATATTCATGCAATACCCCTAATAATCTTTCTTTTTAAATATCTTAAAAAGTAATTTTCATTTAATTGGATGATTTACAAATGACATTTTTGGGGAGGGGTATAAATGATCTGGTATTAGAAGGGGCTACATTATCAACCAGAGGCAATAACATCAATTCTGGTTACAGCTCGAACTGCTATTATAAAAGAAGGACAAAAGAAGGCAGGAAGCCATCCTTATTTCAGTGGCTTTCTACTTCCAGTACTTTGTTTTTGCTTCCTTCTAATCTATAGTGGGTGATTATTTGCCTATGCAAATGTTAGTACTGCTAGTCAAACAATGATGTCTTGAACAACTTCCAATGCAGCATACCAAATCCAATTTCTGCACATTTAGTTATACAGAGATCCCCACAAAAGCTGTGTGAAATTCAAGGCTTCATACACAATTCTTGCTTTATCATTTTTAAAAAACTATGTGTTACTTTTTTTTGCAGTACTGTCAAATGGATCCTTTCTTGAGCTGTACATTTCTAGCCGTAAAAATGATTCCTCTTCTTGTGACAGGATCTCCAGCTGAGGCTGCTGTGCTTAATTAGGAGAAAATGCATATTTTAATCTACCCTGTAGAGCAGTAACATTTCACTATGTGGTCTTGGCAAAGCAGCCATTTAACTATTTCTGTAGAGGCTTGAGTTGTAGAGCATTGTTTTAATGCCATAGTATTCCCCTTTATTATCAGCAGTGCTTGTAACAATTCCATAGGTATTGGAATATGGACAATTAAAGGCTATTCCATCATGTTGGGAGCCAATGAAATTTTCCCCCGATATAAGCCATCACCACGTACCAGCTGTTGGTTACTGGTACAACATTCTTCCTTTTGCTAGGAGAGTGTTAGCCTCCCATTAAGTGGCTGCAAGCACAACCCTGCTCCTTGACTAGCAATACCTTGGGGGGTTGACTTTCCTTCCACCATTTGTATCCAGCTTTTCTGAGCATGAATTGTGGCGATCAAAAATAATGACCAACCCTTGATCTTCTATGGTGCATTTATCTGAATTAATGTCACAGCAACACCTGGACAACGAAATTATTGAAAAACTTGAAGTGCTTTTTAACTAGGTTTAATTTTTTAAAAAAAAAATCTCTTTCAGCGCATTTCATATATAGTACAAATACTAGATAGATAGATAGATAAAGAGAGAGAGAGAGAGAGAGAAAGAGAGGAAGGTATACACACATAGAGATATGAGGATCAGGAATAAATTCAATATTTATAAAAAGGGAATTCCATGAGACAGCTATTTATTAATGACTATTCACTGTTGCTAAAATAAACATATTTTTTTTAAAAAATATGCATAAATGATAAACTAAGCAGCTATAAAATGGATTATTCTCAATCCAAAAGCACCCCAAGCTTCTCCCTTCAATTGAAATATCTGGTTTCTCCTATCAGGTATTCCTTTATTTGTTCGTCATATGTAACAAAAAGAGTGATTGATGTTTTCAAAGCAGAAGGTACAAATGTGAATCACAATTTTGATAGGATTTTATAAACTATAAAATTATTTTATAAATTTCTATGTAATGTATCGATATGTGCATGAAAGTTTTGTTATTTCTTCATACTAGATATTATTAACATAGTGCACATAGTGCAATATAATTATTACAGCTTAGAAAAAGTCTGCATTCTTTTTTTTAAAAAAAAGAATACCTGTTCACATATAAAACATCTTTGTTGTTTAACCCTAAATTTTATTTCATGTAAAACATCACAGTATTCATTATTTTCTTTTTTTTTTAATCAAGTTTTATTGATCCCCCCCCCATTTTCACCCGGATATGAACAGAGTATTGGCCATATCATAACTTATACAATTTAACATATTAACATATTACAATACATACACAATACAATTTAACATATTAAAATACATTTTACTCAGTTACAATTTTTGCCAAAATTTCCTTTTTCCATTTTTTAATCATGTCTTAAAATTTCTATGCTTATTTATATAAACAACATCTTTATTCACCGTCAAATTCTAATTTTTCTGTTTTAACTCATATTTATTCTCTTTTATTTTTTAATAATTCATTCTTTATCCTAGTGCATTTATGCTTGTTCAGGGTTGCCTTTCTTCCATTTTATCTTTTTTATTGTACAGCAATCTTTCTTCTCAATCTCTTCCAGCTCCCTCCCTTCTTTCCTTTCTATTTTCTGCTTCCCTCTTTTCCTATTCCTTCTCTACTTCCCCTTCCTTTCTCCCTCTCCTCTCCTCTCCTCTCCTCTCCTCTCCTCTTTCTCCCTTTCTAACCCTCTCTCCTACTCTTATTTCCCCTCCCTTCCTTCCTCCCCTCTTTCCTTTCTTCCCATTCCTCTCTCTCCTTCTTCCTCCCTTCCATCCCTCTACTCCTCTTTCATCTCTCTCTATTGCTGTATCTATTTTCAATTTTCTATTTTCCACTATGGTGTCCAGGCAACCCCAACTTTTCTTTCATTTATTTTCTCAAAATTCACTTTATCTTTTAATTATTAACAATGTATTTCAACATTCCATTTTTATCTTAAATCCTTTACTAGTATAACCTTCCAACCCTTAACAATATCTTTCTTCTATTTTATTTCTTACATGTATTGTTTTATTCTTACTTGCATCATTTATTAACATTTCCATTTTATTTAATTTTCCATTTCAATTTTCCCCTTAATTTCAATTAATTCTTTCGTTACTATTATTTCTCTCGAATTTGTACATCTTCCAACAACAAAATATATAGTCCAGTCTGTCTTTCACATTGCATCTGATCTATTTTACATTAAATAGGGTATTTATTCTTTTTACTTACTCATATTTCATTTTATCTTTACTTATATCCCTTTTACAATAATCTATATCTTCCTTCTAAATTGCTTTTTACATATGATTTCTAAAGTTAACATCCTTCTCTTAATTAGGATATTCATCTTTTAAATTCCTTTTTACTATCTCCTATTTTCTTTTAATTTCTCCACAATTCCATTTCTTGACACTTTCCTCTCTTTCTCCCATTCTCTTGCCTTCTTCTCCTTTTTCTTACCCATTTCTTTCTCTTTTCTTCCTTTTTGAGATGTATTCCCCCTTATCCATTTTTATTCTATCACTATTAATCCCAGTGTAATCAGCTTTTTTATTCTATCACTGTTAATCCCAGGGTAATCATCTTTTTTATTCTATCACTGTTAATCCCAGTGTAATAATTTTATTCTGTCACTGTTAATCCGAATATAATCAACTTTTTTATGCTGTCACTGTTAATCCCAGTGTAATCATCTGTATCTTTATTTTCATTTATTTCCTTCCCAATTCCCCATGTTAAAAGGCAAGGATTTTAAGTTTATTATTCCTTTACATATAATTCATATTCGAAATCTATGTAGTGTCTCTTTTTTCTTTTCTTTTTCTTTCCAGATAGTGTTCAATTCAAATGTTCCTTTGAGCCATTCCAATTTCAGTCTTTATTCTCCCCGCTCCTCTTGCAATCACGTTCTAGTTATATAAACAAAGCACTCCTACAGTACTTCCAGAATTTTCTCACGATGATATAAATAAATTTAGTACTATACTTTCTTTCCACCAGCAGATGTTTCTCTCCAATTCACAAATCCTCCAGCCACAAAATATCCCTTTGTAAATCCACAAAAATGATTATTTTCTCTTCTCTTTTTGTTGTTTAAAGAATACTTCAATATCTCCTTTTTTCTTGTCTTGTTTTAATTTCATCCAAATCCAGTTTTAAGTCCCGGTGAAAGATTCCTTTTAAGGCTTTAGTTTTAGTTTTAAAATTCCTTTTGTTCCTTCACTTAAATTCCCGAGTGTCAATTAGCTGCTAATTAATCATTGGGACTTCTTTCAAGCTTTTAAAAGTTTTTTCTTCTTACCTGTGAGTTGGCCAATTACTCACCTGATAACAACACTCTGTTTAATCTCCACTCCTGCTTACATCTTAAACCAGTTGCCCCAGCCTGTAGCGGACATAATGGCCGCCTTCCCCACTGTCGGGTCAAAGAGCTGTCTCCAACCTTCCGAGGAGCTCACCTGCTTCTTTTTGGTCTTTTGAGACACCTCTCTCTCTCCCCCGTTGTCCAAGACGGTTCCAGTCCAAAGATCTCCCCGACAGCGGTTTGTCTGGCTGGGTTTTTGCGAAGCCCTTCAGAGCTTCGCTATTTCCCAGCCAGTATCGCCCGACGCTTCCGGTTCCTCAGTATTCATTATTTTCTTACAGCTTTTCTGAATTAATTTTATTTGAACCAGCAAGAGTCTCCCAAAAAATAATTTCAATCCCCATAACTTTTTAAGCATTTTATCTTTACACTATTTACAAATTTTCTTACATTTATGTACTTTATATTATGTAATTGTGCTTCATTTTTCATTTATCTATGTGAGATAGGATATTTAGGAATGCATTTTTGTGATTGTGCTTACAATCAATATTTTTTTTTAGGGAAGAAAGTGCTTAGTAACCTTGCTATATATTTCACAAGAAATTTAGTTGGAATTAGATTATTCTTTAAGGATGATTTATAATATTTAAATAGTGATGAACAATAAATTGGTTTAAATATAATTTCAGTTATATTTAAGATTTATAGATCCTTTAAAATCAATAGAAGGTAGCTATGACTAACTTATATTTTATTCATATCTATGGTTCTAACCTACTTTGCAGTCTTGTGGTAACTTCTAAGAGATACAATCATGGGCCAGGTGCTGGATTGGGTGAGGAGGGGATGGCCCCAGGGGCAAATGACTGCTGAATTCCAGCCATACAAACGCAGGCGGCAGGAGCTGTCCAGTCTGAGAGGCTGCCTTTTGTGGGGTTCCAGAGTAATAATCCCTACAGGTCTGAAGCACTAAGTGCTGGACGCCTTGCATACTGGCCATCCAGGCATTGCCCGAATGAAGGCCTTGGCCCGCAGTTATTTATGGTGGCCCAAGTTAGATGAAGCCATCACAGTACGGGTCGTGGAGTGCCAACAGTGTCAGCTTAATAGTACAGCTCCCCCCAAAGCACCAGTGAGGGAGTGGGAGGAGCCAAGGAGTCCCTGGTCCCAATTACATGTAGATTTCGCGGGGCCGTTCCAAGGACATACTTTCATGGTAACTGTAGACACTTACTCCAAGTGGACTGAGGTGACATCAATGGTCTCAACCACGGCTGACACTGTAGTTCAGGCCCTGTGGCAGCTTTTTGTAATCCATGGGTTGCCAGATATGGTGGTAACAGATAATGGCCCTCAGCTAATGTCAGCCGCCTTCCAAATATATTTGGCAAGGCATGGGATTAGGCATGCCACGGTGTCTCTTTACCATCCGGCCAGTAATGGCCTAGCTGAACGCGCCATGAGATTGGTAAAGGAAGTCCTCACCAAACTAGGGCCAGGGGTCTGGCAAACTAAACTAGTCACCTATTTGCTAGCCCAACATGCAACTCCATACCCAACAACCAACAGAAGCCCAGCTGAACTATTGATGGGACGTCGGCTGCGGACAGACCTGGACCGTTTGCATCCTGACTACTGCCCCGAGAAACCCCGACTTCAGTGGTGGTGCCCACGTCGTCATCGAAGGAGACGGGGTGTACGCACAAAATTATGGGGGGATCCTCGTTGGTTGCCAGGCAAAGTAATTGCAGTAACAGAGCCTCGCTCTCACAAGATCCTGCTGTAGGATGGCCGCACATGGCGTAGGAATGTGGACCAACTCCGGCGCCGTCACTTGCCTCCATTAGACACAGGCATTAGTCAGGCCCAACTCAGCCCTGTCAGTTCTGAGGCTACTGAACAACCATCAACTTCTACCCCTCAAACTGGGACGCAGCAGGCAGTAGTCTTACCAGTCATTCCTGGGCCCACACCATCAGTTGATCTTCTTGTTGAAGTTGCAGAACAATCGCAAGGAGTTCCGGAGGTGCCGAAGATAAGTCCGCATAACCTGACTGAAAGTATTGGCCTGCGCTGTTCTGGAAGGAACCAGAGAAAGCCCAGCTTACCTCGCCAACTATGCATGCACCATCCAAGGAGAGAGGGCTGTGCAACAGGGAGGCCACACACGTGACAAGGACGGAACAGCCGATTGGCCCGATCGACGGCTATCAGCCGGTGGGAAATGGATGCGTCCTGATTGGCCCAGCTGCTGACAGTTCTGCATATTTAAGAATTGTCAGTGCCTCAGAAGCTGCCCCGCTCTCCAAGGTCCTCAGCACCAAGCGGGTCTGATGTTAGCTATTGTTGTTAATAAAAGTTATTATTAATTCGCCTTGCCTCTGCTGTCATACATTGTTCTCAGTACAGAACAATTACAACTTAACATAAATGTGTGTATTATTACCAGAACTATATGCTTGTCAAATGTAGTAAATATGATTATTTTATTTGTACTAAAATGTATGACACTCAGGTGCCATACTGTTCACACATTGATATATTTATTTAAAAAATAAAAAATGTTAAAAAAAATTAATGAATCTTTTGACTACACACACACACACACACACACACACACACACACACACATATATATATATATATATACGGAGATGTAAATATACTTTTAGCAGAGGGGTTAAGATTAGTGAATATTCTTGGACATACACCTAATGCATCAATTATTCTGCAGAATAAGTAAAAAATAAGATGACACCATTCCTAATTCTTTCACAAGGAAAGAAGAAATTCCATGAAAGACATCATGTCCTAGTATGTCTCAAGACACAGGTGGCAAGAATAACATATTCAAAATCGACATGTTCATGCCTCTTTTGTGACCTTGAGTGATTTTAAAAACTTTTGATGAAATGTAAATAGAACAAAAGCTCATTCCATTAGTCATTGTGCCAAGTGCAGTATCCAAGGAACCAATTCATTGCTTTTAGCAAATTTACCTAAGGATGGCATTTGCGCTTTATTTCCAAGTATCTTTTACAAAATGGCAGTCTATAAAAATTTAGTATATTCCTGCTGTAATTAAAAAGCCTCAGTCATTTTTGTTTTTATGATATAAACTATAGTAGCTGTAAAATCCTGTAATTAATTTGTGCCAATGTTTCATACTTGAGAAATTTTCATTATAAATTTCATTACTGATTCACTTATCTGTAATTTGTTCCATATAACCTAAAGAATAAATTTGGAATCTTGTATCTTCATTTAAAAGCCTAAGATAAGAAGTGTGTTTCCTGATAATGATATAAAATATTTTTCTAAGAGATTCCAATATAAAGACTGTGAATAAAAGGTGTGGTTAGTGGAACAAGATAATTTTATTAAATAAATGTCAAATAAAGTTGTCACAGTACCAGATAAGGTGAAAAGTGCCAAAAGTGCTGAAGGGAGGGTTAGTCTTGAAACAGAGAAATCAGAGTTCATTTTCTGGACAATGCTGGCAGACCTGATATGGGCACTGGGTCACCCATGTTTCTTCATTTGCTGGTTGAATTCCAAATTTGACTGAAGTAGTAGGACTAAAGGAGAATTTAGAAAGCCTTTCACTTTCTGGGTTGCAAAACAAAATCTAAATAGGAGCAAAGACATACTGAAAACTTCAACTACTGGTCTTCCCATTTGTGCAACTATTTGGTAATCCTATCTTATACATTTCTAGCACAGGGAGAGATAAAATATGGTTTTCCAGCACAAATTTTTCAATCTCCCTCAGAGTTCCATAATTACATCATCAACATTTGATCCAAAGCAATCTGTGTTAAATTTTTTAAAAAAATGGTATCGGTATAATTATACTTTGTTCATGGCAGATTTATGACATAATTTAAGACATTTGTGAGAAATTAAAATTTTCCTGAGAATCAGAACTTTGAATACTCATACTCTCTGGTAACCTCCTTCAAAGCTTTGTGGTAAAGCTAAAGGATAGACTGGCCTACTTGTCTGCCATGTGCTCCTTAAGCAAAGATGTTGCTGAAATTGAGAACAGGTTGTGCTTTAAATTGCTGATGGATTTTACTTAGTTGAGTGCATTTTTTGGAAAACAATCAAGTATTACTCATTCATTTTAAAGTGTTTGGTATCTAGTTGACAAGCTACGTGAGAATTCATGAATTTTTATGCCAGGAAAACACAATCTGACCTTTCAAATACCAATAAAAACACCATAAGATTCCAGAACAGCAAGCACAACCATGATCAAAATGTTGGGAGACATAAAATTTTCCAGGACAAAACATGTATTTGATTTAATTTACAATTATAGAATTATAAAATTAAATACACAACATTGTAATTCATCATGTACTTAACAATTTCCCCTTCCATCACATGAAGAATTCTGGACCACTGCTGAAAGGGTTGCATCTGAGTCTTTTGAGGTACAAGTCATGCTCTCCTGGTCTGTGACAATAACAATGGCTTAGATGTAATTTCTTTTCCTGCAATAAAATTTTGTCATGCCCCAGCATTTACTAGCTGTTATAACCACATCTATTGTATTCTCATCTGTAATTTAATTTTCACAGAATTACATTGGAAGATAAATTGGAAAATTACTCTGCTGACATAAATAATCTAACTGCAGTATGTGACAACTTTTGCCAAAATCAACAATAAAACTTACAAATGAAATATACCCTATCATACTTATTAGTTTTCTGCTTTCATTCTTTGAAGAATATTACAGTGAAAATTGAAATTGTATATCATTTAATCAACTTTAAAAAGATATCACAGCCAAATAATCCCTTCTAAATTATGTGACAAACTTGAGTCTTTCATTAAGAAAAGTCTGTTCTTCAACAAATCAGATTATACTTGTATAAATATTCTTTCCAAATAAACCCAAATTATAAAATTCACTTAGGAGGGAGAAGTTCCAAATTTTGAAAGTGAAATAGTCCCGTAAAGAGGAACAGAACAAGCGCTGTTGAACAATCTACACTTTTTTCTTACAGAACAATTATTATGATACAATGGTGAAAAAATGTGACCTGGACCAGAAACTAGGTCTCAGTGTATCAACCTAACAAAGATGGATGGTATCTGGAAAAATTCTTCAGGTCTTCTTCAGGTCAGCCTCCAGATTCCTTCTGGGAATTTGATAAATCTCACTTCAGCCTTAAACTGGAAGATAAACAAAAGATAAGAAAGTTGTTTGTGTGTAGTTTTTAAAATCAGTTGGATCTGGCAATTATCCTTATACTACTATGATGTGATATATGACAATACTATATATATATGATATTACTATGATACAAGGGTTGTTTTTGAAGAGTATCAAGAACGTTCAACTGGCCCACAGTCTAGTATTTAGGTTGCTAATTGGTCACAACATAGAGGAGTGGACAACACCTCAAAAATATCTCAAGATATTTACACTGGTTACCATTTGCTTTTGGGAGAAATCAGGACTTATTTTACTTTTTAAAATACCAAATCAGCATATGAACCTATCAAGACACTAGATCATCTTTAAGGTTTAATTTCGGAGGCCATCGGTTTTGGAGTAGAGGTCAAATGTTTCCCTAAGGATTTGTGATTGTTCTCATTCAGGAAACAAATGGAGACATTTCTCTTCAGCCAAGCATTTTGAATGGGATTGATGATTATTTAAACTACTGTTTGTAACTTCCTCTCTATGTGTGTCTAAAGAGTTGGAAAAAAAGGTGAAGCATAAAATAATAATAATGAAAAAAACCAATAGAATCTTTTGCTCAAATCTCTTTCTTTTGGATTGAAGAACTGAGTATAACCTGTATAATTCCTGAAGATATGATATACAAAACAATAATGGATAGAAAAGGAAATAGAGTATTAGCTTTTGGTAATCCATAAAAACACTGGAGATTTTTCCTGGTGAAATCAAGCTTCATCCAGTTTAACAGAGAGCTCTCACTTATTCTTTTTTAGAATCTGGTTTTCCAAGATATAACGATTCCATTTTGAAAACCACTTCTGAAAAATCTGTCAGCCTCAGCTTTGCCTGCTTCAGCTGCCATAAGAAACGGGGGGGAGGGACTAGTTAAGGGGCGAAGGAGGGGAAGGTGCAGGAGGTGTTTTTTTTCCATTGTAGGATGTGTCTTCCCAAGAAACGAAAGTGAATCTCCAAAGGGGCCGGCTGACCAACTGCCCTACATTCCTGATGAATGACGTTGCCAGACGTGATGCCACCTGACCTTTGGGAGATCTTTGGATTGGATGATGGGCAATGGACACGGGGGGAGAAGCTTAGTAGATACTATTTCGCGCGTTTTGCTCACTTCCAGCTTTACCTGGGTTGCGATCATTTCATATTCAGTAAAAGTACTAATCTCTTCAAAATGATTGAGTTTGGGTTTTCCTTTCCTGGATATTGAAGGAAGCATACCTGACATTAAGCTGGAAGTCACATCCAGTCATCCCGGACAAAAACCGAGGGGACTGTAAATCCAAAATATGTCAGATCGAGAGAGTGATGGAGGAGAGCAAATGGGGGCAGCGAGTTCAACTGCAGCCGCCCTCCAAGCGGAGAAAGAGAATGCAGAATGGTTGGAAAGACTCCGTTTAGAGCCGGAGGAAGCCAGATGGTCAAAAGGAGTGGGGAGGCTGCCGGACTGGGGGGAGGACCCCCGGGGAGTGACAACTTCCAGACCCCGTAAAAAAGAGGCAGTGTGGATGCAGGAGCAAAAGGAACGTCTCATGATGGAACAACCCTTGCAGCTTATCCGTGATGTAGAAGAGAGCAGAAAAAACCATGAATCTTTTGGAATTCCTGAGGAGAAGGGGGGAGCAGGCCCCAGGGCGGAGCCAGAAGAAACAGCCTGTGGGGGAGAGGAAGAGTTTGAGGAAGAAACATCCCAGGCTTCGGCAGCTCAAGGGAGAGATGCAGCCGGCCAGAGAACCCCAGCCTTGCAGGCCCCCCCCTCGCAGATGTAAAAAGCCAAAAATCCCCCCCTTCCTGGGAAGTATGATGGAAATCCTAAAACCTTGGGATTTTTCCTGACCCAAATGTGGAACCACATGCAGGATTGAGGGGAGGACTACGTATCAGAGGCTGCTAAAGTGAGAAGTGTCACGAACGCCTTAGAGGGAGCAGCTGCTGAGTGGATGGTGGTTCTCCACAATAACAACTCCCTCTTGCTGAGAAATTACAACCAGTTCATGGGGGCCCTTAGGAGGCATTTTGAAGACCATTTAGCTGAACGAAAGGCGAGACTCAGAATGAAGAGCATTCAGCAGGGCCGGAGGCCGGTGGCAGAGTATATCCAAGAGTTCCGTGAACTGGCACCCTATATGACAGGCTGGTCAGAAATGGCTCTTTTGAAGAGCTTCAAGGATGGGTTGAATGAAGAGATATATTGAGACTGTAGAAGCATGGGGGTCCCCGAAGATTTGCATAGATGGTACATAGTAGCTGAGGATGTGGAGATCGAGCTGAGATGGAGCGAACTCCAAGGAAGGCGTATGGGGGACCAGTCATCTTCCTTTCACCATAAAGGGACACCAAAGATGGCTGGGGGGGAAGGCCGAATTCAAACCCAAGTCAAAGCCCTTCACCTGCTTCAAATGTGGGAAAGAAGGTCACTGGGCTGCCGAATGCTTCTCCAAGCCACTGCCAAAAGCCATTGCCAAAAGCCGAAGAAAGGTGACAAAATACCCGCCAAAACCCGCGGCACCGCCCTGAAAGGAGAAGTCATTGAGTTCACTCCCCAAAACCAGGGTGAGTTGGGAACTCCGACCAACGATGACGACAGCAAGACAGACTCCGACTCCGACACCGACGATCGGGTGAGTCACACGGAAGAACCCTTACTCATCCCTGTAGAAATAAGGGTGCCCTCCACAGGGGCTCATGCGCAAATGTTAGCACTGTTGGACTCGGGGTGCACTAGGTGCATAATTAGCCCCAAAGTAGTGGAGGAAATGGGACTGAGACTAAAAACTTTAAAAAGACCCATTGCATTCTGTCAATTAGATGGGTCGATTGCAGGAGGGGGCCCAGCTAGCTTTATGACCGAACCCCTTGAACTGCAGTTGGGGAATCATGTAGAGAATCTCAGATTTATTGTAGCCCCTGGTATGGAGAGACCCCTCATTCTAGGACTGCCCTGGCTTCGAAAATGGAACCCATGGGTAAATTGGAAGACAGGGGTCCCGCGCATCCGCACGGCAGAACCAACTCCAGAAAAGGAAGCCCCCCCCCCGAGGGACGACATAAAACCAGAAAGGGCGGCAGTAGCCATTAACTATATTGAGGGAGAAGAGAAGATTCCAAAGGAATATTGGGATCTCAAGGAAGTCTTTAGTGAAAAGGCATTGGATGCTCTGCCTCCCTACAGGGCCACCGACTGCACCATTGAAATACTCCCTGGGGTGAAGCTTCCCAAACCAAAAATTTAACCCATGACACCTCGAGAATTGGGGGAATTGCAAAATTTTATTGACAAAAACCTAGAACGGGGATTGATCGAACGAGCCAAACCCAAGGTGGCGGCGCCAGTAATGTTCCGTGAAAAGAAAGATGGATCCTTTCGTTTAGTAGTTGATTATAGAAATATGAACGCGATTTGCATAGAAAATGTCTACCCCCTCCCACTCATGAAGGACATGTTAGCCCATTTAGGGAAGGGAAAGATTTTCACCAAACTTGATTTAAGAGAGGCATACTACCGAGTGAGAATAAAAGAGGGGGATGAATGGAAGACAGCATTTAATTGCCCACTGGGATGTTTCCAGTTTAGAGTACTCCCTTTTGGACTACAGGGAGCCCCTGCTGTATTCATGCAGTTGATCAACGAAGTATTGCATGAGCACCTGTATAAGGAGGTGTTGGTCTATTTGGATGACATTCTGATCTATTCTGACAACATGGCCGACCATGTAAAGTTGGTACGGACGGTCTTGAAGAAACTCAGAGCGGCTGAACTCTATGCCAAACTTTCTAAATGTGAATTTCACCAAGACAAAATCGACTATCTTGGATATCGTATATCACATGAGGGAATAGAGATGGACCCTGAAAAGGTCTGGGCAGTGCTGGAATGGGCCGCACCACGCACCCGTAAACAGTTACAGAGCTTCTTAGGGTTTGCTAACTTTTATAGACAATTTATCCCCTCTTTTGCGAAAATCATACTACCAATTACAGACTTGCTAAAAACGAAAGGGGAAGTAAAGCCCAAACCCTCGAAACCACTAGAATGGACTATGGACTGTCAAGCCGCTTTCGAAAAAATTGAAACGGCTGTTTGCGGCTGAACCTGTGCTCAAACACCCTGACATGGAACAACCTTTTGTAGTACAAGCTGATGCCAGTGACGTAGCTGTAGGAGCAATACTCTTGCAAAAGAATGAAAACGGGATATTACAACCCTGTGCTTACACGTCCCGTAAACTATCAGAAATGGAAAGGAGATGGGCCATATGGGAGAAAGAGGTGTTTGCAGTTAGATGGGCGCTGTTAACATGGAGACAATTTTTAGAAGGGGCGAAACACTCTTTCGAGGTGTGGACTGATCACAAGAATTTAGAAGCATTAAAAACACCACACAAACTATCACCAAAACAGGCTCGTTGGGCCCAACATTTCAAGCGTTTCAATTTCACTCTACGTTACCTTCCTGGTGGGAAAAACTTCATGGCGGACGCACTTTCCAGATTGCCGCAGTACAACAGCATCAAGAAGGAGGTGGTTCAACCAATGATCCCCTTGACACAATTGGCAACACCTGTCACTACCAGAGTGCAGAGAAAAACCAAACCAGAACTCTCGGGGGATTTACTCGAAAAATTGTGAGAAGCGCTAAAAACTGAAGAGTGGTTTAAGAACCACTCGAATGAATGCACACTTCGTGACGGACTAGCTTGGGTTGGATCGAAATTGTATGTTCCGACCACATTAAGAACAACCATATTGAAATATGCTCATGATGCCAAGGCCGCAGGACACTTTGCGTTTGTCAAGACTCTACATCTTGTTAAGAGACAATTTTGGTGGCCTGCACTTAAAAAGGACATAGAGGCATATGTGGCTAGCTATCCAGTATGTGCCTCAGCTAAAAGACCTCCAGGAAAACCCCCTGGATTGCTGCAAAGTGTGGCTTGACCGAATGCCCCATGGAAGGAAATATCTATGGATTTTATTGTGGATGTACCAGAGAGTGAAGGCTGCACTGTCATTTGGGTAGTAACTGATTTGTTTTCCAAACAAGTACATTTCATCCCTTGCTCAAAGATCCCTTCAGCTAAAACCCTTGCAAAACTGTTTATTTGGCAGATTTACCGACTACATGGATCTCCGAAAAGAATAATTTCTGACAGGGGTGTGCAATTTACTTCCAGTTTCTGGAAAGAGTTTTTGAAGTTGATAGGCTCTGCCCAGGGGCTAAGTTCCAGTCACCACCCTCAGACAAATGGGGCCTGTGAAAGAACCAATGGAGTTCTAGAACAATACCTGAGGTGTTACATAAATTACCAGCAAGACAATTGGGTAGACTTGTTGCCATTTGCAGAAGTGGCATATAATAATTCCGTACACAGTAGCACCGGATTCACTCCTTTTAAGGTCGCGTCGGGCCAGGATTTTGTACCCATTCCTGAGCTACACTACATACTACATACCTGACACTATCCTTAGTTAGTGTATTAGTATCAGACTATCTGAACTTTTATTATTCACTGCATAAAGGCAGATAGTGATGATGATAATGGCATAAACCCTATTGATTGCATTTTTTTTTATTTGGGACCACTGTCCTCTTTCTCTCTTTCTGCCCTTGAATATTACCCTGCATAAAATGGTCTTTGCAGCAGCAAAAAATGGAAAATGAACAGTTTGAGTGTAAGAATACAGATCCCAACTATCTCCTGTATCATCCTAATTCAGATTTCTGCAATTCCACAAAGTCAGATGACTTTGAAATTCTCACAAATTAAAATATTATAAAATCAGTTTATTTTCTTTAAACATTTGATACTGAGAAGTATACTTCCTCTAAAAGTGGGAGTTTATTTCACATGTATAGTGGATATAGAAAATTCTGTTAAAATGCCAGGTTTTTGATATGTTAAAAGAAATCAGACCGGACTTCCAGTTGATGTCATGGCGAGAACGGCTGGAAAATAGCGGTGTCTGCTGAGCCTTGCAAAATCCAGCCGGAAACTGCTGTCGGGAGACCCAACCAGATCAAAGCCGCCTGGTAGGGGCGATGAAGGAAGGAGAGGCATTTCGCTGACCATGAGGAACTCGCAACTTCCTTGTTAGGTCCAAAGCAAGCTCTCCCGAAAGGCAGGAGGGATGACGGCCATTTTTGGCAGTCACAAAGCTGGGACAACCAGGACTGTAAGATTTGTGCTGGAGCGGATTGTGGACAGAACATTGAAACTGGGTGAGATAATTACCAACTTTTACGCTAAAGACCAGATTTAAGTACAAGAATTTTAAAAGAGAACTTCCAAGCCTAAGAAAGCGGCGATTAAATATATGGAGACAAACAACAACTGAAAATCAAGAGGTGAAAGAAGCTCAAGGAAAGCTTTAAAACACAGAAAGCCTGAAAAAGGCTTAAACAATTTGAAAGGTGATTTTCGGGAGCAACTGTCTTGTTTATTGCATTTCTAAACCCCCTGGATTTATCAAATAATCAGCTGTTTTTGACAGATTGTTTAACATTGAATTTGGGAACAAGAGAAATGGAAGAAGAGAAGTACTATAGCATTATAGCCGCAGTATACTTAGTGAAAGTGAACCCACTATACACGAAGTCTAATACACAGAATAGAAGTAACAACATCTGGATGATGGCCTGACCTTGACTTTATGTTAGAAGATGACTTGGATAGTTTGAGAATACTTAATGAGGTTTTTTTTCCCCTTCTGAAGATTTCTAAAAGGAACTAACTTGCAAATAACTAAGTTTTATTAAAATTGGCTATTGGACTATGGATCTGAAAGATTGGAGGAATTTAGTGGATTAATTTGGATTTGGACTATTAATGTTATTTAACAGAACATTCTATGAGACAAAAAAATGGTGATAGAAGAAAAGAGAAAAGAAGGAAAATTAAATAAGACTTTAAAATTTGGACAACTGGGAAGATATATAATTGGAAAACTATAAGGCTGTAAATTACTAAAGAATTTTAAAGATCATGGATCAAGATAAAATGGATTTACAGGAGAAAATTGAGGCATATGGAGACATATTCTTGATGTTAAAAAGTGTTTGTGAAACTATAAAGAACACTAAGGAGACAAGGGGGTTGTTTAAAGACACAGAAATGAATGTAGAATTCACTCAACAATTGGGGGAAAAGAACAATATGATATTCAGGAAATAAATGAGAAATTAGAAGAAGCAGTGAAAGGGGAAAATCAAAACGACATGCAAGAAGCTAAAAATAAAGAAGAGAAAGTTCATAATAAAACAGAGAGAGAAAAGAAAAATGTCTTTAAAAAAGAGAAATTTAGAGGAAAAAAAGAAAAATCTCTTTTTTTAAAAAAGGAAGTCTTGTGGATGGGTGTTCAAATAATACAGCACACTAGTGGTAGCATGACACGGAGTCTACAACCCACACAAGTGGCTCAGGTAGTGCAGCTCATCCAGGATGGCACATCAATGCGAGCTGTGGCAAGAAGGTTTGCTGTGTCTGTAAGCGTAGTGTCCAGAGCATGGAGGCGCTACCAGGAGACAGGCCAGTACATCAGAAGACGTGAAGGAGGCCGTAGGAGGGCAACAATCCAGCATCAGGACCGCTACCTCCGCCTTTGTGCAAGGAGGGACAGGAGGAGCACGGCCAGAACCCTGCTAAATGACCTCCAGCGGGCCACAAATGTGCATGTGGCTGCTCAAACGGTCAGAAACAGACTCCATGAGGGTGGTGTGAGGGCCCAACGTCCACAATTGGGGGTTGTGCTTACAGTCCAACACTGTGCAGGACGTTTGGCATTTGCCAGAGAACACCAAGATTGGCAACTTCGCCACTGGCGCCCTGTGCTCTTCAAAGATGAAAACAGGTTCACACTGAGCACATGTGACAGATGTGACAGGGTCTGGAGACACCGTGGAGAACATTCTGCTGGCTGCAACATCCTCCAGCATGACCGGTTTGGCAGTGGGTCAGTAATGGTGTGGGGTGGCATTTCTTTGGGGGGCCGCACAGCCCTCCATGTGCTCGCCAGAGGTAGCCTGACTGCCATTAGGTACCGAGATGAGATCCTCAGACCCCTTGTGAGACCATATGCTGGTGCAGTTGGCCCTGGGTTCCTCCTAATATACGACAATGCTAGACCTCATGTGGCTGGAGTGTGTCAGCAGTTCCTGCAAGACGAAGGCATTGATGCTATGGACTGGCCCGCCCGTTCCCCAGACCTGAATCCAATTGAGCACATCTGGGACATCATGTCTCGCTCCATCCACCAACGCCACGTTGCACCACAGACTGTCCAGGAGTTGGGGGATGCTTTAGTCCAGGTGTGGGAGAGATCCCTCAGGAGACCATCCGCCACCTCATCAGGAGCATGCCCAGGCATTGTAGGGAGGTCATACAGGAACGTGGAGGCCACACACACTACTGAGCCTCATTTTAACTTGTTTTAAGGCATTACATCAAAGTTGGATCAGCCTGTAGTGTTTTCTTCCACTTTAATTTTGAGTGTAACTCCAAATCCAGACCTCCATGGGTTGATAAATTTGATTTCTATTGATAATTGTTGTGTGATTATATTGTCAGCACATTCACATGAACAAAGTATTTACTATGAATATTTCATTCATTCAGATCTAGGATGTCTTATTGTGTTCCCTTTATTTTTTTGAGCAGTGTATATTAACAGATAATACAACTTATTATAACTAAAAATAAGTTAAGCTTAGTAGATGGAAATTTAAGATTAGGTAATCTAATTGTATCATCAACATTAATACTGTGTTAAAGTATATTGTGAATTTAAAATATTAAGGATTAGAAATTGTGGGGATTTTGAGATACACTCCCGGGATTGATTAAATATTGTTAATATTTGGCTTTATTAGTAATCCTACACATTTGGAATATTGAAGTTATGGTGGAATAATGAGTAATTTTTAAAATTAAATATTAGTAATTTAGTAGGGGATAACAAATACATGGCACAAAGAAATGTTATCTATGTTTAAATGAATTAAAGGGGAAAATGCTAAAGAATTATAAAGAGAAAATAGTATTGTTGAAGTTGGATGATTAGGATTACACATACTTATTTGTATCATTATTGTTAGCGTTGTTTAAAAAAGATCTGACCCAGTCAATACACTGTCCACAAAATATGTATGGTGTGAAAAGAAAACTGCAAATAAAACTTGTTTTTTTAAAAAAAGAAAACAAATCAGACCAAGATAAATAAGTTCAGAAAGTTTTACACTTTGAATATATCAAGTTAAAAACAAACTAAAATCTTTTAGGGGGAAAATAACAACAAAAGCTTACAATAACATGATTGCACACCCTCTTATAAGTAGGAATGTAATTCTGTATTCAGAATTAACCAATCACATCCAAATTGATGTCAAATGGTAGTCAATACACACCTATAATCAATTAAAGTGACTCTGATCAAGCCCATATAAAGTTCAGGTATTCTAGTAACACTTTTCTGACATGTACTCAATTTCTGCTTACAGGAAAAGCCATGATCTGCAAAGAGCTTACAAAGTATCAAAGGGATCTCATTGTTGAAAGGCATCAGTCAAGAGAAGGATACAAAAACATTTCCAAGGCTCTGGATCTGTCATGCAACACAATGAAGACAGTTATCACTAAGTGCAGAAATATGGCACAGCAGTGACATTACCAAAACCAAGATGCTTCTACATGCAAACAAGAAGAAAACTAGTTCAAGAGGTTGTGAAGAGGCTTATAGCAATATTAAACAAATTGCAGGAATTTCTGACAAGTACCGGTTGTGTACTAGAATCTGACAACAATCTCCATATTCTTCATATGTCTGGGCTGTGGAGTAGGGTGGCAGGAAATGAAGACTTTTCTTGCAAGAAAAATATCCAAGGCTGGTTATAGTTTGCAAAAGCCTGCATCAAGTCTGACAAAAACATGTGGCAAAATATGTTATGGTATGATGACACCATATTGCCCTAGCAATATGATAGATCTGATTTGCAAGGAAAAATGGGCAAAGATTTCTAAGACAAGATGTGCCATGCTGATAGGCTCTTACCCTAGTGGACTGAATGCTGTCATAAAATCAAAGGGTGATCCAGCAAGTATTAGTTTAAGAATATGCACGCTTATACAAAGGTTTTTTTTATTTTTCCCCTAAAAATTCAGTTTGTTTTTCAATTAAATTGTAAGATTCTTTTCCTTCCTTCCTTCCTTTTCTTTTTCTCTTTCTTTCTTTCTTTTTTCATTTCTCAACTGCCAAACTCCCATATCAGTTCTGGACATTTAGCCACATCTAGCTCTTTGGTTGTCCCTGTCCAGCCCTCGTGAGGTCCATTGGAAATTAGAAATCAGATATAAGCAAGTGTAGGAAATATGTTGCTTTATATTAAAGACAACTGTTTTTTCCCTCCAATTTACATGTGTGCATGTGTACATGCCTGCACACCTTCACAGACCTCTTGGTTTGGTTCTCCACATCAGTCCCAATTTCTCATGAGGTTCTTGGGAAAATGAATTACTCACTCCAGCTTATATGTTATATTAAAGATGGGAAAAAAATCTGAAGTGAATTATCCTGGTCTGAATTTTTTTAAATCTCAAAACCCTGGCATATTAATAGGGATATGTATATTTTCTAGATTCCACTGTATGGCTAACAGAAGAATTTCCCATAGTTGAAGCAAGTAAAAGTAGCTGTGGCTAAGTAGACCTAAATTAAGGCATTACTTGTTATGCTACTGTCTTTGGAGACACCAGGCCCCACCACTATTACTCCCCTGCCCCCCCCCAAAATATGTCCAAACCATTACTTAACATTGTTGTCTGCATCATAATCTGCTTCTTAGTTGCAGGTCTGAGCAGCTGTAATAGAATTAATTATACTTCATTTTGCTGTCTTTAACAGTATTGACCAAATTTAAGAACAAATGAGAAGCGCTTATCAAGCTTGAAGAAAATAATCCATCAGTGGCACAATTTAAATTCTCTACAGTTCTCTTATTAATCAAAGTAACACTTACTATCCTATCTCCACTTCCCATTAACAGTCATTAAGCACTGTTGCTGATTGAAGCAATTTCTTTAGGGATCTCAACCTCATTTTTAAGGGAATCTTCTACAGCGGAAAACAGTATCATAGAGGAACATTGACTTCAGGAGAGGAAGGAGGTTCTTCAATCATCTCTTGACCTTGACATTCTGCTACATCAAAAGTTCACAACTAAGAAAGCAAGCAAGCAAGGTATTCAGAACTTTCAGGTTTTTTTCCAATGGTAGAAAGAATCATCCATTATTAACACCAAGAGGAAAACATTTCAGAAGACAGCATTGGGAAGCTGGGTCAAGTATCTAGTCTTAACTGATGCACTTCAAATTACATTGGAGCCTCCTTATTTTTCAGGATCCACATGGCTGAATCCTATTAGAATGTATTGCCGAGTTCAGCTTTTTCCTAACTCATTGCCATTTTGGATGTGTTAGGCTGTAACTACCACTGTTCTAAGTCACTATGCTTATGGAAACATATCCAAAAAGTATGAAACATACAAAGTTCTTGGGTTGTTGTCCATTGTGATGATATTATCCATGGCTACTCAAATTCAGTTTCAGTATTTACAATTCACCTCAACTTTACTGCTCTCTGTATCACTATTTTGTAAATTGGTGACTATAATCATTAGTTATTCCTCAAATAACTCAAATAAGGGTATGTACCACAGCTGTCTTCTTTCCGATATGCAATTTCATGCTTTGTCCATAACATGTGTCTTGCTAGACAAGACTAAAGGACCCTTTAGGGCAGTAGCCCCCCAACCTTGTGAGCACCAGGGCTGGTTCCATAGAAACGTGCTTTTAACATCGGATCCCTCATGTGCATGGATGGGGCTTTGCTTGCTTGTGTGGCCTAATTCCTGGTGTGCTGTGGACCGGTGCTGATCTGCAGCCCGGGGGTTCGGGACCCCTGCTATAGGGCATCACCATGACCAATCGTTATTCAGCTGAATGGGAAATGGGGTGAACAGATTTCTGTTATAAGAAGCTATTTAATTTCTTATCAAATAACAAGAAACTGTAACTTCATGTGGTTACATTCACATAGAATCATAATAAATTTATTCTTCAGAAATTCAGTAATTATTATTGTTTTTGAAAACAACAACAACATGTAGCTACATTTTGTAACTGAGATAAACATGCAAGGATTGACTATGACCTTTTTGTTTCTATTATACTGATTGATTTTGGTTAGACTTAGCATTACAAGAACTGGCCTAATCTTTTTCTGAACACCCCCTTTTCCTATTCCTCTCAAGCAATTTTTTAGAAGCTTCCATTCTAGGAGAACCACAGATTAATATAGTAGCTGTAAGTAGAGTTAATGAAAATGTTACTTTTAGAAATTATGGTCTGAACTTTGCATCCATCCACTTATATATCATAATTAAGACTGATGCTAGTTTATTAGTTTTGGAAATGTTAAATTGTCTTAATAAAAAGAAAACAAACTTCTGAACTCTTTGTAATACTCAGAATGTATATAAGAGGTGTCAATACACTGCACCTCATTTTCAAAGTAATGTACTAAATTATAAAAGGCAGATTTTAGAAATGTGTAGATTACCTAAGAATGTTTCAAAACCCTGGTACAATTGAGGTTGCAAAAGAAATCTGATTTTAAATGATTTATTCAGAGAATTGAGTTGCTTTGTTTTGACTAGAAATGTTGAAGTGCGTCTATTCAATTCAGGTGCAGCTTCTGCCAGGTTCAGTTCGGCGTTAACATTAGCATCTTTAAGATGGAAAAAAGAGGTATCTGTACATGTGCAAAAGCCATTTTTATTATTCAGAGCACTGTGGTGCAGCTATTACGATCCACTTATTATAGATATATAGTGCTGTTTCACTTCAGTATTTCACTTTAAAGGCACTCTTTGAGACAAATTGAAGCACATTTTGGAATTCCACAGAATATTAACATAAATCTAACTTCCTTTTACTTTGGTCCTGATCACATCTGTATTTTCACCTGTCTATGACACTGTCTTTTCTCCACATTTAATGTGGAGAAAATCAAGGTTTTACACCTAGGCAGGAAAAACCTGGCTCAAAAACAGTAACTGTGAGAGGAACCTTGGAGTCCTAGTGCAGGATCACTTAAACATGAGCCAGCAGTGTGCAGCAGTAGTCAAAAAAGTAATACAATCCTTGGTTGTATAAACAGAGGCATAGGATCAAAATCACGTGAAATATCAATACCTTACCTTTATCAATCCTTAGTAAGAACACACCTGGAATAATTTGGGCACCATATTACAAAAAAGATGTTGAGACTTTAGAAAGAGTGCAAAGAGGAGCAACTAAGACAGAGACAAAAACATATAAAGAAAGGGTGCAGGAATTGGGTATGGCCAGTCTAGAGAAAAGAAGGACATGGGGTGACATGATAGCAGTATTCCAGGATCTGAGTCTGCCACAAAAGAAGAGGACAAGAAACAATGGCTGGATACTAATCAAAGAGATAAGCAACCTGGAACTAAGGAGAAATTTCCTAACAGTGAGAACAATTAACCAGCAGAACGACTTGCCTCCATAAATTATAGGTGCTTCATCACTAATGGTTTTTAAGAAAAGACTGAAGAACCACCTATCTGAAATGGTATAGATTTTTCTACTTGAGCAGGAGGGGGTTGGACTAAAAGACCTCACAGATCCCTTCCAGCTATATTCTAATTGATTGATACCCTGGCATTGAAAGACTAAATGTGACACTCCTAGCTGTACCTTGGATTGATATGGATATATTAAGAAATATCATTTATATTCCATGCCATGCATAATGACGTTTAAATTTTATGGTGAGGATAGGGTAATTTTTTGCAAACTGAGAATGAATTGAATCCATGCAGGTAATATAACATTCTTCCATATTTTTAAAGCTAAAAATATGCCCACCACAAAAATAAAATGCTAACTTGGAATTTGGATCAATGTAATATCCGCTCCTGTTAGAGCACTTAAAAAGGAAAACATCTACAAAGTGTCCCATTAAATTGACAAATTTACAACACTATGAATAGAAAAGCAAAACAGGGCACGGTGTTTAGAAGCATGAATGGATTTCAGGTCTGTAGTCCTTCATCTTTGCAAATAAGGTTAGCTAGCCGATCACATATCTTCAAACTATTTATCAGTACTCTGTACAATTGTTGCTGGCATAGATACTAAATGGCAGGCTGTGGACGTTAAAGTATATTAGCAAATTGGTTTTAGATGAATTATGAGAAATCCAGTAGGAATATTAAGAATTCCTTGTAGTGCAATACTCAGATGTTTGGCTTTGTAAATGTGCTTAACTGTCAGGAGCTGTTAAAGATAAACATATAGCAATTCTGCATTCTACAAACTACCATGGAAACTTAAAAGAATAATCTTTGCTCATATTAGGAGAATCCAGTAGAAGCTTATTAAGTATACCTTCATGCCTTCTGTTAGGTTATGTTGCTTAACACTTGATGACTTACATGTATGAATGAGCCAATGTAAAATTAAATTTCAAAATGACTGCTGAACCTATCAATTAAATCTTGAAAAATTGAATTTTTCATCAACACAGTAAAAAATCAAATTATGTGCATGCATGAGCCAATTCTTAGCAAAAGTGTTATTTTTTAATCATAGAAGGCAAATGCAGAAGACACTGTTATTTTTACCACAGTAGACAATCTTTCATATAGAACTAAATTTGTATTCCTCCTATAGAAAAAAATGTTTTATGAGAAGAGGGACCCAGTTTACATTTATTAGCTTTTAACTTAAATAAAGCTTTGAAGTAGATTAATCCTTTCTATAAATAAATAAACTTGTTTGTATAAAACTAGAGATTACAAAGATGGCTTTACTCATTTATAAATGTTGCATAAATTTGAGGATCGGACTCAATAAATGATCAGGAACAAAGAATTCAAAACAAAGTACTATTTATTTACAGTAGGCATTCTATATTCTCTGAATGATTGCAGATAGAAGCAAGAAGGAGGTGCGTACATCCCCTTTTTATAACAATGAGGCGGAGTTATAGGTAGGAGTGATTACATATGAATACATTAAGAAAGGAAGGGTGGATTAACCCCTGATGTTCTATGAACATATATTATCTCCATTTGAGAATAAGGCATTTACTCGTGACAAATCCCCCTCTAAATGCCGATTCGACATACAAGAGTAATTATATTCAGATTCAGAACAATATAAAACTTGTAGTTTTGAAGTTAAATATTTGTGTTGTTTTGATTGCAAAGGCTTAGTCAGTATGTCAGCTATTTGTTCTGAGGTTTCGCAATGAATAGCTTTAATGAATCCATCTTGAGATAATTGTCTTACATGTTTGAATTTAATATCTATATGTCTAAATCTTTGACCAATAGCATCAGACCTAGATATCTCTATAGCAGCTTTGTTATCTTCATGTATAATAAAAGGTAATGAAGAGCTCTTCCAGACATCTGATAACAAATCATTAAACCATATAAGATTATTAGAGGCTTTAGACAAACAAACATATTCTGCCTCAGTAGTTGATGTGGCTACCAGATCTTGTTTCCCAGTATACCAGTAGACTGGACAATTGTTAAGAAAAAATACATAGCCTGAAGTGCTTTTTCTGCACTTAGTGTCACCTGCCCAATCTACATTAGTGAGAATGGTTCATTAACATTGTTGGGTTCCAACAGTAGACAGAAGTCTAAGCTGTGCTTCAGATATCTTAGTATTCGTTTAATGGCCTCCCAATGATACATTAAGGGTTTACTAACGTATCTAGATAATAAATTAAGGGGTAGAGCAATATCAGGTCTAGTCCAATTAGATATATACAAAAGGGAACCGATAACTGATCTGTAAAGTGTATTATCTTTAAATTCAGGGGATGACTCATTCATGTTTCTTAAAAAATCAGCTTGCATTGGAGTATCACAAGGCTTTGCATCATTTAAATTACATTTATTCAGGAGTTCTATAATTTTATCTTTTTGAGATAATTTAAATCCCTTTTTTGTCTTGCTGATTTGAACTCCAAGATATTTATTTACTTTTCCTAGTGATTTCAAAGAAAAATGTTCATTCAGTTTCGTTACAAATGTATCTCTTTTCTCTTTATGTTTACCAATATATAAAATGTCATCCACATAAATTAACACAAATTCTAGTGAATCACCATCCTTTCTGACAAAGAAACAATTGTCTGCAGTTGTAGCATTGAAATTCATAGTTTTGAGTACATTGACCAAACATTCATACCAATGTTTGCTGGATTGTTTTAGTCCATACAAACTTTTGTTCAATAACCAAGTTTCATTCCTATTTGTATATTGACTATGAGGGGCTCTTACATATATCTCTTTATCAAGCTTTGCGTGTAAGTATGCAGTTTGTATGTCATATTGAAAGACATCAAGATTAAGTGCGGAGGCTATAACTGAAGCTGTCTTAACACTTTCAGTCCTTACAGTGGGAGAATATGTATCTGTATAATCCTCAGGATACTTTTGAGCATAACCCTGTGCAACTAATCTAGCTTTATATAATGTGTTGCTTTCTTCCAGATTTTTAATTTTGAATATCCACCTGGTGCCTATAATTGTTTTGTCCTTTGGTGCAGGTGTTGGTGTGAATACATTTAATTCTCATAAACTGTCCATTTCTTTGGCCATAGCTAATTCCCATTTTTTTCTTTCTTCAATGGGAAGTTTTAATACTTCCTCGTATGTGTTGGGTGTTGATGCTTCATTATTTATATACATTATGTAGTCCTTATATTTGCTTGGTACTTGATTTCTGTTACTTCTAATTGTTTTTTCTGATTTACTATCGTTATCGTGTAAATATCTTGCTTCCTTTTTAGTTAATGAATCTGTTTTTATTCTGGGGTGATTATGCTCTTCCTTTTCTGTCCTATCTTGGTTTTTAATGTCTGTCTTTGTGATGGGAAATATTTCATTAAGATGTATCTTAGACCAATTGGCCTGTTCATGAAATACAGCTGTTCTAGAAACTATGAATTTGTTATTATTATCAATAAATCTGTATCCTTTTGTACCTGTTTCATATCCCATGAATCTAAGTCTTCTGGATACGTTATCTCCTTTACGTCTCAATTGTTTTGGTATGTGTACATCCGCTGAAACTCCAAATATGTGCATGTGGGTTATTTTAGGTTTTTTATCGTACATTAATTCATATGGCGTTTTGTTTATGACACTAGACCAGGTTCTGTTTAGAGTATAATTGGAATATAATAAGGCTTCTGACCAGAATTGTTTTCCTAAGCCAGCATCTTCTAATGTACATCTAATCATGGTTTGTAGTGTCGAGTTTTTTCGTTCTGCCACTCCATTTTGGAATGCAGAAAATGGGCTAGATGTAAAGTGTAACATTCCTTTGTCTTTTAGCCATTGGGAGAATTCTTTTGACATGAATTCAGATCCCCTGTCTGTCATGATTTGTTTTATTTTAATATTGTGTTGTGTTTCTACACGTTGTAAAATTCTTTAAATCTTTGAAATGTTTCATCTTTGTGTTTTAAAGTATAGACAAATCCATAACGACTATAGTCGTCTACAATAGTAAGAAAATACCGTTTTCTATATGTGATTGATGGGGTTAATGGGCCAACTAGGTCCATATGTACCAGGTCAAAAGTGTAATTAGATGACCTTGTTGCTTTTTTTGGTCTGGGGTTAGTTCTGAGTTTTGAGGATTTACATACTGAACATTCCAAATAATTTTTACAATTTTTTATTTTAACACCTTCAGCATGTTCAATCATTTTCTGTATTACAGGAAAGCTAGCATGTCCTAATTTTCTATGTAATATATGTGCACATTCATCATGAATTGGTTTTCCAATTGTTGGTTTTTTGTTATTGAGTGTATCACCAATAGATGTATTTTCGTGATTATGATTTGTTTCATGTTCCTCATTGTCACTATTACTGATGTTTTCATTCTCTATGTTAATGTAATTTTCCATGTTTGAATCAATGTTGTGTAGCCATTTTTCTTCTGTAATTAAATATGGTAGGCCTCCTTTGATAATCACATTACCTAAATTTGTTTTTTCTCTAGAGTTGCTTTTCCCTTTGAGAACACTATATTTATGTCAGAGTCCCTGCTTAGCTTTATTACACTAAGTATGTTATGAGGTATTTCAGGTATTAATAATACCCCCTCTATTTTCCCTAGACCGGGTAAATTTACACTTCCTTTCCCAATAACTTGGACTTCTTCTTGATTGGCCAACTTGATTACAAATTTATCTTCTATGAAGGAAGATTGTATTTTCTTGTCATGTGTTGTGTGATTAGTTGCCCCAGAATCAATGAGCCAAGCATTATCTTTTGAATTTTGTTGGTTGGTTATGGTATGTTTATCTAATCCGTTTAATGATCCAGACTTCCTATCTCTTGAGTTATCTCTGCCCCCTCTATGTTCTCTAAAATTTGGTGAGTGTCTATACCTGTATCTATCAATAGATGATTGTCTGTTGTGATATCTGTTTCTATAGTCTTGTTTTTGTCTTTCTCTAAGAAACTTAGGACAATCTCTTCTACAATGTTCTTTGGATCCACAATTATAACATTCAATTGATTCTCTATGTTTTTCTTGAAATACTACTCTCTTAGTCTGTCTATGTTCCATGTATGTACTTCTGCGGCTTCTTCTTAAATTATCCTCAGCTATTAGTCTATTTGATAAGTTCTCTATGGATAGGTATCCCAAATTAATTGTGTCTAAATGTGATATGTAGTTATCCCATGATGAGTCTAATGAGTTAATGATAACACTTTTCATTGTTTGGTCTGATATTATTTCTCCCCTTAAATGAAGTTCTGCTCTGATTTTGTTTAGTGATATTAAATATTCACTTACAGTAGTCCCAGGTTTTATCCTGGCTGAGAAGAAATCTTTAGACATTCTCGTTGTAGTTGCTACACTTTCACTATGAAACAATTTAAACATGCAATGAATTATTTCTGAGACAGTCAGATTATGCTTAATACTATGATACATAGCAGGAGATATGCTAGATATTAATAAGTAGAATGCTCTGTGATGCAGGCAGTCCAATTTTAGAGTCCAAGGTTTTTTGGGAGGGTTAGTTATAAAAAATAATAAATTCTCTTTTAGGAAAACAACCTGAAGTTGTTGACACCATTCTTGTAAATTAATACCATCTATTCTCAATTTTGGGAAATCATTAGGCAAGTTCCCAATATTATTCATTGCATTACTTACAACTGGAGGCTGTCCATGGTCTTGTAAATGTTGAAAGTTGCAGAATGGTGTAGGAATGCTTGCAATCAGTCTGAACGGTTCTCTCTGTTCTTCATGGCCTCTGTAGTTGTCTGCGTGTGTTTGCGCATGCGCGTTGTTCATTTTGTCCCTGAAGCTGTCGGGATAGGTTCTCGCTGCTGTGGCTCTTTCGTAGCGCTCTTCCTCTGATGACTCGGTCTCCGGTTCGACTTTGGGTGTCCAGGCGACGATTGGCGCTTGCTTCCTTTCACCGAAGTTGTCCTGGTTGAGGTCTCTGGCACTTGGAATAATCTGCGGCGTTGGCGAGTATTTGCAAGGTTCTCTGGGTTCAGGAGTTGGCGTTCTTGCCGTCCGGGTAGAAGCGGGTGGATACTGAGACGTTTGTTTGCTTGCTCGCCTTTTCTTTATTTTTTGATCGGCAGCTTTCATTGATTTATTTGTTATTTTCAGATTTGGGCCAAAGGTTGCAAAAAGCGTTTTCATGGCTGATTCTATTTGCAGCTCAATTGGAGTTTCTTCGATGTCTGTATCAGATTCTTCTGAAGAGTAGAATTTTTCTTTTTTACTTTTCACACTGTGCAGGGCTTTTCACGCTAGACATTTTGAATTCTGTTTTCTGATTGGCTCTGCTTCGTTCATCTTAGTGGTTTGTTGAAACCAAGATGGCTGCCATTCAAAATTTTGCGCGGGACCGTTAGTCTTTCTCTTTGTTATATTTTCATCTACAGGCAATTCGCTCACCATTTTGAGGTCTTTAGATTCAGTTGCTACGATGTGATTTTCTCTCGCTGCTCCGCTGACTTTTATGATGTCTTGGAGGTTCGCGATGAGGTTTTTGTCGTCTTTTTGGCTTTTCAGCAGTCTCAGTATCTCTGATCTGAGATCGTTGTTTTCTATTTCGTTCTCTTCTTGGTCATCAGATTCATCAATTACCTCTTCGTTGTCTGTAGTGCAGTCTTCAGATTCTTTTGTTATTATAGTTGTAGATTCATCGATCATTTCTTTTTTTTTTATTGAAAAAGTTTTCAAATACAAGTTTTTCCCCCTTTCCCCCCCCCTCTTCCCTAACCCCCCCTCACCACCCATCCCCCCCTGTGACTTCTTCACAACAATAGGCTATTTCATAACTAATTACATACATAATATCTTTCCTTTCCCTTACTCCCTCCTCAGAATACTGACCCTTAGCATATTATTCTTATAACTCCCATTTTTACGATAATCTGCCCTTTTTCTCCTCCCCTAAACTTATAGTGTATTATTACAATTTAACATTTAATCTTTTATATATATTAATATAACATTTTAAAGCGGCCTTCTCCCTACATCCAAATTTAACATTTATTCAGTTCTATCCAATTCCTCCACTCCCCTAAATATATGACTTAAAGATCCTTTTTCTTAAACTAATCAATCAGTAAACTAACCTATTTCAACCCTTCAATTCCTACAAAATCATGCAATACAATTCTAAATATAATCCACTGCCCACTTTACTAAGATATACACATATCTATATATGCATTCCATTTTGTAAAAAGAAAAAAGACAATAACTTTAAATTTATAATCCATATAATATCTTCTTTGGTGTCTTTCCACTGGATTGTTAAATCCATCACCCATAATAGGGTAAAATAACATGCTGGTGCAACAGTTTGTTCAAAATCTTCAATCATCTTCTGCCCCCATCAGTAGTAGATATCCTCGTATATATATAAAAGTAAAAACAACCACCCGAGTGACATTATAATTATATCCATATAGTTATAGTTGTGGTATTCATCAGGATTGTTGATTCCCATCATCCTAATGGGTAACATCCAGATCTTCTGCATGCCCCAGCGTGACTCTCTTGCCTTGTAACTCAAAATAATTATAATATATTTACCAGTAAAAGAAATCCAGAGTAGATAATTCAAATCCAACAAGGTAAGGCTCTTTTCACATCCCAAAATCACGGCATTACAGAGATCTGCCACAATCCTCAGGATAGTATTAAACAATTGTTCGCCTCCACTATCTTTTCAGATATTCATTCATTTTTTAAAGTCCCTGGCTTCACTGTTGCTTGGTTTAGAAACTGCTGTTTCTATGAGATCTATTTCTTTTCTTTTTCTTTTGCGGGTTGAATTTCCATCCTCGTTTCGTGCCTACCAATTGTGTGTCAGCTGATCGATTTTCATTCTGCTTTATGAGTTGATCTTGTTGGGTTAGTTTTGTCATCTCATCTTTCTTCTCCATCACTTGTATATCAACTGGTTGATTTGCGCACTTGTCTGTGACTTGATGGTTCATCACATTGGAGTCGGATGACACTGCTCTCTTATTTATAGACAGTCCAGCTGGGGTATCCAGGGAGTCCAAAGACAATTTATCCACCACAGCCTCTGTAATTTGATGTTTTCCTTTTGTTTCCAACTCCTTTTGCTTATCCTGTATTGTGCCTAAAGATGTTAAGTTCCTTTTTAAAAATTTTTGATAAAATTCTTCCGCTTTTTCAACAGTGTTCAGTTGATATCTTACTCCTTGGTGTCTCAATATTAAACCAACTGGGGCATCCCACCTAAATAGGATATTTCTTTTTTTTAACTCAGTCACTAGAAAGCCAAATTTCTTCCTCTCCATTAGCATCTTAGTCGGGAGCTCCTTAAAAATCCAAATCTTTCTTCCATGAAATTGCAAAGTAGAATTAAAAGAGTTCTGCACAATATTATTCCTAATTTCTTTATCTGTAAAATAAATCACCACATCTCTAGGCAATTGCCTTTGCTTTGCCAACCAGGAGTTTATTCTATAAATTCTATCAATCCTGCAAAACACTTCATCAGGTTGAACCTTTAAAATCCCAGCCAGAATTTCAGAAGATATTTTCCTTAAGTCATCTCTATTATTTTCCTGCAGACCTCTCAGTCTAATTGCATATTCTGTAAAATTATATTGAATCATTAAAACTTCTCTTTCAATCCTCTGTTGCACATTTTCTTCATTACCAGTCTTTTGGTCAACCTCCATTTTAGGTTTGTCTTCTGAGCTATTATCCTGAATGTTTACCAAATCCTTTTTAATTTTTTGAATCTTGTCATCCAAATTCTCCTCAGTTTCCTTCAGTTTAGACTCTAATAATTTAGTCTTTGCATCCACCCGAATCAGAAAGTCTGATAAACCATTAGCTGTATTTAAAATCTTTCGATTCAAAAAGTCAAACTTTGATTTCACCAATTCACCAATTTCTTTAATTTCCTGCTTAAATTTTTCGAGTTGCTGGTTCACAATCTCATCCCTTCTTATAATCTCTTCAAGAAGAAATTCTATTATATTAAAATCAGGTTTCTGACACTGGAGAGTTACAACTTGTTGGTGTAATTTATTAATGGGGGAAATTCCCCCCCCCCCCGTTTGTCTAGCTGTGTGGGTCCCGATGCCATTTCCCACACAGACAAGATTTAGTGGAAAAGAGAGAAAAAAAAAAGGCTTGTTTCCAACCAAGATCAATATCAGATCCCCAGGAAAAAGAAAAAAAGAAAAAAAAAGCAAGAGTGAGAGTGAGGTTTTGCCTCAATTATGACCAGAAGTATTCATTCCGCTACTTTGTAATAGAAAACGGAAGGACTTTCCCTTTTCAGCCTCTCTTCAAGCCTCAGCAATCGCCATTTTAAAAATCTTTTTTCCTTTCACTTCTTTTCTAAAATAAGAAAAAAAAAATACTTGCGCCTCAGGGTCAGCGGTCCAGCTCACGTCTTCTTTAATTAGTTTAACAAGTTTACAGGCTTGCTTTTGCCACCTAGCTCTGCGTGTAGCAGAGATCTCCCAGAGCCCAGAGCATCGGCTGGGGATACGGGGAGTCTCTTCCGCTCCGTCCCAAAAGTAAAAAAAAAAACTTTTGGGATTAGGCAGAGGACTCAACCCACCCCAGCCTGCTCTATCTCCGTTTCCTCATGGAAACGGAGTTTTTTCGAGCCGCCATTCCGCTATAAAGGCGGCTCTTTACAGGCAGTGGGTGCGACGATCCCAAAGGGAGCGTCCAGCGGGGACAAACAGCAAACCGGAAGGATCGATTCATCGATCATTTCTTGATCTGTTTCCATTTCTTTATTATGTGCCCTGGTGTTGGGTCTTTCTCTTTTGTTTCTGGAGTTTTCTTTCTTAGGCATGTCTATTTTTATTGAGTCAGTTAACCATCCTCTGCTACCATTTTGTTGCATAAATTTGAGGATCGGACTCAATAAATGATCAGGAACAAAGTATTCAAAACAAAGTACTATTTATTTACAGTAGGCATTCTATATTCTCTGAATGATTGCAGATAGAAGCAAGAAGGAGGTGCGTACATCCCCTTTTTATAACAATGAGGCAGAGTTATAGGTAGGAGTGGTTACATATGAATACATTAAGAAAGGAAGGGTGGATTAACCCCTGATGTTCTATGAACATATATTATCTCCATTTGAGAATAAGGCATTTACTCGTGACAATAAATTTGTAAATATTGTGTATCTGTAGTAGAAGAATACTAAGATAAAAAGATTAAAATATAATTAAAACATACTAAAAGAGAAAAACAAACAGCAAAAACTTGCCTTTCAGTGGTATCAGAACTAAACGGTAACCATATTATTTCTCCAAACTATTTTCACTTAGCACAGTTCAGATGGAATTATAGCTATGACCTTTTAAAAATGTGAAGGAGTGAATCAATACCCTTTAAGAGGCAAGATTGCAGAAGGAGAAACCAGCCTAGCTATAATGGTGTGTATTTCTGCATCAGAAGGCAGTTGAAACCTAATTATCGTCAATCACGTACAAGGTAGCCTTGATGAGGGCAGACCAACACGGTATGATTGTGTGACAGGGAAAGAAAGACAGTGAAGCTGAACTGTGTATGCATAAGGTTTTTTTGAACTATCTAAGAAATTATCCCCCTGTTCTAATGACTATCTCTGATATGTCAGGAATATCACATATGACTGAATGGCAGCCTGCCCTTTCTCAATAGATCTCAAATCCAAGAATCATATTGTATTGTCAAAGTTGTCCAAATGTTTAGCTAGAAAGGTGCCATATATTATTAAATAATAATAATCAACCAATCAACAGCTGTTCTGTGCAATCTGAAAGTGTAGTTAGAAATAACAATTCTGGTAATTTATATAAGTGAGAACTGCAATTCTTAATACCCATTTTAACCCAATTTCCTTATTGGTTTTGATTTATGTGCTTGGGGGTGGGGGAGAGGAGTCACTGACTGTTTTGTTGAGATAAACAGCTGCTTGCCAAAAAAACTTCTTTTTTTGGCCCACATGAATGGGTCTCGTAACAAAGCATTTTAAAAGCAAAATGCCTGTGGACTACATGCACCAATAGAAAACAAATGCTCTCTTTCTTGGAGACATGTTTAGCAATCTTATGCTGCAGGATCATTGAATTCAATGTTATTATTGTTTTCCATGCCTAGGTAAGTAATATAGGGCTTAATGCAAAATACTCTTTATTGCATGCAGCTCCCCAACTTTTACAATTTGTGCCATGTTATTTACTTTGCCATTTTTAAAATGAGGCCATGAGGCCATTTTTAGACTCATGTGAAAGATGCCTAAGCATTAAAATGTACAGTTAAGTGGCATATCATGGAAGAGCAAGCCTCTCTGGTGTTTCTCAAATTTTGAGGCATTAAAGAATGATTCAATGAAATTCATACATTTCAATCCCAAGAGCCTGTTGTTTTAGTCAAATCATTGCAGGGGAGACATGATTGAATACTGTATCATCCTTGGATTGTGAAAGATGCTGTATCAACCTATTTCTATCCTTATAGCCTTTCTTTTAGCCTATTTTATTTCTCCTCCTGTTTTTAGCACTTGGGAAGAGCTTTTTATGGCTAGCTTCATTCTTCTGTCTCTAAAATATTGCCTAACAACATCCCTTCCCTACCTATTTAGTGATGAACTCCAAGGGTGGAGCTCTGTAGTGTACTGAGCCGGCTCCATGAGTCAGTCCCCCTGTTGGTGTTGTTCATAACGTTCTGTTATTCTATTGGTTAGCCGCCTGACAGCCCCTATATAAGAGCTGTCAGGCTGAGTTTGCACATTCTTCTTCACCTGAGGCAGATTACGTTCAGAGTCGTTGTTTGCTTATTAAAAGGTGTTACCTCAGGACTGTCCAGTCTCGGTTGTCATTATTCTGCAGTGGATATTTATCAGAGTTCCATGTTTTCTTCTCACAAATCATTTCATTGCTGGCATATCTTATAGTTAAAAATGTTTCCTAATGTTCTACAGCTCCAGTTCCTGCCTCGTTTTTTGAGAAATTAGAAATTGGTTATCATGTCTGCAAGTTTCTAAATCCTACAGGTGTAAAACCAAATTCTTCTTAAACAACTTCCCAGCATTCCCTGCTAGATAATACAATACTATCCCAGTTATAATATTTAAAAATGCAGTTTTCAAACTGCTAATGGCTTTTTAAACTAAACCTGTGCTCTGCCTGTTTTATGCTGGTTATTCATCATCAAAATACTGGGGGAACTGGTACAGTCATCTTGGCGAAAGTAGCACTGAGGCAGTCACCATGGCAACAAATGATGGGGCAAGGTTGAACTCTGCCTCAAAGAACTTTCTGTGGCACTTCCTGTTCCCACCCCGTTCCTTGGAACTACTCTAAGCACTCCCCTAATATTGAGGCCTTATCTACCAAATGTTATGGCAGATGAATTAATCTTCTTTATTTGGATTTTCAAGACTGTCTCATAGTTGCAGCCAACTTTGAAGTAATTACCTGTACTATAATAAATATTTGTGTACGTTCAGTCTTTCCATTTATCAACAAGATACTAAATGAAGTGCTTAATTTTATACAATAGCCTAAAGGTGAAAACTTAATGTTAAGCTATGTTTCAGGGTAAGCAACAGAAGGCTCTTTAACTGTATTGATAGAGAGAAAGTGTCTGGCAATCACATTGTAATTGTTTCCTCTCTATTCCTTCAATCTTATTTTTTAAAGCATTCACACATATAGAGATACAACATAAGTTAGCTATAATAGAAGTGATAGAAAAATAAGACCTTGCAATATAGTTATTTTTAACACCAAGACTACTTACCCTGTAATTAAGCATGTACACAAAATAGGCCTATTTCTTCTAATAGGAAAAATTTAGAAAATTTCCTATTTTAAAATAACAATCGTTTGCCATGATTTTTTTTTTAAAAAAACCCTAATTTGCTATCAAGGTCAATGTTATTCAAAACAGAGAAATAATACTTTAAAGACAATTCAATCTCCTATTTTTGAATTATAAAATATTGGTGGTTCAGATTTCTAAAATCCAGCTGAAATCCTGTTGGCATTGCAATGAAGAGGGTGGGGGGGATGTAATATGCTGACTTTGTAAACTGCTCAGAAACTTCCTTTTCTCTTCTCATATTTTGTTTTATGATTTTTTGGAATATGCATTGGGAGAGTTGAGAATATTCTAGAATATCCAGGGGTTTGCCATCATTTGATATAATCTCAGTTTACATTGGATGTCTGTGTGGAAAGGGATTTGTTACTCTGTCCAGATCAGAGCTCTCTCAAATTTTGATAAAGAAAATAATTCAATAAAGTAACACACACACACACAAACACAAATTACATTTTTCAATATGTATAGCAATAGCACTTAGATTTATATATCCCCCATGGTGTTTTACAGCATTCTTTGAGCAGTTTATAAAGTCAACATATTGCCTCCAACCATCTGAGTCCCCATTTTACCGACCTTGGAAGGATGCAAGGCTGAGTTATCTTGAGCTGGTCAGGATCAAGCTTGTCGCTGTGGGCAGAGTTGGCTGCAATACTGCATTATAACCACTGCGACACCAGAGCTCTTATATATAATTTCTGTGACACTGTCAGATATCATGCTGCTTAAAACTTCCCTCTTCAAATTAAGCTCATCTCTTTGTGATTATAGACATGACCATGTTCATTTCACAGATACTGAATCTTCAAAAATGTATTTTCAACTTCTCAGTTTTGCCTTAGGATTTCCTTGTTGTGTAATATCATCAAATCTAACCTTGCTTATCTTTCTTTTTCTTTTTTGAAATCAACAAAGTCAGCTAGATATTCCAAACTACTATACGCAGCCTGAAGATTTCTTTCTAGAGTTTAAAATTTGTTGCAGATTGAATATAATGTAATGTTGTTTTATTAGAGGTGATTTTTACAATATTAATTGTAAGTCATAACCTCTTATATTTATTATATTCTCACTCCCAAATCTATAAGGTTTCATAAATATATTTAGTATTATTTGACATCATGATCTAGAAAGATATGGAAATTGAAAAGTAACTTGCTACACATTAGAATCAAGAATCTACGAGCTGCAACAATTTTATCTGTGGATAAAATTATCTGGATAGCAACAATGCAGACATTTTCAATTGTGAGTGCTTTTTATCTGTGAGAGAAAAGTAAGGACCAATCTTTTGTTTCAGGGAAGTAAGCTGTACAAAGAATTTTGGATTGTTGGCCATACTTGGTCTCTCAATAGTGTACTAAGGGTTACAAGGCAAGAAAGAAGAAAGTACAATGGAACTTGTGAATCTCAGCTCTCTCGCTCACACCGGGGGTCGGTAATAAGCCACGCTGCAGTCAAGGTTCGTTAAAGCAGGAAACGGTTTATTCAGCGTCCAGGGGTGCTGCAAACGCTTGCTGAGTTCAGGCAAAAAGAATACAAAGTCGGCGTTGGGCGTCGCCGCCACTCAGCGCAGGTTAAATAAGCGCGCCCATCAGCCGTATTTCCGGGCTCCTCCCTGCCGGCTCGCCCCAGTACTCAAGAACGGCAATGCGCAGCAGCTGCTTGCCACCCTATCGCGGCCGCACTGTGACCGTCCGCCTGCTTCTCACACCCGCCTTCACCAGACCGTGCTCAAAGCTGACATCCCGATTCCCACCCCCACTGGCCCCTTCTCAGTGCTTCCGCTTCTGCAGGAGAGATCCCATCGTCAGATTGTCGAGCGTGGGGTTTCGACAGGCGGCTCCCCCTACCAGGAGTCCACCTGTAAGATATAAGGTAAGAGATTAACATGCCATCATGCAGTCGCTTGTACACTATTTCCAGGCTTGTGGGGGTATTTCTTGTGATACCGTTTTAGTAACCTCTCAGCCCGAAGGCTTTCAACTGGTACCCATGAGGCATCCTCTAGAGGATAGCCTTTCCACCTCACTAGATACTTCAATTTTCCTCTACTTAATTTGGAATCCAGGATTTCTACAATCTCGTAATGGGAGCCGACCAAAGGTCCTGGACGATTTGGAGGGTTGCGCATACCGTCTGCTGGCTTTAACAGGCTGCTATGAAACACCGGATGGATCTTTCCCAGTAACGGTGGCAACCGAACCTCAACAGTTACCAGATTTATAAGCTTTACCACAGTAAAGGGGCCGAGGTATTTTGGACCTAGCTTTTTACTGGGTATCTGCAATTTAATATATTTAGTAGATACATACACTTGGTCTCCGACCTGGAATGGTTTGTGGTCTTTCCGTTTTCTGTCAGCGAACGTTTTATACTCTTTTGCCGCTCTCTGTAATGCCTCCTTGATTTTTGGCCACTGGACTCCAATTCGGATTCCCCACTCCTTAGGAGACACCCTTTCCTGCTCACCTGCTTCGAGTTCGGGGATTGCAATAAAGTCTCGCCCATACACAATTTGGAATGGGGTAGCACCAGTACTTCGGTGTACCGCATTGTTATAGGCTACCTCAGCGAGTGGTATGAGCTCTGACCAATCGGACTGTTGATATGATACGTAACAACGTAGATATCTCTCTATCATAGCGTTGGCTCTTTCTGCAGCCCCATTGGTACTAGGGTGGTAAGCGGAGCTCAATCCTTGGGACGACCCGATCAGACCAATAAACTCACGCCAAAATCGCGCTGTGAATTGTACACCCCTGTCCGATATGATCCGTCTGGGTGCACCATGCAACCGGTATATGTGTCGCACGAACAACCGAGCCAATTGTCTCGCATTCGGCAAGCCCTTACAGGGAATGAAATGAGCCTGCTTAGAAAATAGGTTTTGTCTTCATTATGGCACATACATGACACTCTTTCACATATTTCTCTACCTCCCGCCGCATACGAGGCCACCAAAATTGCCGCCGAACGAGGTGGAGTATTTTTAAAAACCCAAAATGTCCAGCGGTTTTGGAATCGTGACATCTATTCAACACTGTTGCCCGCAGAGGTTGTGGTATGTATAATTTAGACCCCATCCATGCTAACCCATGACGCATGGTGACCATTGTTCTGTGCTCGACTACCCAGGGGTCGCACTGAACTGCCTTTTCCAGTTCTGTTTTCCACTCGAGTTTGGTTGGCTTATCACCCACCCAGGCTATTGGTTGGGGTTTTGGAATTATCGCTTGTACCACATCTTCCTACTTGCTATCGAACTAGGGCATCCGGGACAATGCATCGGCTAGGAAGTTCCTGTCACCTGGGATATACTTTAACTTGAAATTAAACCGCTGAAAGTACTGTGCCCAACGAACCTGTTTCGGCGACAGTTTCCTAGGGGTTTGCAAGGCCTCTAGGTTCTTATGGTCTGTCCAGACCTCGAACCTTTTGTCTGTTCCTTCCAGCAAATGCCGCCAAGTCATTAAAGCCCATCTCACCGCAAATGCCTCCTTCTCCCAAACAGCCCAACCCCGCTCTGTGGGTGTCAACTTGCGGGATGTGTACGCACAAGGACATAGGGTTCCATTTAAAGCCCGCTGCAATAGCACAGCCCCCACTGCTACATCGCTAGCATCTGCTTGTACCACAAATCCCAATGAGGGATCTGGATGTTTTAGTACGGGTTCCCTAGCGAACAATCCCTTCAACCGCTCGAACGACTGTTGACACTCCATAGTCCATGGTAACAGTTGTCCTGGTTTTACCTTACCACCTCCTAAATGCTTCATCTTTAACAAATCTGTTAATGGGAGGGCCACCTGTGCGAACGATGGGATAAATTGCCAATAGAAATTGGCAAAACCAAGAAAGCTCTGTAATTGCTTCCGGGTTTTGGGTGCTTGCCACTCCAATACTGTCGAGACCTTTTTTGGATCCATCTCTACCCCTCGTGCTGAAATCCGATACCCAAGATAATCCAATGTAGTGTGATGGAATTCGCACTTTGACAACTTTACAAAGAGCTTTGCCTCTAGTAGCTTGGACAGGACTTTCCTCACTAGCTGGACATGTTCCTCCATCGTATCAGAATAAATCAAAATGTCATCCAAATACACAAGAACGCCCCGATATAGATGTTCATGTAACACCTCGTTGATAACCTGCATAAACACGGCCAAAAGGCATGATACGAAACTTGTAGCTCCCTAACGGGCAATTGAATGTTGTCTTCCATTCGTCTCCTGCCCTTATTCTTATTCTGTAATAAGCTTCCCGTAAATCCAACTTTGTGAACACCTTCCCTGTTGCCAGCGTGGCTAGTAAGTCCTTCATTAACGGTAAAGGGTAAAGGTGTTCAACACAAACAGCATTCAAGCCCCTGAAGTCCACACAGAGACGGAGACCACCATCTTTCTTTTCGCGGAACAGAACCGGAGCTGCCACATGCGCCCGACTGGGCTGGATAAACCCTCTAGCTAGGTTTTTATCAATGTAGCGCCGCAACTCTTCTAACTCAGGCTTTGTCATGGTGTACATACGCGGTTTCGGAAACTTCGCTCCCGGTATCAGTTCTATTGCACAGTCTGTCACTCTGTGAGGCGGTAACGTCTCACACTCACGTTCGTCAAACACAGCTGCTAAATCCTTATATACGTCCGGATATCCTGGCCCAGTGTGTCCGACTCCATCACACCGCTGGACCTGTGGTTGGGGTTCAGGAATGGGGTCTGGCCCTAAACATATCTGTAGCTTTCGGTAACCCCACTCCCACCATATAGTGGGACGCCACTTATCCAACCAAGCCAGTCCCAGGATAAGCAACTCGACCATCCGGTCTACTATGATAAACCGGATCTGCTCTTTGTGTTCCCCGATCTCCAAGTAGATGGGCTCTGTAACGTAAGAGGCCGGTGAACCCCCTAACAACGACCTATCCATCTGTTCGAAGCGAATAGGGGTTTTTAGTTTTACCCGCTGTAACCCCAAGGTATCCACGACTGTACTCCGGATAAGACAACGAGTACACCCTGAATCTATGAGCGCTCCCTGTGGAAGCCCCTTTAAAGTGCGTATATTACGCAGCACCACTGGTATCACAAACGGACGTATAGGATCGCTCACCATAGGGTCCTCTGGCTCACTGTCATCGCTGCCATCCGTCAATGCTGGCAGAACTCCCTCCGCCGAAGAGCTCTGCACACCGGTTAGTGTGGACCGGGAACAGCTAGTGGGCCTCGGCGTGGACGTGGCTGTTCGCTCTGATGTCGACCTTGCCCTCTCTCGCACCTTGGCCCCAGACGATGGGGTGCGCGCCAGTGTAGCTTGCAAGGGAGGTATGGGACACTTGGCCGCCCGGTGTCCTAGCTGATTGCACCGGAAGCAACGGAAAGCCCCTCGTCCTCTGCCTGCTGTTGGTCTGTTGGGTGCGGGGCTAACCGAGGCTGTCCTGCCCGTCCCCCAACACCAGTCTGGTCCATCCCCCTCCTTGCCACCCTCGGCTGTCGTTCTTGGTCAGTGTCGCGGGACGGCTCACCTAATGAAGAAACCCTGGGTCGAGGCTGTCCCATTGGTTGGCCCCTGCCTCTTTCCCTTCTCTCCGCCCGCAACTTTGGGCTTGCTAAATGGAAGCGGGACTCCCGACCAACTCCCCCTCTTTGCCACGGGTCGGCAGCCTCCATTCCCATCCAGGGTTGCCAGGACGCTGCATCTCTGAAACTCCCTTCCCCGAACTTTTCCCTTAACACATCCAGGGTGGAAGCTCCAAGGCCGGTGGACTGACTCCAGTCACATTCATCGTCGTCTAGCCACTTCCTCTCCCTCCAGCCATGGAAGGACGACTCCGCCGAATAACCCCCAGGGGTTGGGGCTTTATAAGTGCCAGAGCCCATAAAAGCGGAGCTCGGCCACCACTCCCCTGTTAAGCTCTTTATTCGCTGCAGCTCGGTCGAGTCCTGGGTCTCAACGGCTCCTTCTGCGTGGTGAGGCTTCTTCTCCTTCGCTCTAACCACTGGAGGGTCCTTGGGGCTCTGTTCCTCCACCACCTCCACGGTGGTGTCTTCCTCTGGTCCCTCGGGAGTCGCCACCCCAGCCGCTGCTCCCTCCGCCATCCCTTCACTCTCGGCGGTACTCACGGTGAAAAGGAACAACGCCGACTTTCTCTCAGCTCTCTCGCTCACACCCGGGGTCGGTAATAAGCCACGCTGTAGTCAAGGTTCATTAAAGCAGGAAACGGTTTATTCAGCATCCAGGGGTGCTGTAAACGCTTGCTGAGTTCAGGCAAAAAGAATACAAAGTCGGCGTTGGGCGTCGCCGCCACTCAGCGCAGGTTAAATAAGCGCGCCCATCAGCCGTATTTCCGGGCTCCTCCCTGCCGGCTCGCCCCAGTACTCAAGAACGGCAATGCACAGCAGCTGCTTACCACCCTATCGCGGCCGCACTGTGACCGTCCGCCTGCTTCTTCTCACACCCGCCTTCACCAGACCGTGCTCAAAGCTGACATTCCGATTCCCACCCCCACTGGCCCCTTCTCAGTGCTTCCGCTTCTGCAGGAGAGATCCCATCGTCAGATTGTTGAGCGTAGGGTCTCGACAGGGAACAAAAAATAAGCCCCAAAAATAAATTTGATACTTTTTAAATTTAACTTCAATTAATATGAACCAATTAATAGCAGTTAATATTATTACTGCCTACATCTTTAATAATTTTCTAACATGGAACACTGAAACTGTAATTCAGCAGTAACTTTTAGAAGGCCTTAAGAGATGAACCTGTGAGCTAGACTACAGCTTGTGCACCCCTAGTTTAGAAAATTGGATAAGAGATTAATCACTTTTTTTAAACTGGATTTTTAGAGCTGGTATTAATGTTATAAAATCTTGCATATGTTGTTTTGAAAACTAAGCTCTATCATCTATGATACGTATTTAAAAGTAATAAATCCATTTTATTTTTTGTTCTTTTAATATTTAAAAACTATATTTGGTTAGTGTTTTTCCCCCACAGGCCAGAAACATTTCTGTCTGTAGTCCTATTCAAGACTGAATAAAAATGGGTTTTAGATTCATAATGTGCATTGAATTACATAGAATTATAACACCAACTTATATAATTCAAGCCATTTAAAAGGGATCCCGCATAATTATTTTAGAATTGAGGAGGAGAGGTTACTATTTAATAATAAAGAGTCTGTAATAGATGGTATTCTCATCAGGCTATTATAAAGACACATCTCTCACTCCCTCCACCCAGTAACCTTTACTTCTGTGATATCCTTGTCTTGACCAATAAATCACATCACTTATCTTCTTGATTGCACAGGTTGCCCATATTGGTTCCCTCATTGCTCTAAATTAATCCCAATAAACAGGTGATGAACAACTGTTTGTAATATATTCCTGTGTGTTCCATCAATAGTAAAATATGGCCCAAAATTCAGAATCTCTTCATTGCTTATTGGTCAGCCCTTTGGCAAAGATAAAAATATATAATTTCTTGGAGTTGAACTTGATTGCTGCTGACCACATGGACACATCCGTGTCTTATTATTGGACTGAATATGGAAAGGATTTGCCACTGCGGCATTCTAGATACATTTTTCACTTCCCCAGTCTAGCCTATATTTGTGCTATCTTCTGATAATCTCCAACATATTTATCAGACCCAATCTTCTTAGCTTCTGAGCCTAGAGAAGGTCAGACAGATGCTGCCACCTGCTGAAGCTTAACAAAGATACTGAGATACAATTTTGTGCCCAGAGGAGGGCAGACTATGTCACTCATTGGTAGGTCTAAAAAAAAGGATTTCAACCAAGCACAAAAGGTAGAATTATAGCACAGCCCCATAATTCACTCAAGAGGGTGAACAAAAAGAATTACTGCTTTCAGTAGATCTTGTCCTGAGACACTCTTTAATGCATCTTCAGAATTACAGATGTATTTGCAGTGTAAACACCGAAGTGCAATGTAATTCAACTGTAAAACATCAGGTATTTTCTTGAGATTTACTTTATAACATTCTGACTTTCTATTCTTTCACAGGGGAAATAAAATTAGTTAGTGACCATTATTATGTTTTAAAAAACTCTTAAGTATGTATTTCTTTAGGGTTATCATTTTATCTGATATAGTTGATGGAAAGATAATTGGGCAGATAAATTGATATATCATTCTTTTTCAGGTAACTATGGTTTGTTTCTTGACTAAATTTTGCATATTAAATGTGTAATGTGTAAATGTTGCTTGCATTTAAGATAATTGAGGGAATATTATATTGACTACAAAGGCTTAGTGAAGTAACCAGTTTCCTTGGGTTATATCTATCTATTTTCTGTAGCCCTGATCTTAGTTTTCTCCCTAGTGTTCTGTATAATGCTGAGAAAGTGTCAAAAATAATGACTGTCTACCTATAGCTGCAATAAAATGTAGAGCATGGATATTATAGTTGTAAGTATCAAAGATTTATTTCATGACTGCAGGTAATGATGAATCTTTTAGCACAACTAATGTCTGGAGGAAACCTCTCTTCTCCTCTGGGCTGCCAGAGAGAGACTATTTATAGACCTTTAGTATGGTGGGATTTTAACATAAAGAGCAATGCATCTAAGGTGCCACTGGATTGGAAACATTAGGAAGGGCTTCTTTTATTGAAGATCTTTTAGTAGATGGCATTAGATTCCCCCTCTGTGTGTTTACGTCCCCCCAAAGACAGGGGACATATGTTTAACATCAAACCATTAATCCCTAAACCCAGATTCCTATGACAGCCAAAACCCAACAGAATTAGCCCTTTGCCTTAGCTCAGGGTAAATGTCGCAATTTACTGCTGATTTACAGAAGAGGGTCAGGCCATTAGAAACTTGGCAATCTTCAATACAGCTGGAAAACAATATGCTTGATAAGCTAAAATTCAATACCTTATTTTGCTAATTAAATGGGTTCCCACCAGGACCAGGGGGTGGGTGGTGTTGGCTGTGGTGGTTTAGAAAAGACTTAACAACACAAATTATTAGCACATGGTCCATTTCTGCATTCCTATGCATTTTTCTTACATAAGGAGTCCAGCATTCACCTGGACACTAAGAACAGAAGTAAGAATTTAACCTTGAGATGCTTGCTACAGAATAAGATACAGTTCAATTAGAATTGAATCTGAATATTTTGACACTATATACAGTATCACCTATTTTACCTTTGCTTTGTTAAATTAGAATTGAATCTGAATATTTTATTTTGATATACTACATACATTATCACCTATTTTACCTTTGCTTTGACAATTCAATCATGGTAGAATAAAGTACTATACTAAGACATTAAATGCTTCTTTTTGAATGTGATTTTTACTTTTTTAAAAATGGCAAGCATTGGATTGATTCTTGAACTTCAAAATAAAGCTGCACCAATTCATTAAACACCTACTACTTTCCAAAATGTTGCACTCTCATTTCTGATTTGAGTATTTTGGATGCCCCTCAAGTCTTGCTGAAATATGAGGAGTGGATTCAAATGTCATCATTAGAACACTAGCTATTGTTTCACGGCCAGCATAATTAACTTTTATTGCAGATAACTGCTGTGAAATCATGAACAATAGTAAATATTTAAATAAGCATGTCAGAATGCCTAAAACACCAGCCAACCAGTAAAAGATTACAAAATTTACTGCATTTGCTTCCTGAGACAATGGCTCTTGATAGAAAAATTAGTAACCCTCGATAGAAGATATTGTGGCATCTTGAAGAGTAGAAAAATTATTATGGCATAAGCTTTATAGGATTAAAACATGAACCATGAAAATATCTGGGATGTCTTGGAGGCCCACAAGGAACTCTCACACTTTCTTTCTATCTTGGAGTATAATATTAAACTACCCAGGGATGAGGGTGGGGAGCACATTTTGTTGGGGAAGGACCGAGGAATCTTCTTGACAACCGAATAGTGAATAGGATTGAGATGCCCATGCAATTAGTTTCCAAATTTATTCACTGATAATCAGCAGCAGGAAGAGGCTGAACAGCTGGAGGTTTTAAGTAAAACAATAATAATAAAAGAAATAGCTGCAAGCTTTAACTCAGATCCAAACTGTATGAGTAATAACCAAAATAACAATAAAACTAATAAAAAAATTGGGTAACTATAAATCTCATCAGCCAACGTAAAAGAACATTCTAAATCTATTAATATTTCCAAAGACATTACCTCCTAGCCACCCCACTGCTATGCAACTTGTCATCTCAGCTATATTATTTGCCTTAAAGCATCATCTAAGTGGTTTTCTTCCCCTGCGTGCATCTTCTGCAACCTCTGCAGGATACAGCACACTGCTCCCCTGCAGGAGAACAAGATGATCATTAACAAGCGAAGATACTTCAGGCACAAGCCAGGGCTCCACTGTCTCCAAGCCTTCCTATCTCCCATCAAAATTCATCTTCTGTCACTGTTCTAGAAACAGAAAGGCTTCTCATTACAGCACCATTCCCCTTTTGCGAGAAGCCCTGATTGCTGCACTGGTGCCTTTGGAAGGCAAAGATGTAATTTAGCAAAATAATGTACCATGCTGATTAATTTAATGTAGCCCATGACTAATTATGGTAATTCATTACATCTACAATTAGGCTAAGTAATTTATTGCACTGCAGTCTCATAAAGCAGAGGATTTATATCGAGTTTTGAATGTCACCCAAAGGACGTTTCTGTACCTTGTCTTTACTGAAGCGGAATAAGGCAGCCAGCTGAGATGAGCCCAAAATATTTAAATTCCCTACACACCTTTCCTCTGCCACATTTGATGTTTGTATTGCTAACATTACACGGGTATGATGCACAGCCATTTTTCTGAACGGAGCCTCTTACTGAAATTGCATTTTGTGATGATTAGGCATTAAGTCCAAGAATCCCACCTCCCCTTTTAATTATTGTTGTTAAAGCCACATTATCCAGTTTTACTTTATTCTAAAAACTGGAAATATATGCTGCGGAGAGTCAGGCTTGTCAGACCATTTTGCACCTCGTTTGCTTCATTTTAGGTCGTGATTGAAAATAGGAGACGTTTTAGCAGTCGAGCTAATGATTCCGCAGACCGTACAATGCTGCAGTCTCACTCAACAAAGAATCCGCGCGTTATGCGTGTGCGCGTGCGCATAGGCGCCCGAGGCACAGAGGAAGGACGGCGTGAAACAGGGAGGGGGGGGAACACGCACGCGCGGCGTTACTGTGAAATAGTCTTCCTACTACCCTGCAGCACGTTTGTTCTTGCACTGCTGTACTTTAGAGACCAATTTGTTTAGCTGATCACTGTCTCTTTGACATGGCTGCAAATGTTACCTTTCTTTTTCAATCAAAAACACAGCAGGGTGTGCCATCTGTTTGGCACAGCCTCGCGCTCTCTTCCCCAATGCCTTTTTGTGCTGATCATTTTATATGGCAATTTGTTCTTAAACCCCCTTCTGCCATGACTTAAAAAAAAAAATCTTAAATTTTTATTTATTTATTTATTTATTAATTTATTTCCTGGTAAAAGAAGCACCACTTGGCTTTCAGATTTGCATGCCTTCAAGGGTGATCAGGGGGCATCAGCAAAATAGCAGACGCTCTCCGTCCATCAGCTGACGATCTGTTTGTCAGCGTGGGAGTGATTTAGCATTGATATATTTACCAAAGCTATTTTCTTCTCTCTCTTTTGTAATATTTAAATGGACACCCTCCGTGTAATTTTTCCTTCCTCTGATTTAACTTGTGGCCCTGTTATTTGTATGGAAGATTTACCTTTTCTGTAAAAGCTAATCCGCATAAAAACTACTGCATGACATTCAACTGCCATTAGATCAACATGATTCAGACTGAGAAAAGGCCTCACCCCTCACCCACCCATCTTAGATGCAGTTCAGCACACAAATAGGACCAGTGTCGGAACAGATGATGTACACCCCTAAAGTGGAAGCCACAGGGACTGGGGAGTTTGGGATGCTTTCAGCGTGCAAATGAATTATCTTCACTGTGTGCATATACAGGGCTCATTAGAATTCAGTATCATTTGCTTTTCTAATGTTAATTTTCCAGTTATGCAGGAAATACAGAGGGAGAAATTTCCAGTGCAATTACAGTCAACACATATAATTCTGAAAATTTTCTTTCTTCTAGAGAAAATAATTTTCCTTATTCTTTTTTGACTTTCAAAATGAACAAACAATTATTGCCCTTCCTGTAATAAGAGAATAAAAGAAAGCTTGCCTGATTCTGGTTTAGAAATGAATACAGTAAAGCTTCATTTTGAAAATGGCTGCTGCTAAAAGATAAGATTCTGTGAAATCTTTGAGCAATATTTGTCTGAAAAGAATAATAAGGCAGGATTCAAGTTTTCTATATCTAAAAATTAAGGGAAGAGTATCAGGGCCAAAGGTCTTTTTGTCTTGTGCGGGAAGAGGTCCAGTGAAAACAAAGCTATTAATTAAATGAAGATTGGGGAGGGGGTGAGGTGGGGATATATTACATATCTTTTTATCAAGCCAGAATTAAGTAACTTCATATTTGTATGAAACATTCTAAGGAGCAAATGTCATGTTTCAGAGTGTTGATTGAGAAAAATTTGCCTCTTTCATGTAAAAACCGAATTTCAGAACCCTCCAGATCTCATCTGCTGGTTTTCTTGCATCAGGGAAATAGTTTTTCATCTAGAAAAAATAAAATGTAATATAGGAAAAAATGCATACTTGCAACATCACAGTATTTAAATGCTGATTACTCACTTTAATTATTCAGCCAAATGTCTTGTTGATATAATTTGTTACTTATGCTGCTGTATTGTTTAACCTCATAAAACAACGGCATTTGAAGGACTGCATTTTTCAAAGAAAATAACTTTCCTTTTTCATATATTCCAATAATACATATCTTCCATTTAAATACGTGTTCTCCAGTTTTGTTTCATAAAAGACCATTTTTGTCCTACTGAAAATTATTTGAAATGTATCTATTGAATATTAATTTTGAAAAGTTAATATGGTCTCATTTACTGAATGTATTGAATATTAAGCTGAGGTTTTTATTTGATGGATAAAACTTCTTAAAAATGTTCTTTCAAAGTTACTTTATCAAAAGAGCTGCAGCTTTTTACATCTCTCAAAAGACACCCAGAACTCACAATTCACTCTTTTTACTTAGGAGCAGGACATTTATACCAAGTGGGGAATATTGTAGCACAATATTGTATCTTGTGCCGCCTTCATCTTTAAAATTTAAAAACTCTTTAAAAATTAAGGCCACAGAACAGGCCCCAATGCTGTTCTTTGTATTTTCATTGCCATTAAATAATCAATATTTAATACAATTTATTTCTATAAGACAAAGGATGACAATAAGCATGAGAAGAATCTCTGTATTATAAACAGTTTCTTGGTTAGCCATTTGTTGCTTTTCAGCATTTTTTTGGATGTGGGAGCAGAGTTCTCCTCTAATAAGGAACTATAGTGGACATCCATGTATCTCTTGCAATAATAACCAGTTTGCAGTCTCTGTAAGATATTTTTTTCAAAACTGTAGAATTTTGTTCTACAGAACAAGAGAAAAAACAGAAAAAACTGAAGTCTGTTTTTTGTTTGTAAGTTTGTAAGTCAGACAGGCTATATAACTCATGACTTTTGCAATTAATTTTTTTTTCTAACAAGCAATTTCTGAAGAACATTTTCAAAAACATAATAAAATAATAAAATAATAACATTTCAGTGTATAATGTTCTCTACAGTGGAGAATCTGATATGAGGAACTTTCTGATTTTAGTATTTTTTTAATTTACAAAAGAATGAGGAATCTGTACAAAACTACTGACTTAAAGCCAGAATCTATTCTATCATATCTATTCAGAAGGAAGATGTATGTGGGACCTGATCCAAGCAAGTAAACATGAAATAAGTTGTGCTTTATCTAGCTTTGTAAAGTGGCACTATCATAAACAACAAGGTTAATCTGAGATGCAATCATTTCTAATTGAATTGAAAAACTATTAATTGGATACTAACAAAATAAGGTGATTATAATTTTTAATACTATCCAGAAATATGACTTATAATGTCCCGTTTTGTTTTTTTCTTTGAAAAGGCTTTTACTTTTGCAGCACATTCTAGAAGTGTTTTATATTTTCTTCACAATTTCTTTTGGTGGCATTTCTGATTTTATTAGGTGGCAATTGATATTGTTTTCTTTATCATCTTTCTTCTCCAATTTCCATTGATTACTTACTCATTATTATGTGGCATAGTTGAGTATTTAAATTCTGTTACAGCATTTGAAAAGTAAAATAAAATGAAAAATAGGAAAGGCATTCATTGAGGATGATGTCTTATTTGAAGACATAGTAGAAATGTAGGAAATCAAATGGCTAAAGTCTCTAGGAAATTTATTTTATAATGAAATGCATTTTCAAAACCTGCTTGTCTACCTGTAGCTCCATTGTGAGATAGGCAGCAAATAAATTTAACAAATAAATTAAGATAAATTCAAGAATTGTATTCAAAATAAGTTCAAGAAATTATATTCATGAAATTTTGAAACATTCATTCAATATACAAAAATACGCATCTTTGAATAAAGTTGAAAGCAATTTGTTGCTATCAGATTCAAATATATTGAAGTAAATTGCAAATCAAACTTCCAATAAGTGAATTTTTGTAGTAGATAAATGACTTCATTTGAGAACCAGCTTGGTCTAGTATTTATTCTATGTTCTCATTTTCCTTTAGGTACAGATGTACCCAAGGTGATTTTGGGCCAATTGTTTTTTTCTAGCCCTAGTGAGAAGCCAATGACAAATTTCTTTTGAAATACTGTACATGAATATGTGCATGCACTGTAGCTGACAAAAAGTCAAGCCTGTTTTAAAGATTAAAAAAAATCATTGAACATTAAAAAATTTAAAACATAAAGTGCAAAAACAATTTTAAAAACACTTTTCATCAGAAATGAAGAAACACTTTCTCTCTTTGTGGCAACCATTTTTATTTTATCTCAGGCCCATGTCTTCTGCATGAAAACGCACATCTTCCTTATCATCAGCATCAGTTAGAAAAGCTGCTTAAGAAGTAAATTGATTTTTTAAATAAATCCTTACACCAAATTACATCCTTATATCATGTTAGATTATTAATCTTCCTGGTGTAATATTATTGCTCAAAGCCTTTGCCAAGTTTAGCTACAAAAGTTAAGGACTGAACCCCAAACTTTCAGTTTACAAAGCATGAATGCCAGAGCTGAGTAAAAGTTCCTTCCCAAAGGAAGGCACCAGTTTCTTGACCTTAATGTCTTTTTGTTACTAGAGGAATCCCTGAGAGTTGCTCATTTTCATGAAGGCATGCCTACATGACAACAGAAGGCAAAGAGCATATTTCCTTTATGCATCACTTCCATGATGAGAAATCATCGGATTTCAGAGTTTCCCTTGGTCTCACAACTATTTCTATCAACTGTATCGAAAGGGAAGAGGGAAGGTTTAACATCACTAATGAGCATGGAGGATCATTAGAGAGTTGCTGTTATGTATGCCATTGAGATGTCACACTTTTAAGCTTCAAGTTACAGAGAGGCACACTATCCTGGATTTTTAAGCAGAAAGGAGGGTTGATCAGGAGGGTTATGAATTTCCATTTATAGCAGGCTCTTTTCTGCACATCACTTTTCTTCAGCCTAAATTTCCAATTGTTAAATTAATCTATACATATCACATATGTATTTATATATGTGTGTGTGTGTATTTATATAAAACATACAGTAACAATGCCAAGACAAATGTAAGAGATACTTAAATATAGTTCACCCGACTTTAGAATTTGGATTTCTTAAATATTATTGTCTGGATCCAAGAGGTTTTTTGTAGATCTCCTGGTACATATTTAAACTGTAGATGCTGTTAGGATGCAATGTTTTTGTGAAATAAAATGAGCTTTAATGGCAGAACAGAGAAAGGCTGGAAAAGGTTGCTTTTATTTACTGAATCGTTCAAGTACTGTCAGGGATTTGGAAGGTCCATAAAACTAAACTTTCAAGACAAATATATAATGTTATCCCTATAAAAGAATAAACCATGAAATGGAATGATGGTGCAGAAAATAATTAGATGTGGACCGACATCATGCAGCTAAACAAACCCCATTCACTCCAGTAGATAGGACACCCATATGTGTAGAACAGCCAGTTGTGTAGAACACAGTGTACATATAAATTTTCTTTCTCAGTTGGAATCAAGAAATGCAGTTTAAATGACTTGAACAGTGGATATGTACTGTAGTTCTAACCTGGACTGTTATTTTAACTCCTTTTCTTTTTTTTTCTGTCTTTTTTTAAAAAGTAAGTCAGTGTGGAATTCTGGCAACTGCTTAGACACATCCCTGTAACTTTCTGAGAAAGATTTCAGAAATGATTTTCCACAGCCTTCTCCCCAAGGCTGACAAAGGGAGAGATTGGCTCAAGGTAACCCTGTGATTTTGTGCCTAAAGTGAAACTAGAACTCATGATTTCTAGCCTGATGCCTGAACCACTACACCAAATTGGCTCTCTTAACTATGTTAAATGTATATACTATGAGTATACAGGATTTGATCTACATTGGTCATCAGGACTAGAGTTTTAATCTTCTGAGCTTTTGGAATGTGCTGGAGCCTCATCCTCAATTTAATAAAGATGATGCTTAGAGCCCAAAGCATACATTCTGGTAGAGAGAAGTTCTCTGAGGATGTGCTCCAGCAGGCGTCTGAATGCTCAGAAGACTAAACCTCTGATCCCGGTGAGCGACCCAGATTGTATACTGCAATATTATCTTGGAGAGACTTATATTTGTCTTCATTCACATAGTATACATTTTAAAGGCCTTATTTGATACTGATACTTATTTTCAGTATGATGCTCATAGACAGCTGGTATCCATGCCTTTCAGCAGCTTGTTTAAATCTATGGAAGTTGGTTTCCGTTGGTACTTTTATTTCCAGTTTGCCAATCTGGAATGTTTACTTATCTTTGATGCACAACCAAGAAACGATGTAAGGGAAAATGATTATAATTCAACTGAAACTCTTCAAATCCTGAATGTTAGATCTGGGAATTAAACATGTGCAGCCTACCCAATGTTTCCATCTGGATAGTGAGATTTCAGCTATGAAGGGGAACTTTCTTGGGGAATTGGAAACCAGGAGAGCCAAAGTCATTCACTTCCTTTCTTTCAGAAAGTACATTGCATTCTTTAATCATCAGCCACAAATGATTTCTTGCCCATAATTTGAATAAGTTATAATTTTGAATTTATCTCTCCAGAAATTCAACACAGTTTCCAGTGAAGGTTGTGCTATGCATTTGTCCGTGAGCGCACAAACTGTGGTTAATAAAGTTAATGAAAACCTGGACACAGATTTCATTAATTTGAGCACTTTTATCTGTTCTGATCAAATTAAGCATTTCACTAAAGTTATATACTGTACATTTCTATTCATACCTGAATCCTTTAAAATGAGTTCAATATTAACTTTTCTACAGGAAAGCTGTTTCAGTCTGGTATTTTAATTGCTGAAACATTTATTTAGATTTCATTTCAAATGTTACTGTAAGTCACTTTGAACAGATTGTTGTAAAAACAAGATATAAATTACAAAATGAATGTTATGAGACAAGAACTACCAATTTAATTGTCTGTAACTGATATAGAATAGGCATTTTTACTGAATTAAAGTAGCTAAATGTTTCTACAGAACTATCCTAAAGATACACTGACAATCTAAGGATGAATGTCATTGTAATGCTTGGTAATAATTCTATTATTTTCATCTATTTCCACTTTCCGCAACCTTCTCAAATTTCTTTTAAAAAGATATATCACACTTGTGGAAATCAGGGATATGAATCATAATACCAAATTATAGCACTCTTTTCAGGTATGCCATGAAACATATATTAGTTTACATGTTTTTCTAAATACTTTTACTTTTCTAAATTATTTACTATAATACAAAAATATTTTTGCAAACCTGAACTAAAACAGAATCATAAATGGAAAGAGGTCATTCAATTCAACCCTTTGCTCAGTGCAAAAATGCAGATGGAAGCATCCATAGCAGGTGTCCAACCTGTGGCTGCACACTTCCACTAAAGGTGGCCACTACCCTTGATAATTGGTTCCACTGTTGACATGCTGTTGTTGGTAGGATTCACTTGAAGTCTGTTTTCCTGTAATTTAAAATAATTATTTTGTGTTCTGGACTCTCAAAACACAGAAAACAGATCTTGGCTTTGCCTCAGATTCTTTCAGTTCAAAAGATACCTGCAGTATCCCTTCAAATCCCAAGTCCTTTTTTTCTCAAGATGGAATATCCTCAGCTTCCTCACTCATGCTTTCTCCTCTTCCTCCTCCTTCTCAGCTTTCTCATTATTAATGCTTCAAGTTAGTGTTGATTCCTGGCTACTCCCTGGACAAGTTCTTGCAATTTTCCTGGCAAGATTTTTTAAAGTGGTCTGCCGTGGCCTTCTTCTAGGGTCAAGGAAGAATGGCTGGTCCAAAGTCACCCGCTAGCTTCATTACTCATGGTTTCTCAGTGTCTAGCCTGGTGCCTTAACCGCTACATCAAACTGTCTATTTCTTTCATAATGAAAAAGAACGAAGGTTTACAAAAAAGGTAGCGTTTTAAAAATAAGTTTCCCAGTTTTAATAATGTACAGTTAAATACCATACATTTAATAATGTATGGTACCCATTTAATTTATTGACTATAACCTCCCCCAAGATGGTACCTCCTGAGTCCCATTCTGCCCAACCAGTATGACCACATTTGCTGGTTGGTGGTAGACTGTATATAGTCTATTTTATGGCACCAGATTGGGGAAAGCTGACCTAGAACTGGGATTCCTACTTTCTTCTTTGGATAAAACTAACAATAGCTATTTTCTTTTTAAAAAATTGTTCTGGAGGTTGGGTTTTTTTACTTATCAGTACAGACTTGAAAAGTATGACTTTCTTTAACATGATTTTAAGTGATTCCATCTAGTGATTACAAATCAGTGAGCAGTAAGAGAAACAGTTCTCTCCAGTTGCTTAGATTCCAGCATCTACATTTTTAACTTCTCTGTATATAAAAAGAGAAGAACTCTTGAGTTTGTTTTCATCAACTTGACTCCTGCTGCTCACATGGGCACATCTGTTCTCTTCTTCCAAGCAACATGGATGTAATTTGCCTTCTTTCAAGGATACATTTCTAGTCTCCTATTCTAACATACAACCATGTAATTCCTTGGTGGTCTCCCTCCAAGTCCAGCCAGAGTTAACATTGTCTGACTTCCGAGCCAAAATCCATGAAACTACCTACAGTATCTGTTACTCATTCACAGCAGGATCCAAAGTGTCTTTTTATTCATAGAAGACTCATATCATGAATATTTCCCAGAAGTAGCAGTGATTTCTCTGTTTTTTTGCCATGTCTCAAAGGATCCTCCCCAGAACCCATTTTCAGGAAGCATTGGGAATGCCATGAGTTGGAGTGCTTCACTCATTTATGGACTCAATCTTTAACACATTTAATTTGTACTTCTTAAGTGGATAAAAAATTTAAGCATATAATATTCATCCTTTTAAAAAGGCCTACTTAGACTGCTAAAGTTTCATTAGATTCAATGAAAGTATAATAATAGATTTTAATGGAATCACCTCCATTTACCCTTCTAGTCCAATAGCACATTTGCAAAAGCACTTGAAGCTAATGGAATTTAAGGAACTGATTAAAGCTCAGTACAACTGGGGTTGGGGGGAGGAAAAAGGAGTAACTTCAAGCTGTGTTTAAACCATCTGTATCAACACCACATATTAAAAGATGGCTCTTTTGAAAATATTCTTCAATATTTCATCATAACTATTTACTCTTAATATTTGTTTGCTAGTTTGCTTTGAAATATGCTACTGGAAAAGGATATAAATAAAAATTAATGCAAGGAAATATTTTTAACAATGGTTTTAATTGACTGTGTTGAGAAATCCTTTATTTCTGAGTTAATTTAGGTAGTTATTATGTTGTAATCTGGAGTGTTACTTAGAAATAACATACAAGGTACAGAGAATGCTGGAACATGTTCAACCATACATATCCAGTTCCAGATAGGCTTAGTAGCTGTATTAATTTAAGAAGTGAAGGCTCTATTCTTGAATATACCTATAATTGCAGGATAGATTAGATAAGAAAGATTTACAAGATATGTTCATGATTTTTCTTTCCCTTTTATGCCCTTAATGAATGACTTCATGAATTTATCAAATCCTTTTCACTTCCACTCATTTAAATTAGGAAAACACAAATTTGGTAATCACTATACATTGGGATCAATGTATGTTTGCAATCTTGATTTACAAGGCTAAAAAAGTAAAAGTTCTTGTGAGTCTACAAACCATAGCTTGAAAAATAGAACAAATAAAGTTAGCATATCTACAAAACTCTAGATGACCACTAGCTAATAACAACAAAATTGCAACCCATATATGGTCATCCTGTACATAGATATCTTCAGCAGTTTTCTGGATTGCTATCATAAATTAAATTAACATGAGATAATTGTTCCAGTAAAATCCAAGGGCATTATCATATAATCATCATGAAAAAGGTTATTTAAGAAATATTGTATTCATTCTGAAAGAATGCATTTATCTCTAGGGTTTTTGGCTTTGGACTTTGGTTAAAGAGCAATGGAAATTCTTGACCCTCTGAATTGTTCATACTGGATTTTCCATAATAATAATCCAGTAAAAAGTAAAATATTTAAAACCATTATGAGAGGATAATGGTAAGAGTCAAAGTATACCTTACAAGTCTACAAGCTCCAAGTACTGCCACTCCTTTATTTTAATTAAAATAAACCCTATTTGCATAGACTGTGAAGAACAGTAGATTAGGATTGAATCTGAACCAGTGACACCTTTGCTGACACTTAAATGCACCATAAACTAATTTAAAACAAGCTACAATAGATGGTGCTGTTGCTGTTTGCCAACAGGGTTGAAAAAGAAATCCAGAACTCATATTCAGGAAGCATAGCAAAATAAGAGAGTGTTGTTGGAAGTAAATGATGGATCTAAAATGTGTTAGTAAAGGCACAAGGTGCATACAGTAGAGATTGTATATTACAGTATAGATATGGCTTAGCAGTAGAATTGCTACCACCCTTATTCATTTTTTTCTTACGAATTATTAATTGCTAGTTTTAAACAATCCATGGTGAAACACTATTATTACAAGATATTGCCAATAATCCCAATATTAGCCCTTCCTCCCCAAAATGAGAAACTATCACATTATTCTGCCTGGCATCTGCAATTTTTTTTCACCTTCCTATGCCACACACAATTTATTAATTGCATGGCTAACTAACATGCATAAACCTTCCCGAAGAAAGAATTTCTCCTTTAATTCTCACTATGTTTTTTCACTCCAGAAGCATCTTTTCCCCCCAGAATTTTCTCTGTTGGGAAATCGGGGGGGGGGGATTGGGAAGAGTTAAAATTGGGGGACTTCACAGATACTGCCTCTGTCGATCAGGTGTCAGTGATTTGACAGCTCTTCTATAGCAATAGGGAATATTTGCCTTCTGCTGGTGCAGTGTCCACCAGCTCCATGTCTCGACAGAAATAAGCCAGAAGTTTGAAAAACAACTTCAGTCAGTAAACAGCTTCATAACAAGAGCCCCGGTGATCAAGATCCAACATAGTTGTTTAGCTAGGAAGGGAGGAAGGGAGGGAGGGAGGGAGGGAGGGAGGGAGGGAGGGAGAGAGAGAGAGTGAATGAGAGAATGGGAGAGAAAGAACGAGAGATAACAGAGGGACACCTTATTGCTGAGACAGCTAAAATAAGTATTTAAAAACATCACTGCCCTGTTTTCTAAAAAAAAGGTTGCTTTGTGAAATCTCTCCCTGATAGAAAGGAAAAAAGGATAATCTGGTAAGCAGTTTTATTATCTCACAGTTAAGTGTTTGTTCTGCCTTTAAGGAGTGATTTTTCACAAAGAGACAGCAACTACAGGTGGAGTGATGGGACCTCAATGGAAGAGCAAGATTTTTAAGAGAGCTGTGAGAACAATTCAATAGTTTGCCTAAGCTGAAAAAAAAATACTTGAGGATGGATATAGGGGAATGGTAAATGATCAATATGCATTATCCTCTTGTGAAATGTTTTACGCGTTTCTATTTAAGATACTTAACTTGATCCTGAAACCGGTGTAGAATACTTGCATTACTGTATTTATTTATTTGTTTATTTATTTCTGTACCATCTCCTACAAAGTCCCATCTTGAGGCATGTATTAAAATAAATAATTAAATAGTTAAAATTAGTTTTTATTAAATCTGTATGTATTGGAGGCAATATGATAAAGGAAGACAACAGGAAACATAACAATTACCCTTAACTTTCATAGAGAGAAAAACCTTGGTGAAGGAGCACATCATCAGAATATGCTTAAAGAATACTGTAGTCCTTGATTTACAATCATTAATAGTCCTTGATTTACAACCATTAGTAGGATCAGAATTTCCATTCCTAAAACTAGGTGATTGTTAAGTCATGTCAAGTTTTACAATCTGTTTTGCCGTCTGGCTTCTTTCATTGACTTTTGCTCGTCGGAAGCCACTTGGTGCACTTCAGTAGTGGGTTTCAAATCCTGTCGCTACCAGTTCGCTCGTGGACGTGCTCACCACTTCTGCTCTTGCACAGAGACGTCTGGGCAGCTGGGTGGAGCTTCCCGCCACCGCTGCTACCGGTTTGCCTGATCCGGGGTGAACTGGTAGCAACCCACCACTGGTGCACTTGGCCATCATATGACCTCGGTATGCTACAAACATCTTTTTAAAAAATGTTGGTTGACAAGCGAATGAACTTTAATCATATAACTGATGAAATGCTATGATGGTTGCAAGTCTTAGGACCAGTCAGTCATAAGAAACTTTTCTTCACTTCCATTGTAACTTCAAACAGTGGTTAAATGAATAGTTGTTAGTCTAGGATTATCCATAATAGTGCTTCCTGGATTTTAGGAATATATTTTTCCCCCGCAATTAAATGCCACTTGAAAGATTTGGGCATTGCAATACCTGCTATATGCTAATATTATTACAGTTATTTTACTAGCAACAATTGTGATGGAATGTGGACCTGGAGGAACAGTAGGGAAGACTTTTGGCAACACAAAGTTTTTCCAGAGAAAGGGCTGGATTAAGAGATTGTGCAATCCCAAACTGGATTGGGGAAGAGGAAAGATGTTTGAGATAACAACTTCCTCATGCATTCTTCTCATGATATACCTAGCAGGATAGAAGGTTATAACTTTAGTTTGGCAAAATTCTGTCCATTAGGTGTCAACAAACAAAGATTGGACTTCATTAGAAATTAGTGTCATCTCTGAACTTCAGCCTAACAGACACTGGGAACTTTTTCAAATACAATGCTTGACAGAATGTGGACGAAGAATAGTGTTAAATGAACTCTAAGTGCACTTAACTGAAACTGAAGGAATTTAGACTTAAAAAGTTTGCCTCCAGACTATTTCCAGCAGCCAACTAACTATACAATTTATTCTCTTGGGCCTTTTACATTTTCACCCTTCTGGGCCATTCAGAAACAGGATGGGTATCCTGTGGTGTGGTTACTTTGAGACCACGAACATTTCATTATTCCCCACCCCCACCTCTAAAATAGGGGAACAAGAAAAATGAGACACATGAGAAGTGTTTATCTTTTTGGAACAAGGTAAAATGCTTCCCATATAGCTGCTTGTTTACCAGCCCACTTCTTGTTATCTGCACAAAACTCTTTTAACAGAATAACAAAGTTGAAAGGCACCTTTGAGGTCTTCTAGTCCTCTCCCTGCTCAGCAGAAAACTCTAAACTACTATTTCAGCAGAATGGGATTTTTAGGCTCCTACCTTGGCTGCACTTGCTTCTCCTCCATGGTTCTTCCTCCATGCATTAACCTCTAGCTTTTCTTCTTGGCTGGCCATCTCCCATTCATTTGCCCTGGCCAATGGGCCTCGGCCCCTCAGTCCCACACCTTTCAGCGCAGCCCATTCGCCAAAACACAGTTCGTCCCGAGCGTTTGGCCACATGGACAGTTAGCCACCAGCCAATCAGCTGTCAATGCTGGCAGCCAGAAGCCATAGTGTGATCAATGCAAGGGCTGGGGGGCTTTGGAGGACGTGCTGCAGCCAAATGGCCTCAGGCACTTGTTAAGAGAAGGAAGGGGAGGGAAGGAAGGAAGGAAGGAAGGAAGGAAGGAAGGAAGGAAGGAAGGAAGGAAGGAAGGAAAAGTGAATGAGATATGGATGGATGGATTGATACAGAGGTGGGCTGCTGCCAGTTCAGACTGGTTGAACCGGTAGTTGCGACCAGCGGATGGATTGCTGTGCTGTTTCAAAGCGTCCTCTGAAGTTGCGTCTAGTGCCAGGGTTTTCGGTCCTTCCTCTCCTTCTCTCCCTCCCTCCCTCCCTCTCTCCTTCCTTCCTTCCATCCATCCATCTATCCATCCATCCAATCTCATTCACTTTCCCTTCCCTTCTCTTCCCCTTCCCTTTTTCTTTCTCCTTTTCTTTCTTTCTCTTTCTTGTCTCCCTTCTCTCTTTCTTTCTCTCTCTCTCCCTTCCCTTCCTCTTTCCCTTTCTCCTTCTAAGGCTAGGATACCCACCTGAAACAAAAACTCATTTGAATAAAACTGCCTTACTTATCGCCCTCCACCCCCGTTCTTCCCTTCCCATTCAGTGTCAGAGAGGCAGCATCAGGTACTGCGGAGCTTCCACCCCCTCCCCTTCCTTCTCCTAACAGGCACCTGAGGCCATTTGGCTGCAGCACCTCCTCCAAAGCCCCCCAGCCCCTGCCTCGATTGCACCATGGCTTCTGGTTACCAGCATTGACAGTTAACCGATTGGCTGTCCGTGCGGCCAAAAGCCCAGGACAAATGGGATGGACTGCGTTGAATGGGCGTGGGACAGAAGGGCTGAGGCCCATTGGCCAGGGCAAATGAATGGGGGCAGTCAGCCAAGGAGAAAAGCTAGAGGTTAATGCATGGAGGCAGAACCCCGGAGGAGAAGGCGGCACAGCCAAGGGTAGGAGTCTAAAAGTCCTAGACCCTATTTCAGGCAGTCCAGTTTCTTCTTAAAAGCCTCTAGTGTTGGATCCTCCACAACTTCTGGATGCTGGTCGTTCCACTGATAAATTGTTCTGTCGGGAAATTTCTCCTTAATTCTAAATTAGTTCTGTCCTTGATTAGTTTCCATCCATTGCTTTTTGGCCTGCCTTCCAGTGCTTTGAAGAATTCTTCTTTGTGGAAGCTCCTTAGATATTGGAGCACTGCTATCATATTACCCCTAATCTTTCTTTTCATTAAACTGGAATATCCAATTCCTGCAATCTTTCTTTGTATAAATTATCCTCCATTCCCTTAATCCTCTTTGTTGCTGTTCTCTGCATTCTCTCTGGAGTCTCAATATCTTTTTTTATATTGTGGCAATCAGAACTGGATGCAATATTCTAAGTTAGTCTTACCAAGGCATTATAAAGTGGTATTAAAACTTCAGGTGAACTTGATTCTATCCCTCTATTAATGCAGTGTAGAATTGTGTTGGCTTCTTTGGCAACTGCAGCACACTGCTAGCTCATATTTAAATGATTCTCCACTAGGACTCTAAGATCCCACTCACAATTTACTACTATTGAACCAGGTATCACCTATTCTATATGTGTGCATTTGGTTTTTTCTTGTATAAATGTTAAATTTTATTTTTCATTTTGTTAGAAAGAGCCCAGTGTTCACATCTGTTAAGGTACTTCTATATCTTTAGACTATCTTCTGGAGTATTGGCAATTATTGTTGGTGGTGTTAGCTTGGTGTCATCTGCAAATATGATGAGTTCCCCTTCTAGTCTCTCATTTAAATCATTGATGAAGATACTGAATATTACTGGGCCTAAGACAGAGCCTTGGGGTACCCCACTACATACTTTCCTCCATGGAGAAGCAATTTCATTAAGGACTATGTGTTGAGTGCGGTTGGTCAGCCATCTGGTAATGTCTAACCCATATTTTTCTATCAAATAGTAGGTTGTGGTTAACTTTATCAAATGCCTTACTGAAGTCTAAGTAAATTATATTCACAACATTTCTATGGTCCACTAATTTTGTCATTTTGTCAAAAAATATAAGATTTGTCTGGTATTATCTGTTTTTGACAAGCCCACTTTGGCTTTTGGTTATAACTCTTTGTTCTGGGTTTTTGCAGATTCATTGCTTGATTATCTTTTCCAGAATCTTACCAGGTAATGATGTCAAGCTGATAGGTCTGTCGGTTTTAGGATACTTTTTTTTTAAGGAAATGGATTCTTATTTTAAATCTGTCTCAGAAAATATTTGATCCTATGGATTTTAACTGTGGAGATAAATTCCACCCAAATTTAGTGGGAATCAATCCTCTCCCAAATTTATCCACTAGAGTTACTACTCAATTTACAACAACTGGGATCAGTTTGTTGTTAAGTAAGGTAGTTGCTAAGGGAGTTGTCCAGATTTAAAAACTTTTTTGCCATGATTGTTAAGCAAATTGCTGCAATTGTTAAGTGAGTCATGTGATTGTTACATGGGTCCAGATTTCACCATTGATTTAGCTTGTTAGAAGCCAGCTGGAAAGGTCACAAATGGCAATCATGTGATCCTAGGATGCTGTAACCATCATAAATACATGCCAGTTGCCAGTTTCCTGAATTTTGATTACATGATTATGGAGATGCTACAATGGTTCTAAGTGTGAGGATCGGTTGTAAATGTAGCTGTAACTTCAAACGGTAACTAAATGAAGTTGTAAATCAATAATTACTTGTTGCTGTTTAGATTATCCCAACATGTTTGATGGGACGTGTTTCCTTTGAAGAATGTAAAAGTGATGGGATAATAATTCTTGGGCATCTAATTATGCTGAGCTATTCTATTTTACTAATACCAGTCTGCCCGAGTATATTATACAGTACAAGTATGATATATTGTTTTTATTCCACTGGTTTATCATTAGAAATAGTGCCCTAAGGTTGCAATTACAAGAATATGTTCAGTTCCAAGCATTAATAAATATGATACATACCAACAAATATATAGCTCAAGAAGTGTATATTTCTTGCACCATAAATACAGCAGTAGATTAGATACACATAAGCCATTCATGTTTTGCCTGAAAACTTATGCCCATTCATAGCAACTGGAAATGCAGATGCTATGAACATAATTCCCAACCTGTTGCTTCTTCCAGACGTGCTCTCACTCCATGAGTGCTCCGGGGCCATGGATGGCTACTATAGAAGAAAAGAATTGGGACATAAACCACACAATCAAATGAATAACCATATGCATATGTGTATGAAATCACTGTACAAGCTAACATGAGTACATCCTGGCATCTCTGCACAGGAAAGCATCTGTATTACCCTTACGTCTCTGAATAAATTCAGATGACAGCTCCATTTCGTTTCTTCATTCATTTTGGAGGCCAGATGGCATTAGAATCATTTACTTCACCTTGTTGTGTTTAATTACTACAATCAACACACTATTTTCCAAATTAATCATAACAAAGTAATTTCATTAGTAACCCAGCAGGCTATTGAATTATTAGCATCATAACAGTTTGCAAACAATTAAACTTTATTTGAACCTTAAAAATTTGCAGCATGGAATGTTATTCTAGGATCTAATGCCAGTGTAGTACAAATATAGTACAGAGCAAATAAGCAAGATATTATATAAAATGTGACTTAAAAAATAACCTGTTTGCAAAGGAACACAAGGAAATATAAGTAAATAATGGGAACAAACCAATTAGCATATATTGCCAAATGGTTTACATTAATGGGGATTTTTTTTCCCAGCCTCTCCTTTCCCTTCCCCCAGGTTATGGCATTTGTCAAGCCTTCATAAACAAATATGCTCACCCTTTTCTTTTTACTAGTTTAGATTACAATATGTCTAGTTAAAAGATATGAATATAGTACCTTTGAAATATCTGCACTGTGAATGGTGTGTTTGTTAACATCAGCTGTGTTGTACATGAAAGAAAGGTTAAGAGAACAATATAGTCACTGCTGCCTACATCATCCAATCAATAGCAAAAAATATTTGAAGGGTCTGTCATTGATCAGTTGGCTAAGGACTCCCTCTCCTGGATTAACATGAAAAAGGGAAGGAAATTCTCCAAATATTTTAAGTTGCAAAAAATTCATTTGAACACCAAAAAAAGCGGCTGGGGGATGGGTTCCTCACCAGCATGTGCCGTGAAAGTCTACTGCCATCTTCTGGCTAACATTGGTAATACAAAGGATTAGCATTATTTCTCGCATTAAGACATGTTTTGGAACAGTGATATAATTCCTGATTTGTTAACAATCGTTGCATCTCAGGTCATATCCATAAACTTGAAGAATGATTAATACTTCTAAAGAATTCTTCATTCACCAATGAATTTTCTTAAAATAACAGTCTAGTCAATAGTCTTCAATGGAATTTATAAAAAACAAACAAATAATAAAACAGGAGATAAACATTGCAACTGAAAGAGGCTTTTATGCGTTGATGCATAGCAAGAATCATTAATCACATGGTAAAACTGCTCTTGGATTATATCATTTCAGAATGCCATGAGGGAGATTTGTTTGAACGCTTCTCTGTGATGGGTTAGGGTAGACAGCACTGGATACAGACTTAATGTTGGAGCCTTTTACACATTTCTTCAAAAGCAGACAAAATTTATTTCCTGCATATAAAATCACAATCTACATTAGATTCATTTAGGTCTCTCTGATTGCAATGGGACTTTATTTCCAACTTAGTCAATTAACCTTTTTATCATAATAGCTTTCTATGACTTTTATTTTTAAAAAATATATATTTAGGGAATTATATGCAGAAAATTAATAGCTTCACTACGTGATAAACTATTTGCATGTATGCATAGTAAAAGATAACTAGAAAGATAGACAGAAACAGGCGAATCCTTTTAAAGCAATTTAATTTTTCAATTTATGAGCATTTTCTATTTTGAGCTATATTAATTTTAGAGGAATTCTGTCTAAACTTGGTCTTTGGCCACCATTAATTTAGAAACAGGAAATATATCAAATCACATTGAATTATGCTCTCAATACATATTTTTCTGAAATTTATGGCCTTTGTCCCACAAAATAATAAATCTTAACACTGAATCTTCCTGGTCCTGCTTTTATGAAATAGCACAATGGAACTTCAGAAAAATATTTTAAGTTAGTGAAACTTCATCAAAATACTACCTATGTTAATCTGGAAAAGAGATTAGGAGCATGATACCTGCAGAATTTGAGCATACGGATGGAAGTGATCCCAGGATTCAGCCAAAATATAGAAAGAGAATACAAATACAAGTCACCCGAATATCAATTAATTTTCCTATCATAATTTGTTATTATCTTGCTCTATTTGGAAAAGAAACATGAGGAGTTTTGGAATAAACAGAATAAAGTCAAAAGATGGATTTTGTTTAGCATTTTATACTGGACTTATCAAATATATTAATGACTTAGCAGCCTAATATAATTTCTATTATTGTTGATCATTCCATATGATCGTTGGTTTTTGCTTCAATTGCCCGACAACTTTCTTCTAAGAAGCAAGCTGTGAAGCAACTGAAGCAAAAACCAACGACAGAGCTATGTAGAAGTAGCCATTAATCAAGCAGAGTTAATAGTCATACAAGTTTTTGGAAGAAGCACTTAAATTCTCAAAAGCTCTGCTAAGAAAAAAAATGTACTGATGCTATAATGTGTACACCTTGAAATAATTAAAAACAGATATATATTTCAATATGCTATCGCAGTGTCATATATATATGTGTGTGTGTGTGTGTGTGTGTGTGTGTGTGTGTGTGTATGTCTTTGGTTATTCAGGTTTTCTCCCACGTAAAATTGGAAGTTTCTTGGCGACGTTTCGACGAAGTCTCATTCGTCATCTTCAGGCTGGTGTTTTCTAGGAGCACGAAGCCGAAAACACCAGCCTGAAGATGACGAATGAGACTTCATTGAAACGTCGCCAAGACACTTCCAACTTTATGCGGGAGAAAAGCCGAATAACCAAAGACCTACATACAAACACCCGCAAAAACCTCCGAACACACACACACACACTGTTTAAGATTAAAATGCAAACGAAGGAAAAGACTTTTCCTTTTCAGTTAAGAAAAAGCAAATCATAGCAATGTTTACAGGAAAGATCCATTGCTGTGTATCACTTATGTCAAGTAGAGGCATAAAATCTTGCAAAGATCTGCTGTGTTGCACATATTGAAATTAATTAGGCTGATCATCAAAAATTTATTGCAGCTTTCTTCCATTAAGTTTCAAGTGCATATAATCAAGTTATGCTCTTTACCAAGTGAGTAATAAATACAATCCTAAATAACTGTATACCACAACAAAGAGTGTCAAAGCAAATAGCAAAAACCAAAGTAAAAATGTCTATATCTTTCCAGTCTTTAAGTTCATGTAGATCTCTGTAACCTCTTCACAGTTGGCTTGCAGTTTGCAGAATCAGACTGGCTGGAAAACAAGGGAGAGGAAAAAAAAACCACTATAGTTACAAATACAAAAAGGTAGAATATACTTAAACTATAAGAAATTCTTAACTTCATATTTTCTTAACCTTAAGGCCACTAAATAATTTTGGAATATGATTTTCCACTACTTGGAAAAAGTACAAGTCAAGATACCACACTGGAAATTTCTTTATTCATTACATTGCTACCCCACCACAATGAATATGAGTGTCCCTCATCTACAACTTTAATGCATCTTAGAAAACAAGAAGGCTTGTTTCCTTCTTTGATTAATGATAACAAAAAAGTCTAAAAATACTTCCCCGATCAATAAAAATAACCACAGAATATCTTTAGTCTTGGTCAGTTGTCTGCAGTTCACAAATTTTAAGGCAATAACAGGAGACGTGTTTAATGCACCCGACAAGCCCAATATACTCTCATTTTTAGTCAAATAGGAACACTCCATGCGCCACACAGAACTCTTCCAGGGTTAAGTTTTGCTCATTTCTCCCAGTAATTAATCAGAACAGAAAATCCCTTAATCCCTTGCATTGGTGGACACTACAGCAACAACATAATGTAGCAATTTCATGTTACAAATGACTGAATCTTATCCTATTAATGTAGAACAATATCTTTACAAGATTTCAATTTATTAGCTTTATTTTGATAATTAAGCAATGCATCCCATGTCTGAACTAAATGAAGACTGCAAAAGTGAACAAGAAATTCTGGTACCTAATTCTTCTCGGCTTGCAATGTCAATTTTTTAAAAAAGTTGGGGAGAGGGACAAGAGTTTATGAATCGAAACAATTTAATTAATTTAATTTTCTTAAATTAATTTGAAAACATTTGGTTATGTAAGCAAACACTTGAAAACATCATGTGGCGCTACCACCTTTATCCATATGGTCTGGAACCTATTTAGATCATTGATAGCATAAGAAATTTGGGCAAACAGGAGTACAATTATAACATCAACACCTGACATTTATATTGAAGAAGGATATGCCGTATGGCAGATTTCTAAAAAAATATTTGGAACAAACACAGATATGGACATATAACACCTGTCTGTCTGCATCTCTCTTTTACAAGGACTATACTGCAGCTGTTAAAAACTCCCTCATTCTCAGAAAAGATATCGCTGCTAAGCAGCTGCATGGACCTCCTATAGGAACACCTCATTGACATGTCTGTATTTGGAGAACTGCACACCTCTAATGTTAGGTGCAGATAGGTTATTGTTATTAAAATAGCTAAATGCAAAATATATCTATAGGAAAAGAAGCTGCTAAACAGAGCCAAATTTGAGGATACCCTGGACAAAATAAAAATAGGCCAGGGTATATGAAATATTTTGAATTTCAAATCTTTCCCAATGAAAGATCTTTAAAAAGACTTCTGAACCATGTTCAAAATTTGCAATAAAGCAAATTTTAGAACACAGGCAGATATAACATTTGAACTGTATGATTTTTCTTGGAGCCCTGTTAATAGTAACTATTCAGTCAGGTAGTTTGGAAGCATAACATGACTACAGAATACCACAAATGATCAGGTTTCTAAACCCACCCTTTCCTTTGCCATTGCAGAATCACATATTAATTAAACAACTCAAATGACAGCTCAGACTGTTAGTTTTAGTATTACTGTAGTTTTAAAAAGACAATAGTCTGTATGAAAAAAATGAGGGAAAGGATTGTGCTCACCTTTCCTAATCTCTATGTCTAGACTATGAAGAGGGGAAAGAACTGGAATCATTTTGCAAAATAAAATTGCTTACATGTCCTGGTCAATGTTCTAAATACTCTATTCCTGGTACTCTTTAATTATAATAAAATGAAGGTCAAATATTGGTGTGATGGTCACAATATTGGTGTGATGGACATGAGATAATGGAGAACATTTTTTCTATTTCTAGAAACACATTATTTATTTGATGTAAAATTACAGATCCTTTTTCTCCTCCCATCCCAAGAAATACATTAAAGATTCCAGGAAAAGAAACCTGTACAAAAAAAGAGTAAAAGAACATATAAACCATTACAGAAAATTGAATTAAAATGTACTTACTGTTGCCTCTCAAATATCATACATCTCCATTATGTAGGCTTTAGGCACTAAGCCAATGGTTCCTTTCATTTCTCCTACCCACCAGCCAAATCTATTGTACTCCTAATTGAAAACAATATGCAGTATTAACCTTTAGTCTGATATGAATGCAACAGAGTTTTGCATATGACTCAAGTTTCCTCCTTATGTACAGCTATAAGAGCATGAATGGAAAATTAAAATGTTAAGGAAGAGTGTATGAATGTTGTACGCATGACTTTCTCAAGCACTTGAAATGCAGTTAGGGCCAAGACAGGAAATTACTTTTTAAATGGCTAGACATCTGTTTCTATGTCTGAAAAAAGATTTTAAAAACCTACTTACTTACCTATGGGTCTTGCAAGCCATATATACTCAATGAGACAAGAATTTATTTTATTTATTTATTTATTTATTATATTTCTATACCGCCTTTCTCCCGTAGGACTCAAGGCGGTGTACAGTCAAGAAAAATATAGACACACAAACATCATAAAATTGCTAATTAAAATTATTACTTAGTTTGGTCAATTAAATAAAACCCAGAATTAGATAACATTTAAAAAATCATTCACATGTTCGTATGTTTAGCCCCACCTGTTGGAACATCAGGGTCTTGAGGGCACGGCGGAAAGCACGGAGATCAGGGATATTCCGTATCTCCGGGGGCAGTTCATTCCAAAGGGTTGGAGCCCCCACAGAGAAGGCCCTCCCCCTGAGAGTCGCCAGTCGACATAATTTGACTGACGGTACCCTGAGTAGTCCCTCCCTGTGAGAACGAACTGGTCGGTGGGAGGCTATTGGTGGCAAAAGACGGTCTCGTAGGTACCCAGGTCCTAAGCCATGGAGTGCTTTAAAGGTGATAACTAACACCTTGAATCGCACCCGGAAGACCACCGGGAGCCAGTGCAGCTCGCGTAGGAGAGGTGTTACATGGGCGTAACAAGCTGCGCCCATAATCACCCGCGTGGCTACGTTCTGGACCAGTTGGAGCCTCCGGGTGCTTTTCAAGGGGAGCCCCATGTAGAGAGCATTACAGTAGTCCATACAGGAGGTAACTAGGGCATGAGTGACGGTGCGCAAGGCATACTGATCCAGAAAGGGACGCAACTGGCAGATCAGGCAAACCTGATAAAAGGCACCCCTGGCCACGGCCGTCAAATGATCTTCTAAAGATAACTATGAATCCAGGAGGACACCCAAGTTGCGAGCCCTCTCTGTGGGGAGCAAGATCTCATCCCCTATTGTCAGTGATGGTACCAGCTGACTATACCGGGACGCCGGAAGCCACAGCCACTCAGTCTTGGAGGGGTTGAGTCTGAGCTTGTTTCTCCCCATCCAGATCCGCACGGCCTCCAGGCAATGGGACATCACTGCAAGGGCATCATTGGGGTGGTCTGGGGTGGAGATGTATAGCTGTGTGTCATCAGCATACTGATGAACACTCACCCCAAAACCACGGATGATCTCGCCTAACAGTTTTACATAAATGTTGAACAGAAGGGGTGAGAGGACTGACCCTTGCGGCACCCCACAAATAAGGTGCCTCTGGTCGACCTCTGCCCCCCTGCCAACAGGATTATATCATGTGATTATATCATCATCTGTTTTGTATGTATTTTCTAATTTGGTGATAAACACTTTTTTAAAAAAGAAAAATAAACCCTGTATCTTTTAAACATGTTCAATCGGAAATATTTTTCCAGTTGTACGTAATTGGTGCAATCTTCCTTGTAATGCTGCTTTTTAATTTTTAAAAAAGTGCACATTATTGAGGCATTTTTCAGAAGTGTTAAAATTGGATTCATCTTTCTTTGTCTCTATTCTGTTTGGTTCCCACTAATAGAAACATACTTCTCTATTACTGTAAATACACAAAGACACACAAATACACAGTATTTCATTAAAAATGAGTATCTGGTACCAACTCAAAAATAGTTCAATAGAGTTGAAAAAGATCTTATGTTAAATTTTTGGTAAATTCACATATAAGAACTGCATATCATTACCCCTTCTCTGTGTTAGCCAATGTTTCCTGCCATAAACTTTTATCAAAAATCTTATGAACCTGACAAATAACTAAATGCATTTTGCTTTCAATTTTGTTTAGGCTTAGCAAGATGAATCCAAAGCAAATATATGAAAGTTTAAGAAACAATCTTTTCCGAAAGCAATACCAACTTACAGAGATCCAAATTTAATTGTCTTTTGTCCCTTGAAGTAAATATTGTTATGATTAATTCTAACAGGAGCTCAATAACTTTCAGCAATTGAAAATGGATTCCAGTAAAGTATGTGCCAAAGGAAACAGAAGAAAACAGATTCCTTGTTCAAAAGATAGACTGATGGTAAACTGTTTTTAAAAAACCCAAGGAAAATAGAACAGACTAGAGAGAATTCTGCTACAATGGGTTAGTCTGCTTTTACCTGAAGCTAAGCACTAATGAGTTCTGATGGAATTTAGGCATTATATGGGGTGCAAAATTCATCTGTCCTTCCATAGCATTTAAGGGAATAGAAACAGCAAGGTACCAAAATTACTTCCATCCCTTCCAGGGCTTTTTTCAAATGATCTGATTAACTTGTACCAGATCTATTAACCCTAATCTATTAACAGCTCATATATACTTTGCATGCCCTGCTATCTTCCGTTCACATTTGTTTCCTATCTACTATCCATTAACCCAGTTGTTCATAACTCCAAATTTGCCTTTCTTCCTGAAGCTGTCCCTCCATATCTCCCTTCCATCTCAAGTCCACTTTACTTTCTCATTTGGCACAAACATTAAGGAGAAGGTTTCTCCAGATTATGCTGTAACATGAAGTAGCAGAGATTTTTGCTTTAGTTTTGGTAATGAAGACAATTCTGTGTACTGGGAAAGTTAAGGCTTCTATAAAGTTGCGATATTAAAAGCCACTAGGCAGATCTTTATACATTCATTTAACTAATACATCACGTCACCAAGTTCTGCTTTTACCTCATTTGCCATCAGGATAAAAGAGCAGCTCCAAAGAAAAACTCTTGACTTCTTTATTCTCCCATGGCTATACATGATACCAGTTCACCAGTGCAATTCAGCAAGCAAGCTTGCTTACCAGCTACAGTAAGAATGACTCTTGCTGGACTGATAGTTTTGAGGCCAAAGCCCTTAAAGGCAAAGAGGCACTTGCTGTCTCACCAGGGGGTTCAGATATTCCAGCTGCGTGTGATTGTTTAATAAACACATGTTTCATTCCACATTAGCCTGCTTAAATACACAAGCTACCTCTCTACAGATTTAAAGTGCAAGTAATCACTCATAATGCCAGTCTTCACCTGTGCTAGAGGAATCTTGCCAAGGAAGCTTTCCAAAATAACTTTTTTTTTTGTAAATGTATGCTGGAGAACAGGGCAGAGAGAAATCATTATGTTCTGCAAAGTGCTTTTTTACTTAAGGGATAATTAAAACTTTTTATGACAGAATGAAAATATTCCATTTCAGGAACTTATAAACAACATATTCTGAAGGTGATAGGAAAACTACCTCTAGGAGCCACAAATTAAAATGCTAAACTCACACCCCCCCCAAAAAAAACCCCATCTTGCTATTTAAGAATATTTAAATGTAATGCACTTGTTTGATTTTAAATATTACGGTAATGGAAGTATGACAGTATCAGAAGCTAATTTATGGATAGGCTTCAGACACTGAAATCTTTATCATTATTATTCTTGATATGAACCCCACAAGCAATCTGAATCCCAATTAAAGCATATGAAGTATAAGCAGGTAGGAAAGAAAAAAAATGAACTGTTATATTGGAAATGTAATGTTTTAGCCTTAGGTTACTGCCATCACTACAAAGACACCCATTTTTAACTAGTTAATTTGCTTACACCCCTTTCTTAGAATGTGTTTAACTTTTGTATGCACTTACAAATCAATTTGACCATGCTTTTATAGCAACTTTATGGATACATTAGTTTCAGCAACAATAAAAGGCAACTGATTTTGGCTAGTAGCTACCCTCAGAGTCATATGCTAGTTCTGCATATGAACACACACACAAATATAAATGAATAGAATTCAACAGTCACCTCTAGAGAAAACCCAAGTATTATTGCAATTTCAATATTTTATACTCTGTTCAAAATATAGATTGCCAGACATAGATTAATATTAATTTTTGTCTAAAATATTGATTTAATATTTTAAAGAACAATCAGAATACCAACAAGAGTAATATATCATCATTTACTACAATTTAATGTTCAGAGTCAAAATAATGTATGTTATGAAACAGCTCCTTAAGTGCACTAAATTCATTTAAGAGATCATGAATTGCTTATATCACTGTAAAATATAAAATGCTTAGGGTGGGGCTTGAATTTAAATATCAGGCAGCCTCAAGAGTCAAATATTTAATTGTAATGAATAACAAACATAGTACGAATCTTACATACAATCTATTTATTCATATTCTATTCAGATATAGATAAGCCTATTATCTTAAAATTCTTCTATACGTCTAGATATACTGTGTATTCTTCCCATCAGCTCTTTCTTACAGCTTTGGCAATTGATTCACCTTCAAAAAGACTGATAAAATAATGAAGAGTTCTTTAATCTGCAGGAAACCATTCCAGTCAATTTATAAGAATTATTGCATTCCTTTGTAGGATGTGTAATTATTTTCTATTAATCATGTACTATGAAGCTGCATTATGTGGTTATTCTGTTATCACTGGGAAGAAGCCTTCAGTCAGCTCCCAACAATGTTAGGTAATTACTAACACAAAGCTTCTTTCTCCTTCTGGAGAAATTCTATCAAGATCTAGAAGCACTGTAATGCTTTATTGTATGAAAGTAACCATGAAAGAAATTAAAGACCTACATAATGAATTGCTTAACAATAAATGTGCATGTGAGAAAAAGCTAGTGGGAGAAAAGGGAAGAAAAATGCTTTTAAATTTGGAAGAGGTGGGTCCAAAGTCCTCTTACTTAAACTCAAATAATGTAATTTTGCTATTATTAATCTATTTCAGTTGGTCTACTTCCTAATCCAGAATAAATCTATGAGAATCCTCTAAAGTAATGTTTAAAAGTATGCATCTACACACACACACACACGCACACATTATGATCATCAATCATCAATGGGAGGTGTTCAAATTTCAGGACAGTAATAATTGAGAGTGATATTATCTTAGCATTTAAAGTCCTTTACTACAAAGTCCTCCTACAGTCTTCTTGTTCCGTAAAAATATTTCCATGGAGAGACTTCTGAATTAAATACATACTTGTGATTTTGTATGCACTTGTGTGATGAATCAGCATGTCACAATGAATGGATCAAATCCAACTACATGAAGCTTTAGTTCCATTCAGTATTTCTCTCAAATTAGCTCCACTGATTTCCATGTGATTAAAAATACTGACAAAGACTGCAATTTCTAAATTGCATAATACTAGATTTCTTTCTAAGAAACATTCCACAAAATTTCCTTCTTTCAGCATTCTATCTTGCCTGATTATAAATGATTAAGACTGCATTAAAGGCAATTCATCTTAAATCAAATCAAGCAAATACTTGATTCAATATCATGCTGGGATATGAAAAGTTTTACATAATTTTTAAAATATATGGCAAATTAAATGAGTATGACAAACACAAAAATACTTAATGAATGTTTAGCACTGGAATACTGTATAATCACAGATTCAAGAAAAGGCAACCCGCTTGCTACTAGAAAGCTTTGTGTGAATCTATCTAAATATAGATTTTGAAAATTTTGGATTCAGTACTGATTATGGTATCTTTAAATGTTTCAGATATGAACTAAAAGTCCTATAATCCAAATGCACAAATTTATCGAGTGTGCTGGAAAGTTTAATTAAACACATTTAGAGGGTATAGTGAAGTCTCACTGAGACTGGATCTGTAGGTGATAGCTGATAATGGTTTGAAATTGGCAAGCAATTTACTTTATCTGAAAACAAAAATACATAATCATGATTTCTTCTCAATTACTGCACAATTGTTTCAAAATGCTATTTCAATACATACTTCAGATACAGTCCAGAGTAAAAAACAATGCATTTAATAAATGAAAATCAAGGTTTTCTTCTATAGGTTATTTTAATAGATGTCTATGATTTTGTTAAAACAAAATTTAAGATGGCAGATTTATTTTGGTTTTTCTCAGAGTTATTCCTGACCAAAATCAAATACTTCTACTAGTAAAAAGCAATACCATATTATATGTCAAAATTCTACAGATAGCCATATTATCTGAGTCATGGCAAATAGCATTCTTGTTAAATATTATTACTCTCAAAGTAAATGTGCAAATGATGAGCCATAGAATAACATTATATGAAACACATGCCCAAACCTCAATTTTTGTTATACAATATAAAGAATGAAAACAACAACCATGTTGCCTTATGTATATGCCCAGAACATGAAATTGCTCAAATTTACAAAATAAAATCATCTTGACCTTGACAGAGTAACCTGCCACTTTCTCACCTTATAATATACTCAAAATAAAAGTACTGGAAATCTTGACAATGTGTACATTTATAGTGAAAATTAAGTTTATATATTACCAAATAGCTGCACTCTTTGGGAAATGGAAACAGTAGGATGTTAAATCAGCTTTTTCAGTTTCAGTTTCATTTGTTTTTTAAGAAGCTTAACATACAATTGTTAACAAAAATTCCTAGAACCACTAAAATCATGACATGGGTTTTCCCCTGTAGTTCTATTTTGATACCTGACTTTTAATAAGAAATAAAAGGGTAATCAAAGAATTAATTTTAATTGCTATATTTTAAAAATGAATTCGGGTTCCTTGTTTCTGCAAAATTACTTCAGCTGCTTTCGTCTATGAATTTAAAAATGTGGATGTTTAATTAAAGAATTATGGAATTATTTGAAGTTGATATCTTCATAAAAAGATCAAGAAAAAATAAACAATAACATGCTGGTATAGACACGAAGTTTTAATAAAAACACTTTCCGATTATAATCACTATTACAATTAATCTAGACTACATTATGGATTTTTTCAGCAATGAACATACAGAAAATATAATAAAATGAAGAATTTAAAAAAGAATACTACAATAACCACTACATTTTACAAAATTTCAGGAATCCAATTACTATAAGAAACTTTAGTGTGCAATGTTGCAGAATTTAAAATATAAATTCTGTACTATTTGCAGTGGGTATTCAAATTCATAAATGAAACTATAAATTAAGTTTGCTTAAAACAGTATATGGTATTTTTTAAAACCTATCCAAGATTTTGTATTTTTTCATCATCAAAGTACAATTATCATAAATATTAGAGTAACTTGGAACAAGATAAATTTTCCAGTAAAGATGCCCAAATCCATTAACACTTTGGCAGAACTTTCTACAAAGTTGTTATTGGCAAAGACTGCCATAAATATATTTTGACTCCTTTTGTTAACTGTTCTGTTGAAATACTATTTGTATCTGTTTTATCTTTTAATTTATATTGTATTCTTCCTACATCGTATAATGCTTACCTTTAATTTTTTTCTCATGAGAATAAGATTTTACTAGAATTAATGCCAATAAATGTCTGATATATGATGAAGGGATAATAGTAATAATTAAGAGGAAGCCAAGTTAAATTTCTGACATCATTTTTGAACTCCACACATTAACAAGCGCACCCCTAATTTTCAACCACTAGATGGGGTAAAGAATTATTTTTCAAAAAAATAAAATAAAATAAACTCAAGGATCACCAGGTGCCAAGAAGCTAAAGCTTTTTATAGTATTACGAAATATCGACAGCTTTAAGAAATGTTTGATCAAGTTCTTAAGCTTCAAAGGCTTTAGATTATTTTATTTTAGCAGTACTGTTAAATTCTTTCTCTGGTTAATAACTCTCAGAACTGGATAAATTTTATTCTGAACATTTTTGTTTCCTAAATTCAGAGCTGATAGAAGACTGTATTTTGCAGAAGCATTTATAACAGCAATACTCAAACTGGAAAAAAAAAGTTGAATTTTGATTTAAAGTTCTTTTCAATTTTAGACATTAAGTAACTGCAGATCATAAAATATAACCAAGCTGCAAGATCTAGATAAAAAGACAAAGATTCCAAATACATTTAACAAAGTATTAGACAGGTTAGAGACCAAGCGAATTCCAACTCATATTCCCTTTTATAATGGAACATTTTCAATCCTGAATTGAATAACAATGAATCTTACCATTAAAAATGGTATAAAAATACAGTGTTTCTTCATAAAGAAGGCTGGGTCTTATTTTCTTTTGACCACCCAAAAAAACGGCTAGGGTTTCTTTTTGGAGGGTTCTAATTATTGACACACCTCATGATGGTGGCACCGACAGCCCCACCCAGCAGGAGCCGGCTGCTGGCCCAGTTCTTCTACAGCCGCTTGCCACCACTTGCACATATCGCCCCGGTCTCCATTTCGCCTTCAGATGCCTTCTGGCAGGCATCTGAAGATGAAACAGAGACCAGGGCGATGCGTGCGAGTGACGGCAAGCAGCTGCAGAAGAAGCAGCCACAGAAGGTGTCAAGGCAGGTGTCAGGGTGTGCGAGGCCTAGTAAGTAGGGCAGCTCCACCACCCCCATCCAAGCTTATTTTTTACCTGTGTGCTTCACCGCACCCCCTGCACCCGGTGTGGGCAGGTGGGCAGGGTCTTAATTAGGGCTAATTTGTAGGTGGAGCTTAATTTGTTCGCATGCGCTCAAAAACATGATAGGACTTCTTTTCAAAGTGGATCCGTTTTTTGGAGAAACACGGTAGTTTTAAAAAATTAGGAGCTTAATTACATGAAATCTACAAAATTACTTAGTAGAAGAAACCTATAAATTAGTTACAAGAGCATCTAGAAATAAGTGAGATATTATCACAGGACACAGCATTTGTCAAAAACAAATCTTGCCAGCCAAACCTGATTGCCTTCTTTGATAAAGTGACTAAATTAGTGGATAAGGGAAATGCTATGGATGTAGTTTATTTAGATTCCAGTAAGGCATTTGACAAAGTAGATCATAGTCTATTCTTGGTAGGCCACTGTTCTTGCACAGAACAATGTGGGATAGATAGTACCATCACCAGATGGATTTGCAATTGGCTAACCAACCACACTCAGCATGTAATCAATTGTCAATGAAACTAGATCTACATGGAGAGAAGCGTGCAATGGAATTAAAGATTCTGTCTTGCAGCCATTGCTCTTGAACATCTTCATAAATGACCCTAATCAGGGATGTCAAACTCATGTTTTCATGGCGGTATCACATGACGTATTGGGACTTCCTCTCCCTTCACTAAATCAGGCATGGGCATAGCCAGTGCGTGATGCCTCCAGGCTGCGAGCTGTGAGTTTGACATCCCTGACCTAGATGAAGGAATTCATCAGATTTGCAGACAACACTAAGTTGGGGGTAAATAGCTAACACCTAAAGTGTTAGACTCAAATAGACTCAAGACTCAGAAGGATCTTGACAGATTTGAACACTTGGGTCACATCCAACAAATGCAATGAGTGAGAAAAGTAAGCTTCTAGGCAAGAGAAACCAAATGCACAGGTATAGAATAGGTAGTACCTGCCTTAACAGTAGTAACTGTGAGAGGATGTAAGTGTCCTGGAAGACCACCATTTAAGTAAGAGCCAACAGTGTGCTACAGCTACCAAAAAAGCTAATGCTGTCTTGGGCTACGTTAATAGAGGAATAGTTTCAATATCATGTGAAGTGATAATACCACTTTGTACTGTACTGGTGAGACCACACTTAGAATACCTGCATCCAGCTGTGGTCACAATATAAAAAAGATGTTTAAATCCTAGAAAGACAAAAGCAACAAAGATGATAAGGTGGCTAGAGGCTAAACAGTACAATGAATAAGGGAATTATTCTAATAATTCTAATCTAATAATTCATGTCTAATCTAATGAAAAGAGGAACTGGGGTGATATGATAGCAGTCTTCCAGCACTTGAAAGACTGTCATAGAGAAGAAGAGCTCAGCTTATTTTCCAAACCACCTGAGGGCAATAAGAAGTAACGGGACGAAGATTTTTAGAGAGAGATCCAAACTAAAACTAAGGAGAAATTTCCTGACAGTGAGAACAATTAACCAATGGAACCAGTGGTGGGATTCAAATTTTTTTACTACAGGTTCTGTGGGCATGGCTTGATGGGCATGGCATGGCTTGGTAGATGTGGCTTGGTGGGCATGGCAGGGGAAGGTTACTGCAAAATCCCCATTTCCTCCCAATCATCTGGGACTCGGGAGGCAGAGAATAGATAGGGTCGGGGCCAGTCAGAGGTGGTATTTACTGATTCTCCAAACTACTCAAAATTTCTGCTACCAGTTCTCCAGAACTCGTTAGAACCTGCTGATTACCACCTTTGAATGGAACGGCTTACCTCCAGAAGTTGTGGGAGCTCCATCACTGGAGGTTTTCACTGGAGGTTTTTACAAGAGACTAGACAAATATTTGTCCAGAATGGTGTAGGATTTTTTGCCTGAGCAGAAGGTTGAACTAGAAGACTCCCAAGGTCCCTTCCAAACCTATTATTCTATGCTCTGTGTTCTAAACTGGATTAGCCTTTAGTTTACCTTTAGTTTACTCAACCTTTTATCTTTAGTTTACTCTACCTTTAGTTTACTCAATTAAGTATCAAGACTTGAATGCTAAACATTAAAATATAATCCAATGTACTGTTTCTTTAAAAAAAAACAACTATCCCATTTGGTTCAAAGGGGCTTCTTATTAAATATCATGTAGGAAGATTGTTCTGCTCATTCTATGCCTAGCAGCCACCTAATGAATTAAATAATACAAAAGAAGGAGGTAAGACATGATTTACATGTAAGTAATTCTATATCAACCTCTTCTTCTATTAGTAACATACTCTGTTGGCCCAGTTTTCCATCTGTAATATGGGATGAAAATAATTTTTCATCCAACGAGTGTCAGGAGGACAGAAATGATAAATGAAAACTGTAGAGTTAGTGGAACACATGAGTAACTTAGTTGTTAGATTTACAACAAATGGAACAAATTCATTATCAAATTACTGTTAGTAACACTAGATATTTTTGGATCACTTCTAGCTAGTCTTACCTCAAGTGGGAAACATTTTGCATTTTACTATTACAAAGGGCATGGCCCAGAGAATATTATGAAAATATTAGTCTGGAAACAGCTGACATTCTTAGGAATATATTGAATGAAAACTGGCAGGGATCTGATGTCATGAATGACCTCTAGCTTTGGTATGGTAGGAATTTTAAAAAGTTCTGCAAAGATTTGTACATTGTGGTAAAAACAAGGGGTGGGGGGAGGGGGCTGTTGGAAAATGCCCCAAACACTTTTCCATGCAAACTTATCTGAAAGGTATATCTCTACAGAGTGGTTTAAGGCAGAAGCCAACTCCCAGATAAAGTTGCGGTTACATCTTTCTTCACAATAAAATAGGGCTTAAATGTAAAAAAAATGTGAAGCTTTTAGTCTTACACAAATTGCCATGTTGCAGAATTTTATCTCTTTTAGAGACTGTAGAGCAATAAATAAATACAGGAAATAAGTGTGGTTACTAAAAAGAAGAAGAAATTGGTACTTTGAAAATCATATAAATTTTCACATCACACCCATGTGCATACACATGGAGAACCTTGATTCTTCTTGAGGCTAAAACTGTGAAAGTTTACCAATATAAATCTCTCTCTCCCTCTCTTCTCCACGCCCACTCTCTCTCAGATCAGCATATATAAAAAGTACCAAAGAAAAGGAAGTAAAACATATACATTCACATCCACTTCATACTATATTGACAAAGCTACATTTTACAAGCAATAGGAGCATTGTCTCAGCGGGAAGTTACTTAATGGTGGGTAACCAAGATTCCAAACAGAGATAAATAAATTTTAAAGACAATTCCTGTTGCACAATAACACTTCAAATGTGGTTACATTAAATTGACAAAATAATTAATGTGCAAGGAACTTCTCACCGAGTGTGAAAGATGCAAAGGAAATGCCCATTTCTGACGACCTTGAAGTTTGCTTTTTTTTTCTCCCTTTGGTCTTATTTCAACTATCTCCCCATACTTATCTATTAGGGGTTGAATACAGTACCTTACTGAGAATGTAGATAACATCACCACGTTTGAATGACAGCTCATCAGGAACATCACCAGCGCAGTCCCATAAACCTTGATAGAAATTAACATAATCGGTTTTTTTATTGCCTGGGGAAGAAAAAGATGCATACATTAGATTTTTGAGCCTGATTGCTGCTCTGATGAAGCTTTTTTTCAGAGGCTTAAAAAAAAAGAAGAGTACATCTACCTTTGGTCTTTACTATTCTTTCTAAGTGCAACAACAAAAAAAGCCTCTTTTTCAATGTAAAACTTAGCTCCACATCCTCTTTGCCACTGCTACCCTATTCATTTTCACACATAAAAAGAAAAACATTGCTACTGGCATTAGAAAAACATTTGGCAACAGAGAGAAATAAATGTTTCATTGAAGTCTGGGTTTTGGGTGTGTGTGAAATCTTTGAAAATTTTACTCTTATTGAGATCTAGCACAAAACTTTTGTAGATATTTCTGTAGCGAGAACGTTGCTGAAGCTGCATTTTTAAAATAAATCTATTTGTGTCAGCAACAACTGATGACATTAAGTTCTGGAAAAATATGCAACACTCTTTAGATATAAACTCATCCTTCTGAGAACATAAGCACAGTTGTGCTTATGTGCTGCTTTCAAACTGCCATATAGACCATTAACTGACAGATTATTTTAGAGTTTAGAGTGTTTAGAGTTTAGAGTTTATTGGATTTCTATATCGCCCTTCTCCCAGGGGACTCAGGGCGGGGTACAGCCACATTAAAACACATGAATTTATAAAATTTAAAACCAATTAAAACAAATATATACAATTTGGCCCTCAAATTAAAACACACATACACCCACTTAAAATTCATATTAGGCCAGTCCGGCTTGCTGAAACAGGAAGGTCTTTAGGTCACAGCGAAAAGTACGCAAGTCGAGGCTAAGACGAAGCTCTAGGGGCAGCTCATTCCAAAGGGCTGGTGCCCCCACAGAGAAGGCTCTCCCCCTGGATGTCGCCAGTCGGCATTGTTTGGCCGACGGCACAGAGGAGTCCCTCTTTATGGGAGCGTATTGGCCAATGGGAGGTTGTTGATGGCAGAAGGCGGTCTCGTATGTATCCCGGTCCTAAACCATGGAGCGCTTTAAAGGTGGTGACCAACACCTTGAATTGCACTCGGAAGACCAACGGGAGCCAGTGCAGCTCGCGCAGGAGGGGTGTTACATGGGCGCGCCGAGTCGCTCCCATCACCACCCGCGTGGCTGCATTCTGGACCAGCTGGAGCCTCCGAGTGCTCTTCAAGTGGAGCCCCATGTAGAGAGCATTGCAGTAGTCCAGACGGGATGTGACAAGGGCATGAGTGACTGTGCACAGGGCATCCCGGTCCAGAAAGGGACACAACTGGTGCATCAGGTGAACCCGATAGAAAGCTCTTCTGGCCACGGCTCTTCCAAAGACAGCCGTGCATCCAGGAGAACACCCAAGTTGCGAGCCCTCTCTGTGGGGGCCAAGATCTCACCCCCAATAGTCAGCGATGGTGCCAGCTGACTATACCGTGACACCGGAATAGCCACTCAGTCTTGGAGGGGTTGAGTTTGAGCCTGTTACTCCCCATCCAGATCCACACGGCCTCCAGGCACCGGGACATTACGTCAAGGGCATCATTGGGGTGGTTCGGAATGGAGATGTACAGCTGAGTGTCGTCAGCATATTGATGGAATCTCACTCCAAAACCACGGATGATCTCGCCCAGCGGCTTCACATAAATGTTGAACAGAAGAAGCGAGAGGACTGACCCTTGCGGCACCCACAAACAAGGCGCCTCGAGGTCGACCTCTGCCCCCCTGCCAACACAAACTGCATGCAGTCGGAGAGGAAGGAGGAGAACCACCACAACACGGTGCCCCCCACTCCTAACCCCTCCAATCATAGCAGCATGATACCATGGTCGATGGTATCAAAAGCCGCTGAGAGATCTAATAGGACCAGGACAGAGGAACAACCCCTGTCCCGAGCCCTCCAGCGATCATCAACCAATGCGGCCATTGCTGTTTCCGTGCTGTGACCTGGCCTGAAGCCCAACTGGAACGGGTCTAGATAATCGGCTTCATCCAGGTACTGGGGCAATTGTCGCGCTACCACACTCTCAACAACCTTCGCCACGAAGCGAAGGTTGGAGACTGGGCGATAATTCGCTAATGTAGCCAGGTCCAGGGAAGGCTTCTTGAGGAGAGGCCTCACCACCACCTCTTTCAAAGACGGGGGGAAGTAACACCACTCAAAGAAGCGTTAATAATCCCCTGGAGCCAGCCTCGTGTAACCTCCCAGGAGGCCAGCACTAACCATGAGGGACACGGATCCAACAAACATGTGGCAGCGCTAAGCCTCCCCAGAATCCTGTCCACGTCCTCGGGAGTCACAGGGTCAAACGCCTCCCAGATAACATTCTCAAGATTCCCCTCCATCACTCCATCCGGATCTATCCAATCAGAGTCCAGATCTTCCTGAATCTGAGTGACTTTGTCATGCAGGAATCGCACAAAATCCTCAGCACCACCCTGCAAGGGGTCTTCCCTTGCTCCCAGATGAAGGAGGGAGCGGATCACCCTAAACAGGGCTGCTGGACAGTTCTCTGCAGACCCGATAAGAGCGGAAAAATAGTTAAATTTTGCCGCTTTTATCACCACTAGGTAGATCTTAATATGAAACCTCATCAGTGTTCTGTCAGATTCGGAGCGACTGGCCCCCCCAATCACTCTCCAGGCGTCTTTTCCAGCGCTTCATCTCTCTCAGCTCCTCGGAAAACCAGGGAGCCAATTGAGATCGGCACCAGGTCAGAGGCCGCAAAGGCACGACACGATCCAAAGCTCCGGCGGCCGTCCTATCCCAGGCGGCCACCAGCTCTTCAGTCGTGCCATGAGCCAGAGTCTCCGGCAGGAATCTATCGGGTCCATCAGGTGCCTGGGATGGAACCACCTGGTTGGTTCCGTCTCCCTGCGGCGAGGTGTAGCGGTTCGAAAGTCCATGCGAAGGAGGGAGTGCTCAGACCATGACAAAGGTTCGATGACTAAATCCCCTCTTTCCAGATCACTCTGCCACTGACCAGAGACAAAAATCAAGTCTAGAGTGTGTCCCCCCCATGTGAGTAGGGCCTTGAACTACTTGGGTCAGGTCCAAGGCCATCATGGAAGCCAAGAACTCCCGAGCCGCCATAGATGTTTCACCGACAGATGCCAGGTTGAAATTCCCCATAACCATAAGCCTAGGGGTATCAACCGCCACCCCGGCTATCACGTCAGGCAGCTCGGACAGGGCTGCTGCCAGGCAGCAGGGACCCAAATATATAATCAGCAGGCCCATCTGCACCCCACAACCCCACTTCACAAAGAGGGACTCACATCCAGCTATCTGAGGTACAGTGGTCTCCCCACCCCCATACCCCTACCTTGGACCCTCGGCTGATGAAACACCCGGAAACCTGGTGGGCACATTTCAACCAGGGGCACCCCCCCTTCTGGGCCCAACCAGATCTCCGTAATACCCGCCAGATCCGCTCCTCCCTCCTGAATAAGATCGTAAATGAGGGGGGGCCTTATTTATCACAGATCTGGTGTTGCACAACATCAGCCGAAGGCCCAGGCCCTGAGAGTCTGTGCTACCTGGGGAACAAGTAAAGCCTTGGGGACTGGAGTGCGCAATCGCACGAAGATAGCGAGAGCGCACTCCCATAACATTATATGGCCCTCTGCTTCCACCATATCTGCCCCTCCCACCCACAGTATAGATCATATGGCCCTCGTAAGGTCGAGCTCTAGCCCCCTCCCTGGTGTCCAACCCTGCATCCCTAATGCCGCTGCCCTCTGCCGGACCCAGCCATGACCCTGGTGGGTTCTCCCCCACTCCCACTCTGGTCATCCCTGAACCCCTTAAAATTTTAGTTAACAATGCATTTAAAAAAACCCTTAATCCCCTCTTTGATGCATGCCATCTCTCGGGATTCCAAAACCCGTCATCAAGATAGACCCTTGGAGGGCCAAACCTGCAAGAGGGGGGAATCTTGCAGCGCAAGAAGCTTGGACCTTGGGTACATCCAAAACTCTGGGATGATGGTACCAATAAGGCCGAGGAGCCCACAATGTTAGTCCCAAAACATCCAGGAAAAAAGGCCAGATTAAACATGACCACAAGAATTACAACTACCCTCTCACGGTAGTGGCAAGAGTCCTCATGTTCCGTCCAACTGAGGGCAAACATCCAAACCACCCTCTCACGGTGGTTGGCCATGCTGGTCAAGGAAAAGCTAGAACGTCAAAAACCACCCTCTCACAGTAGTTTAGTCATACTGGCCCTGGAAAAGGTGGAACATCCCACCAGTGGTGTAAACGCAGTATAGAACCGGCTCTGTCAATCCTCCCGTAAACTGCCTTTTTTCCATACAGCCAGCGAGCAGGATGAAAAACAAAGCCAGGTCCCGAAGCTCCAGAGTAAGAAGGTCCACATTGTTCTCAAGGCGAAATGTACTAGAAAGGGAAAGATGAAAATGGATGGGATGGCACCTCCATCAAGGAACCAATAGAGCAGGGCAGGGTGGCCATCTTCATGCCTATAAATCGGCCAAAAGTGGAGGGGAGTTATCCAAGGTGACAGGGAAACCACCACTCTGTCCACCTTTCAACCCTCCTCCTCCACCTCAGATCTTTCACAGCCACTCCATGCTCAGTCTTAGCCTTCAACGATGTCAATGAAGGAGGCCTCGCCACAGGGAATAATCCTCAGGAGTTACCCCAAAGGCACTACAGCGGTCCAGAGTGCACCAAGGTCTAAATTCCATGATGGAGAGTCTCCCATCAATGTAATACCCCTCATCGATTGTAAACACCGTATTCCAGCCGTCCCACCGACCAACTGTTGCCCCGGCGGCGGCAGCATCATCGTGGGCACCACCAGTAGTCTCCTTGCCAAATATCTTCATCTCGCAGACACCCCCTACCTTCATCCAGGGGGTCTGCGGCTCCGATGAAAAAATGCTGCCCACGTTGACGCCGCAGCCACCGATGCTGGCGCCATTCCAGTTGCAAAAGCCGACGGGCCATCCCGCCAGGAAAGTCGGCTAAACAGCCGACAGACTAGTTCACCACCATCCGCCGCCGCTAGCACCGCCGCCCATAGCCACTGGTGCCGCCCTTTTCACAGCGAGCACGAACTCGCATTCTTCCCAGACACGATGTTCCTGGAAACGTTAGAGAGCAAAAAAGCTCTCTAACCGTTGGCAACATGCTCCGCTTGCTGGGCAGGGGGTCGCAGATAATCCAACGGCCCCCGGAACCCCCACAACGGCCAGATATCGCCCCATCCTTCCGCAGCATTTTAGAGCAGGACCGCCATCTTGGACATACACATAGAAGAAGCTGTTAGCGCTGTTTGTTCTGTAATGCCACCATAACAGCATAATAAATGCTTTGTCGTATGCATACCATGCACCGAAGCATTTACTGGTGCCCAGAAGGCAACACCACTAAAAGATACTGGAAGCTTCTACACATATGGCAGACAATTTCCTGTTTTCAGTTCCATAAGAAGTGAACTGACTTGAGTTAATTCACCAAGAATGCAGACCATCCCCAATGAGGCAAACAGCTGTGATAGGGTTACATAAACCAGACTATATGCAAAAGTATCCATTGTCTGCATCTTTGCTCAGAGATAAGGATTGTGCAATTGATTAGATTATAAGGGAAGGTATCTTAATTTTATTAAAGAGGCAAAATATTCCTCTGCTAATAGACTGGATATTATTTGTCATTTAACTCTCCTTCACATGTTACGTACAGATTTCTGCACAAGACGGAAAATAACTGCTACATATGGAAAAATCATTCCCATATGCAAGACAGAAACAGCATTTTAGAAACTTAGAGCCTTTGGTCATATAGACGGTATACTTGATCCATAAAATAAAAGCTATATTTACATTTCACTACTACTTAATGTATTGGAACGTAATATGGATTTATTTCACTACTTCCTTCATTATGATTCATAGGGAGACATAGTGAAATGTCTCTACTGAAACATCTCAACTCTACTCCAACAAATACATAAAAAAATGATAAAATAACTTGATGCATTGCTCCAAAAAGGAATGTTTTAACTGCCATTGTATAACACTAGAGGGCACTCAGGATCAGTTGCGCAGTCATGGTTCATTTTTGACAATTATTATTTTTAGTGCAATTTGTTCATCCTATGTTAATTACCCAAACATACGCACACACAATTTCATACTTTATTAGGATATATTAGGAATTTAAGAGTAAAGTTTTTTTAAAAACCCAATGGAAACCAGAACATATCTGGCTCCCCTCCCATCTCCCTTCACAGATTTCAAATGGTAAAACAAGAATAAATGGTAGGCATATTTGTACTTTCAGATGAGTTCAAGAAATTCTCAAATATCCTAAAAGATCCCAAGGAGAATTTATGACATCCCCAAGTAAAATTGACAAAGACCTCATTATTGAGTATTACTGATCATTGATTGAATATAATTGGACTCCGGCTACCAGCCCGGGATGACAACTTCGAATCTCGCTGTTTGAGAAAATTGCATTACATTCTCAGAGATACTTCCCATCCTGCCTACAATCTTTTTGGACTGTTGCCTTCTGGCAGAAGATACAGAACAATTAAAACTCAGACCACATGTTTTCTGAATAGTTTTTATCCCAGAGCTATAATTGCACTCAACAATGAACTAAAGGGCCACCATCAGTGTGTGTTGGACAGTATTACTTGGTCTGTTGTTTGGGTGGTTTAGGGATGGGAAATTGTGGTGGGTGAGAGTGTGTTTGGGGATTGTTATGTATGTTGGACCTGGTCTTTGGGTGTTAAGTGAATTTTGTTGTATGGGTATACTGCGTATACATGTACAATGACAATAAAGTTGTTGTTGTTATTATTATTATTAAGAAACTGTTTCCAATAGCAGGAGGTTAAATTACCTAAGGATTCAACAACTTTCCCAATCATGAACACATGGAGTACATTACTGATTTTCCAACTTAATATTAAAAAAAATAAGGGGAATAAAAATAGGACAGAAACTGAGAGTAAGTTTGTGTGTGTGTGTGTGTGTATACATATACATATACATACATACATACATACATACATACATACATACATACATATATATATATATATATATATATATATATATATATATATACACACACACACACACACACACACACACATACATACATATACACACACACACACAAACACACATAACTTAACTGGCTGGGTTATATAATTCATAAAATAATGATTGGCTCTTGTTTGAAAGAGTCTCCCTACAAGCCATAATATTTAATACAAATACAATACAAGTGTTCCAAGAATAAAAAACCAGATTGCTAATCTGAAACAAAAGCCATTGAGACCCTCAGCTCCAACATATGTTATGAGTAGAATTCCTGAATTTAGTTTAGTTGATTGTCATTGCACCTCGTACAACGAAATTAAATGGTATCTTCAGTGTACATCATGCATAAGAAAACTATAAAAATAAAACAAAAACACACATCCTTCACATTCTATACAATTGAATTGAAAATTCATTAGTATTGCACTATACAGTAGAATTCAGTTTAGTTACTGCTCTGGGATAGAAGCTGTTTTCAGCCTATTTGTCCTTGTTTTTATTGTCCTGTACTGTTTGCCAGAAGGTAATAGTTCAAAAAAAAAAAAAAAAGAGTGCCCAGGATGAGATGGATCTTTAAGAATGTTTTGAAATTTCTTAACGCAGTGGGAGCTATAAAGCTCTTCCAAGGAAGGGAGAGGGCAACCAATGATCATCTGGGCAATGATGTTAGCCCTCTGGAGCGCTGTCCTATCTGCCACTGTACAATTAGCAAACTATACAAAGGTGCAGTAAATTAAAATACTCTCTATAGTGCAGCAATAGAAGGTCACCAGCAATTTTACAATCAGTTGTTGTTTCCTGAGAAGTCTCAGATAGTATAATCTCTGCAGGGGCCTTTTGACCAGGTTCTCTTTTATGATAATATCCAAAAACGTAAAACTGGCCACTTGCTCCACTTGGTCTTCATTGATAACCAGATGTCTGGATGTCTGATCTATTCCTTCTGTAGTCAGTGGTGGGATTCAAATAATTTAACAACCAGTTCTCTGGCCAAATAACCAGCTGGGTGGGCGTGGCCAACTTGATTGGTCTCACCCTTAGGAAACTTTCTCCTTAGTCCAACTCACAATAAATTAGCACTGTTAGAATAGAATAGAATAGAATAGAATAGAATAGAATAGAATAGAATAACAGAGTTGGAAGGGATGTTGGAGGTCTTCTAATCCAATCCCCTTCTTAAGCAGGAAACCCTACACCCCTTCAGACAAATGGTTATCCAATCCAAAATGTGTTGGAGCATTTACAACTTCTGGAGACAAGTTGTTCCACTGATTAATTGTTCTGTCAGAAAATTTGAGGTATTCCTACAAAAATGAGGGGGTCAATCTATTTTCTAAAGCAGCAAAAGGCATGACAAGAAACAATGGATGGAAATTAACAAAAGAGAGAAGCAATTTAGGACTAAGAAGAAATTTCCTAAGGGTGAGACCAATCAACCAATGGAATAGCTTGCCTTCAGAAGTTGTGGGTTCTCCATCACACACAAGGAGCACAATTATAAGATAACTTGAAATCTTTACAGTCTAATACTGTAAGCTAACTCTTAAATGCTGAAAATGAAGGATCAAAATATATTGCAACCCTATTCCAAATTAATAAAATCAATTCTTCTAATTAGAACTTGTATTTAAAAAGACATTAAGAATTCTAACAAGAAACTCCTGCTCTATATTAACATCTTTAAAACTCCTTCCCTGGCCTAATCCTGTCAAGAACAAGGAGAGATTCAACCTAGAAATAAAGAGGAATTTTCTGACAGTGAGAACAATCAACCATGGAACAGCTTGCCTTTGAAAGTTGTGGGAGCTTCACCATTGGATGCTTTCATGAAGAAATTTGACTGCCATTGGAAATGGTGTAGGGTTTCCTGCTTGGGTGGGGGGTTGGACTAGGTAACCTACAAGGTCCTTTTCAATAATTTTAATCTGTAAATTTCTATTGTTTCTGTGCTGACTACATTCGTGTGGGTTTTGTTATCACAACTAACTATTCACCTGTTAAAGGGTTCTTGGTTGTCTGCCCGGAGCTATTAACTGAAGGGAGCAAAAAAAAAAAAAAAAAAAAAACTTCTCTTGCATTGTATTTTTCCTGCCTGAGTTTTAAAGTGGCTAGAATTTTTCTGCTGAGGAAATAGATATGAGGTTATTTCTTCTTTTTCTTTTCCCTTCCTTTGGTTAATTACAAACAAGCAGGAACATTTGAGGTGTGTGTGTGAACTACTGGAATCGTTAGGCAGGCAGGCAGGCAGCCTTGACTATTCAGCCGGTTCACAGAACTCCACAAAGAGTTAACAAACAGTTCTCCTGAACCAGTGTGAACCAGCTGAATCCCACCACTGTCTGTAGTCCACTATAAGCTCCTTGGTCTTATTGGTGTTAAGTTATTGTCTCCACACCACGAAAGCAACCGGTCCACCTCATCTCAATAGGCAGACTCATCCCCCGCCCCCGGGAGATGAGTCCCACCACTGTTGAATCATTTGCAAATTTAGTATTACTGGCATGAGTGGGAATGTACATAAAGAATATAGTGTAAGGGAGTCAACACGCAACCCTGTGGTGTACCAGTGTTAAGAATAAGGGCCGAGGAGGTATGATTACCTAATCTGACCCTCATAATCCAAAGGCAGATTGAATAAGAAAACCCAAGGTTTAGGTACTAGTCTATGTGGAAGAATTGCAGAACTAAAATCTACAAAAAGCATCCTCACATAGCCCCCACCCCGCTGTTCCAGATGAGTCAGAGCAGTGTGAAGAGTGATGGCTATATGTAGATCTATTTGTTCTGTATGCAAACTGATGTTTATCAAATATATGCGGAAGACCAGAAGTGATGTGCCAACAAACGAATTTCTCAAAGCACTTCATGATGATAGAAGTGAATGCCACTGGTCATTGAGGTTATTGATAGAGATCGTCTTTGGCAGTGGAACAATGGTGGAAGCCTAGTGGAATTTAGTCTACAAAAACAGTTTTTAATATTTTATTTTATATTTTATTTTACTTCATTATTTATTACTTATTAAATTTATAGCCTACCATCTTATCTCAAGGAAAATTATGAAGTATATATTCCTTTGGAATTATTCATGCCTAAACCAAAATCATGTTGATGTCACTAAGACCAAAATGCCTCCATATTTTGAACTTAAGCACACCTCATTAGGTTTTAGTAATACTTAAGACATATTTTAAACAGGCTTTAAAATAATTATTTTAATATTATTTTGAGTGTTATTAATAGATACATTTAACTTCTGTGGCATGACAGATTGCTGAACTGGGAAGCTGTAGATTCAAATGTTTACTAATTACACGAAGGTCAGTGAGTGACTTTGTGCAGTGATGAATCTCAGCCTAACCATCTCACAAAATGATTGTATGAGAAAAATCCTGTTCTCATCTGTGCCATTTTGATGTGTTCAGGGAAGCAGTAAGATTTAAATGTCTTCATCAAGTCTTATAGTCAAATGGATAGTTGAGAATGCTAAACAATAAAAAACAAGGGATCTAAAATAACTCTTATTAACCTAAATAACTACTTCAAAATTTTGTATATCCCAGGCGCTTCCTTGAAGATATACGTTATAATTTAAAGGAAAAAATGGAAATATACAGTGAGAGGGTAGTCACATTAAACACATTAAATCTTAAATGAAAAAGAAACCAAATGAAATTAATTTTGTCCTACCCACAAATTATTTTTTCTACACAAACCACAATACAGAAAAGGCCATCTAAATCATCATGTTCATATCAAATAATATCCATCTTTTCCTAAATGAGATCATTTCCTTAAGCCTCGGAATTTCTACATCAATTATATAAACCATAGAGAACTGACATTACATTTAGTGTTCTAGCCCAAAGCATGGGCTAAAAATTGACTCTCAACTTTTAATATGTACCTTAAAGTCATTCTTTTGAACAACCTTAGTCTCTCAAAAAATAAAAATAACGAAGACAACCAGCAGGGCCGGATTTAGATTGGAAGAGGCCCTAGGCTATTCCACTTATGAGGCCCTTTCACCAGTGGTGGGATTCAATTTTTTAACAACAGGTTCTGTGGGCGTGGCTTAGTTGGGGATGTGGCTTGGCAATCATGTGACTGGGTGGGCGTGGCTAGCTGGTCACGTGACTGTGTAGGCGTGGCTAGCTCGTCGTGTGACCGGGTGGGCGTGGCTGTGTGCATAGACTTTTTTCAGAGGGCTGAAAAAAGTCATTTCTGACTGGGCCTCACACTTTTGACCGGTCCTCACACTTATGACCATCCTCACATTTATGCCCGTGCAGCTTTCTTAACAACCATGTCACTCATTTCACAACTGCTTCTCTTCACCATGGTGACAAGATAGGGCAAAAATGTAAAATGTGAGGACAGTCGTAAGTTCGAGGACTGGTCAAAAGTGTGAGGACCAGTCAGAAATAACTTTTTCAGCCCTCTGAGTAGTCCATATGCATAAAAGGATACAGCAATAGAGAGGGATGAAGGAAGGGAAGGGAAATTAGAGTAGGAGAGAGAGGGAGGAAGAGAGGAGGAGAAGGAGAAAGGCAGAGGAAGTAGGGAGGAGAAGAAGAGGGGGAGGAAGAGAAAGTAAGAAGGAAAGAAAAGAGAGGTGGTAGGTTTGAGGAGAAAGATTGCTGTACAATAAAAAAGATGAAAGGGAAGAAAGCCAACCCCAAACAAATATAAAGATATTAAGATAAAGAATGAATTGTTAAACTTTAAAGAATAAAAGAGAACAAATATGAATAAAGAACAATAATTAGAAACACACATACAAACATACAATGTATTTTCTTTGAACAGAGTATTTGGCCGGTTCACAAATTTAAACAGTGTTTAGTCATTTCAATTAAATTTACAATTTCTATATTTCCTTTTTGCCATATTTATTCCTCATCTATTTTTGTAAAAAACCAATATTACCCTCATCCTCATCTCAAATCTTAATCAAATTCAATTTTTCCCTTCTATTCTATATTATACCCCTTCCCATTGTCATCTATTTTTATATCCATCCTCACATTGGTTAATTATGTAATATTACAGTTGTTTAATATGAATTCAACATTTTAATATAAATCAATTAGTTATATAACTACCTTTTTTGTATATTAATCAATATGAACATGAATATTCCAATTATTTCCATGCAATCCAATTTCTTACAAATCAATTAATTATATTTACCAATAATAATAAACCAAATAATTTCCCCCATATATTCCTCCAAACCACAACTTAACCATTTCTGCTTTCAACACAATATACAATTAATAGTATCTCAATTATTACAATTCCCTAGTTAAATAGAGCTTTTTTTCTTTTGTGTTTTAAAATCTCCTCTTTTTCCCTAAATTTCCTGTTGTTTGCACCTACCTTTTTTGGTGAGGAAAAAGAAATCTGCCTGCCTAATTTTCCAACGTGCAAAGCCAACAGCCTGCTTTACTTTCTCTTTTGTTTTTCAGTATAGCTAGGGGGGAAAAATCAGCACTCTTTGCAAGCAAGGAGCAGATCCGTGAGCAAAACAGCTGAGAGCAAATCTAAGCAAGGGCTAATTAGCCTATGCTGAAGCTCCGGGGGCCAATAAAATTACAAAAAAAACACCGAACCCTTTGTTAAATTGCTGGCTCCCCCGCCCCTCGCCCACCACTATTTATTGGCAATAAATAGTGGTGCGGAGGGGCGGGGCAAGCCAGCAATTTAACAAAGGGTTCGGCTGCAGCACTGGCTCTAGGGCGGCCCTTTGAAGCCCCGCGGCAAGAATTTGAAGTTTTTTTTTCCTCCAGCCATCGGAGGCAGCAATAGATGGGGAGTGGGCGGGGTAAGCGAATGGCAGAGAGGGAGGGTGAGTGAAGGTGGGGAAGCTGCTTTCTCCATCCTGCTCTCTTGCATCCGGAGCCCACGTGGATCCCAGGCAGCGGAACTCAGGCTAGGGAAGGGGTGGGCAATTGTGGCTCTTTTACAACCTGTGGCCTTCAACTCCCAGAATTTCTCAGACAGCCAAGCTGCATCAGGAATTCTGGAAGTTGAAGTCCACAGGTTGTAAAAGAGCCACAATTGCCCACCCCTGGCTACGGTAGGCTGGCGCCGCGCGGGTGGGAGGCGAGTGGTGGGTGAGCCAGCAATTTAACAAAGGGCTCGGCCGAACCCCCTAGAACCCCCAGAATCCCACCACTGTGTAGGCCCCTCTTGATCTTGAGGCCCTAGGCTGAAGCCTAGTTAGCCTATAGGAAAATCCGGCCCCGACAACCAGCATAGCGCATCAGTAAAGTGTTGGACTAGGAATGGAGATCCAGTTTCTAGTCCATCCTGAGCCATGAAAGCTTCAGGCCACTCATTCTCTTAGTTTCTCAATCTTGACAACCTGAAAATGTGTAGACTTCAGCTCCCAGCATATTGGCTGGAGAATTCTGAGATCTGAAGCTCCAAAGCTGGAGCAACACAGCTTTTTCCTAACTGTAGTTGACTTGAAAAGAGCTGAGAATGGAGTCTACTAACAGATGTTTTCTAACACTTCCATCTCAACTGCTATGTGTCCGTGAAGGAGACATCAAGAGAGACAAACAGATTTTGGGAAAGAAGTTATGGACAACAATTAACCAACGGAACAGTCTGTCTTCTGGAATTGTGGGGTCTCCATTGCTAGAGGAAATAAGGGCTCTTGCTTGAGCAGGGGGTTGGACTAGGTCCAAGTTCCCTTCCAGTCCCATGATCCTATGATTCTATGTAGTCAATATTTCAAAAAGAGTATTTTGATTTAGGAAATGTGGCCAAATAGTTTCACAATAAAATCAAGATGATTCATCATTTCCCTCTATACAAAGTATGTTGATCTGCAAATAATTAGTAGCTTATTGTTTGAAATATTAAAATGACCAAAGACTAAAATTTATTGGATACAAATGGATTAGACTTGTTCCAGAATTGATTCAGAAACTAGGGATCTAGCTCATCTATGCAGTTTTTTTTTAAACCCAACTTTATTTTATAAGTGATTTCATCAAAGTCTCCAGTTGAAGCAAAGTACTTTTCTAGGTACACATCTTTGGAATTGCTTTCCAAATGTTACTTCTGCTAATTGTAAATTCATTTCCTTCTAAACATACAAGGGTTTGATAAAAACCTGCCAAGAATTTGGGAGGAGAAAAATAACATCCTTCTCCATGGAATTCTTGTAGGTTAACATTTCTGACATCTCTTCCCATTCTGCTTTATCATATTCCTGAAGTGAATCCAGATGTGATGCAGAAGTTTTGCAAACAGGATCTCCTGTGTATAAACATATTAATGCCATCGCTTCCATATCAAGACTTAAATGTTAAAGTAACTTTCAAGTTTTCATCTGTCAAAAGAAAGGGCCACATGATTTCTATATGTTGCTTTTTGTTGGAATTAATTAGTCTGGAAATAATTTTCAATCAGGAAAATGGACTGAGCGGGGAGAGGTAACTCAGGTCTTCCTGTGATGCAATTCAAATTCAATGAATAAATAAATAAAAAGCAGTAGGAAACCTTGCTTGAAGATTTTGGCTTTCAAGCTCAGAAGAAAGCGTAGGATGATTTAAATGACTCTTTCCTGGCATCCAACATTCCTTCCTCAAATATGGTGACATATGCCAGGAGCAAAACACAAAGCAATTGGTAGAAAATGCTTACTTTGCGTAATGAAACAGGGATTTGCATAATAGGCATACCAGGCTGCCTTCATTTAGGGAATTGGGATATGGCAAACCTAAAAGAGCACCAGACAATCACTTTAATTCAGATAGGTATCAACCTTAAATGTGATTATAAATCTAATGGTGATTATATACTGTATATTTCTATTATCATTAATGTAAAATGCAATTGCTCTGAGCCATTTAATACGGTTTCTTATAAGGAACATGCAAAGTTAGAAAGAACTTTTTAAAATTTTTGATTCCTGGTCTAAATATTGACTAGACCAAAGGCAACAATGTAATATAAATGCTTATTAAGAAAATAAAAACTGGGTTTTATATCCTGAATTTTATTACTCTCCAAAGTTGTAACTAGTTAACAGTACAAACACACTAGAAGTGTCAATCTCCTGTGTGGGTGTTTATGTATGCCCATCTGGGAAGGAGAGCAGAAGGGAGGGGATGGTGTGTGACAAGGTTAATCGGTATATCATGACGCTTCTTTACCTTTAACAAGATTGCACAGAGTAAGATGCATATGTCTACTCAGAAGTAAGTGCTAGATTATAATGAGGCTTGTGCAGTCTCATTAGTGAAGCAGTCTCAGAGGCCTGGACAGAAAAAGATGGCATGTGAAGACAGAACAATTTTTCCAGCCTTCTAATCCAAAGACAAATTTGTTCAGGAGGGAAATATAACAGTTTAAAAGAACAGTTTAAAAGAGAAAAAGAAAGATGCTAATAGTTGGTCAAGACATATAGGTGTGTACACACACGTACACACACAAATACACACAGAAACACAAAAACACACACACACATGTCTATGGAGATTCTGTTATCCAGGTCATGGTTGTCCCAAAGATGCTTTTTCAAAAGACAACTAGACTTTTTTGTTTTTCTTTGAAGACATTTCGCTTCTCATCCAAGAAGCTTCTTCAGCTTCCCCACCATCCAGTCAGAGCTGAAGAAGCTTCTTGGATGAGAAGCGAAATGTCTTCAAAGAAAAACCAAGAAGTCCAGTTGCCTCTTGAAAAAGCACCTTTGGGACACATACACACACACACATCATGCAAAAACACAACGGAGAGTTTTATAATTAATTTACCTTAAGTGTGAAACTATTATTGTAAAACAAGTATTTTGTTTATGCTCTTTCTTCATTTTTAAATTTTTATTTTATATTCAATATATTAAATTTAAATCTCAAATAATTAGTAATGCTTGTAACCATAACATTTGAAAGTCTATTTAATATTAATTGAATATATTTTTTTCTTATATTCTCTCTTATGTATACTTAATAGTCTAAGGTGCCTACAGTATAGTATAATACTAAAAATCTAATATACTCTATATTATTTTATTATTTTATTGAATTGAAATAATGTGTTACATTAAAATTAAGTGAATGAAACAATAGATGGTTTATGTGACTTAAAAGACTGAGCTATATTGATATTTTTTAAGTGAATATCACACAGAGTCCCTCTATGAGTGAGATGGGCAGTTTCTAAATGTGATAAATAAATAAAATAAAATATAGATATACTTTGTTTCTACAAATGTTACCTGTTTATTCATTGTTCAATTTTTTAAAATTTGATTAACACTACTATATTTTGGATTGTACTTTTTCATGTCTGTATTATATATATATGTATATGTACCATACAGATACTCAAAGAGAAGCTAGTATATGCCAATTATTTTGGGTGGAAAGTTTTAATGTAAAAAAAAAAAAGGAATCACATTCTTAAATAAGGTTAGAATGAGTTCATCTGATATAATACCCAGAAATCTCTCCACACCCAACAGAAAAGGAAAAGGAAGAAAATATCATTTATTAACTCACTGCTCTTCAGAGTAAAACATATGCTTAGATGTTTGGAGGCAGAGGTTATTTGAAGTATTCAAACTATTGCCTGAAGTGAATTTCATGTTGGGAAATAATTGTTATGATGCTTTCAAGAATATGGTATTGTGTCCACTTGATTTTAAAAGTCAGCTCATAAAAATGTTAAGACAAAAACATTAATATTTTATGATACAGACAGGTCACTCTTTCAACACTGTGTGCTGGAAAAGTAAGCTTGATTGTATATTATTTTTGTGCAATAGCTGAAATTAGCATAATATTTGGACGAATGTCAGTCCACAGATGTTGGGAGAAATGGGCACTCTGGAATGTTTGTGGAGCTTCTGATATGGTGACTCAACATTTTAAAGTTTTGCACTGGATAAGGAATTAGAAGAGTTGGAAGGAATCCAACTACACTTATCTTATCATAGCTGCAATAACTTGAGAAATGCTGAAATGTACACTACTTTCAAACAGGGTCAGCAATCTTTTCAGGCATTGTATAATTTCATGTGATGCTGTAAATGCTAAAGCATAAGCATTAAAAAGTCTCTTTTTTTTTCATTTTAATCTGATCTCATCAGATTGCATGTTTCCTTGCCTGAGAATTCATAACAGAGGAAAAAAGAAATGTGATGTAGGATTTTGGTCATTTTAATAGAGCAATCTAGACACAATAACCATCATACTTTTTCTCTTTACAATTCCATTGTTAGAAGCATAACAACCAAGTTTTTGCTTCCATGTATATAAACTACCGTATTTTTCACTCCATAAAATGCACTCCCCACCCCCCACCCCCAAAAAAGTGGGTGGAAATGTCTGTGCGTCTCATGGAGCGAATATTGCATCACAAACCATGAAGTGTATTACTTCAGGCGTCTTCAACAGTGGACCAATGCCGGTCCTTTGGTGAACAGCAGCTGGGCTGCGGTGGCAGGGTCCTTTTACAGTGCTAAACCCTGCCTCTTCTGTCTTTGTCATTGCCCGTCTTTTCTATCTCTTTTTCGCAATATAGGAGTCAATAGGCAGAGCTGGCACATGAGAGGATACCAATCTGTGATCCTCTCAGGCTCCGTCTGAATTTTTTTGTTGTTGTTTTCCTCCTCTAAACCTAGGTTCATCTTATGGTCAGGTGCTTCTTATGGAGCGAAAAATACGGTGATTCATTGTTGGTAAGGTATGGCATTTAGGGGTTTTTAGTTCATGCAGAAGGACTACAGGATTACAGGATTGTAATATAAATACATAGTTATACCTAGAATGAAGAACATTTACACACACACATATATTCATGCCTCAGTATGCTGGACCCTGATTAGGTAGTCAACACAAGGAAGATTAATTAATTTACAATTATTTGAAACATGTTAATTAGAAGATTTCCTTTAGAGGAAACTGGAACAAAGGCTTATATTTATTTTTATATCTTGCACAACAAAGAAATGTCAACATAAAAGTCGATTGGTTTGTGAGAAATTATCTGTCTAGTCATATCATGATAAATTAGACATATAAATAATATGTAAGCATAAGGATTGAATTCTGAATAAAAATAAAACATCTTTTCAAGAGAGAAACATTAAAATGGATATTGGTAAGATACAATGGGATCTAACACTTGCTCTGTTTGTTAACTGAAAATGAAACTATTTTACCTACAAAACATCAAGCACTTGGGCAACATTGTGGTTTCTAAAAGCAAGACTTTCTACATTCTTCTTGCTAATAGCTAATTATTAACAAAACATTTAAATGAGAAAGAAAAAGAGTTAAAAGGCAAATTAAAATACTAGCAAACCTATTTTATTTAGGCAGTGCAACAGTACAAAATCCATATTGCAAGTATTCCAAAGTCCATTCTACATGGTCCTCATTCCCCATCTGCTGTTAAAAGCAAAGTAATAAAAATTTATGAAGACGATAGAGAAAAATAAGATGTTGCTTCTACTTTAGATTTATTTTTTTAACATGGGATTAGACAAATCATGAAGGACCAATCCATCAGCAGCCATTGGCAATAATGGACAGATGCATTTATCTACTTATTTGTAATACTGCTTTTTCAATAAGAATTTTTGCAAACAATTTATTAAAGTTAAAGGTGTTCTATAAATATATTTCAAAACAATTGCTATACTTTCATCAGAGGTGGACTTTCACATGTGGAGCTGAACAAAGCAACACATTTTCTCTACTTATTGTTGTCAATTTGAAGCCTTCAGTTGTGCTGGGATTATAACTTCCAAAATCCTTCAGCCTTTGCCAGGTTTCTGGGAATTCTGGGAACTGTATTCCTATTTCATTTGTATTTACCCCACTGCAAAAAGCCTACTATATCATACTGGTTTGTGAGCTTCCTGACTATTGTTTAAAATGGTGAATCTTTGGACAGATATATCATGGTACTCCTAAAGAATTGAAATTTATCAGGATTAACCTTATAAATAACAGAGAAATCCCAGAGGCTACAGACTATTACCTAGCACAACCTTTCTATGAAAGAGTGATGTACACTGTTTACTAGTTCATGCTTATGGTTCACTGAAGTTCCAATCCTACATGGACTAAGTGAATTCAAGGCAATCCTATAGTGGCTGAATACATAGGATCTAAACCATTGGTGGGATTCAAAAAATGTTCACTACCGGTTCTGTGAGTGTGGCTTGGTGGGCGTGGCAGGGGAAGGATAATGCAAAATCTCCATTCCCACCCCACTCCAGGGGAGGGTACTGTAAAATCTCCATTTCCACCAGTGGTGGGTTTCAAAATTTTTTACTACTGGTTCTGTGGGCGTGACTTGGTGGGCGTGGCATGGCATGGTATGGCTGGTGGGCGTGGTTTGGTGGGCATGGCAGAGGAAGGATACTGTAAAATCTCCATTTCCACCCCACTCCAGGCGAAGAATACTGTAAAATTTCCATTTCCACCCATACCACTCCAGGGGAAGGGAAGGATACTGTAAAATCTCCATTTCCACCAGTGGTGGGTTTCAAAAATTTTTACTACCGGTTCTGTGGTTGTGGCTTGGTGGGCATGGCATGGCATGGCTGGTGGACATGGGCTGGTGGGCATGACAGGGGAAGGATACTGCAAAATCTCCATTTCCACCCCACTCTACTCCAGGGAAGGGAAGGGAAGGATACTGTAAACTCTCCATTCCCTCCCCACCCCACTAACCTGCTTTCCAGCTCTGTGTGCAAGGCAACAAAAGAAGACCCAGCCAATCAGCTGAGACTCAATCAGCTGGGACTCATGAGGGAATAGATGGGGGCAGGGCCAGTCAGAGGTAGTATTTACTGGTTCTACTCAAAATTTCCACTACCGGTTCTCCAGAATCGGTCAGAACCAGCTGAATATCACCTCTGATCTCAACAGAATGACCTTTTGGTACTTTTTGAGGGAGGCAAAGTGATAACCATGGTGTTCCAGAAGAAGAAGTAACAATACTGCCAGGACCATCAAAAATTCTAGGTGACGCTTAAATACTCTTTTTTGTATGGTGTTGTACTTCATTTCTGAAAAGACTTTAGGCTTCGTGTTCTAAAGGCCTTGAAGTGGACCCAGCTGATATTGTGTTCATGTAAATGCATGCTAAGTTACCAAAAGCTTTGAGGATCCCATTTGCTGGTGGGAGTAACTTTTCTATGATAAGAAATATTACTTAATCTATTGTAGTGGTCCATTCTAAGAGCAACATCTGATGACTTAAAACTTTGTTTCCTTTGCAGCAAACATTAGCCTAAACTGTCCACAACTACATGTTCATATAGTTTCCTGTCAGAGGCCGGAAGTCAGGCCTGTTTCCTTTCTACATGCTACAACAGGAAGGGCACAGTGAAGAAATTTCCTGAACATACTCCTCGTCCACCCTTTCTCTGACAGCAGTGGAAGAATGATGTGGAGCAAGTATGACGGAAAAGATAACCTCAGGTTCATTCTTTCAGGACACAGTGACAAAGCACACCAGGCATTCAGCTGATGTCTAGGATTTGGATGTGTTTCGATAAGAAATAAGTGTTGGGTTTCCAAATCCAGAAATCAGCCGAGTATCTAAATAGCAATGCCAGTAAAGTATGCTCTTAAGAAAAGCTGTCCTATTCTATGGTACCTGATCACTTCCCAACTCCCTTCTTTAGTGTGGATTAACAACAGGGCAACTTGCCAACACAAACAAAAGAGAGCAGTGATTCACCCCCCACTACAATTCCTGGGTAGTGCTGTTCCCTTCTAATTTTCCTACCACCATCACCTTTCCTTCTGCAGTCATTGGACCCTGGCATTTCTTAGGCTGGTTCATTTGCTTTCTGCAGTATAATCATATGCAATGAAGATATGCATGGCCAACATTTAAGAGGCTGCAGATCAATTAGTGGTCTTAAGTTTATCTGATTTTTATCAAAGAAGACAGAGCTGTGGGTCGATTGTCAGAGCCTGTGTCAAGATGACCTTTTCAGAGATGTCTACATTGTTGGTCCCCTGGGCAACTTGTTGTCCCCTGTTAGTCTCTGAATGACAGAAGTCTGTTCTGCTCAAGCACAAAGTATACACAGATGTCTATATTACATTCTTATAGGTTTGACAGCAACTGCATGTTGTATCTATAAACTGTCTTTTAGCAGTGACACATCCTCAATGATGATAAGCTAATTTATGCAGCTAAATCTCCTTTGTGAAGAAATGAAAGCTAATTGAGTCATTACAAAGTAATTCAGAAAGGAATACCTTGTATAAATTGGCTTACTTTATAAATCCTTCTCAAGCAATTTTCATGCATCCTAAATGGGGCTATTTAGATTCTGCCCTCCACCAAATCCCACTCAGCTTTAGTGCTATAGCAGAATGGTTAAGCTTCTGGAATTTCAAATATCTTTATTTATGCTAAGAGGGAAGACAAGTCTTCAAAAGCAAATATAGACACCACATCCAACACACCTGAAGTACTGCTTACAGCTTCCTGACTTTGTTTCTTTGGTTCTTCACTCTTTCCTGGCATTTCAGCTACTGTTGCTGCTTCTTCTGTGGATACAAAAAGTTCAACAAAAAAGTTAGCTTAAAGAACTTTAGTCCTAGATCATTTAGAAAAGATCAACATGATAATTCATTTGTGCACACTTTATCCTTCACTTAATCCTCCAGGGAAAGACTGAAGGCAAACAACTGAAGGCAAACGAGGTCCAGACAGAAGAACATCATAGCTTCAAAAACTAAGGGACTGGTTTGGACAAAACTCAGCAGCACTTTTTCATACGGCTGTTGACAAAAATAGGATTGCCAACATGATCGCCGATGTTTGATGACGGATATGGCACAAGAGGAAGAAGACACTGTATCTCTCAGAGACTTCAGGATATGTTAGAACAGTGATGGCTAACCTTTTTGCCATCGTGTGCCAGGAGAGGGGGCGGGGGAGGTTCGCGCGTGCGGGTGTCCACACCCATAATTCTATGCGCTCTGCCTTGCACATGTGTGTGCAAACCCCCCTCCCCCCTGGCACGTGATGACCCGGTAGGCCCGTTTTTCTTTCTTACCTGGCTCCAGATCCTCTCTATGCATCCGGGAAGGATGAAAAGAGCCTTTCCCATTTCCTCAGAGGCCTGAAAGGGTCCATTTCCCAACTCCCGATGGGACAGAAGTGACTTTTTTACTGTCCCCAGCCTCCAGAGCCTCTCTAGGAGTCTCTGGAGGCTTGAGACAGCAAAAAAACATAACTTCCTGTCCCACCAGGAGTTGGGAAATGGGCCGTTTCAGGACTTTGGAAGGCCTTCGAGGGAGTGGAAAAGACTGTTTTCGCTCTCTGCAGATGCATAGAGAGGATCTGGAGCCAGGTAAGAAAGAAAAACGGGCCTTCCCCACCCCCCACCCACAGCCCCTCCGGAGGCAGGAAACAGCCTGTTTCGCTATTCCTGGTGGGCCCAGAAGGCCCGAAAATCAGCTGGCTGGCGCGCACATGTGTGCCAGAGCTAAGCTGGCATGCCCACTGATATGGCTACGCGTGCCTCCTGTGGCACGCATGCCATAGGTTCACCATCACGGTGTTAGAGGCTTAAACTGTGTTAAACACTCGCCATTCTCCCTTAATTACAAACATCAACATTTTGAATAAAAAATGTCCATAGCATATTTACAACTATTGTTTTCTCTAAAGAGAGAAAGTAGATTCTAACTGCCAGCAAATCAACCTTCCCAAACCTGGTCTTCTACTGATGGTGTTAGATTTTCATTGTTGAGTTGAGTTCAACATATTGGAAGTTTCCAGTAGTTATTTTCAGTTTGAATTTGCTTATAATCTATATATATCCTCTAAGGTTATTTTTCCTATTGCATTCTCCGAAAGCCAAAATTTTATTTCAGTTTATGTACTCACATGGTTATAACCTCTAGCACTTTAAGACAATGCTCCCCAAGACATTTTGCTGCCTAAAGAAGAGTTCAAAGTTTGGCCCAGTTTCATGGCCATCCCCACTAGAGTAATTTCTGAATCTACCAAACAATTATTCATTAACTTACTGCATTTATTTATTTATTTATTTATTTAATTTATTGTCACATTTATATGCCCCCCTTCTCCCGAAGGACTCGGGGTGGCTCACAAAATAAGCAATCCAACAATAAATAGAATTAAAATGGTACAATCCAATTTAAAACCCCAAATCCCCAGATTAAAATACACGGCAGATCAGGGAATTTGCTGAAAAAGCCATGTCTTTATGTCTGCGCAGAAGGTGCGGAGGTTAGGGGGCGTCCGGAGCCCAGTGGGTAAACCATTCCAGAGGGTCGGTGCGGCCACAGAGAACACCCTCATCCTGGGGGCCACCAGCCGACACTGTCTGGCTGAAGGGACCCAGAGGAGGGCAGTCCTCTGTGAGCGCACTGGGTGGTGGGAGGCCGGTAGGAGGTGGTCCTGCAAGTACCACACATGAATCAGGTCGTTTCAATTTACCTCTTGACAGAACTACCCCTACATCAAACTGACATACTTGCAGCCTTTCCCCCTTCTTTTAAGTTATAACTATGTATAGAAAGCTTTATCATGCTGCAAATTGTACAATTAAATCAACACAAATTAATCTTCTACATCAAGAATGAAACACTAAGAGCTTTAGACCACAGCTATTCACATCAAGTGATTTCTCCTTTATTCATCTAGACCCAATACTGTTCTACTCCTAATGTGGCATGATCACACAATTTCCTTACTCTGAATTGTGATTACACCTGATTCCACTTTTAGAACAGCCTATGCATGGTATACTGAAACACTTGGAAAAATTCCAACCTCAGTGCTGCGAAAATCTGTGAATCATCTGACTCTAACCACAAAATGCTGTTTTGTAGATTACAGTTGTCATAAAGTATGCAATTATCAAGTTGTTATAAATATGGGGTGGTAGAATGGTCTGTGGGAATATTGTTGAGAGATAGGAGGAAGAGCTGCAGCCAAGGCATCAGTCAGATAAAGGCATCAGTAGTCATGGTATTGGTTTCTTATCTGAACTATTTAGAAAGCCTGACAGATTGGTGTACTTCATAAGCATTTCATCTGGTACCAGAGACCCATCAATTTATGTAACTGTATGATTTTTACTGATCATTATGAACAAGTTTTTAACTTATAATTAATAAAGAGCACACCATTACCTGCAAATATTGATTGTCACTACAATATTGCACCTAGCTTCAATTCCTATAACTAACAGCCCACTGACAATTAAGGTTCATTTTCAAGAATATTATTCCAGGACTAATCATGTCATAATTTTTGGACCACAACAATTCAGTTAGAAGCTAGTAACATGACTGAGTATTACAATTCAGACTGAATCGTTTCATCTAATCTAATTTGATCTGATTGCCTCCGTTAGCAACTAGCTGGGCTCTAAGGCAGAGCAGATGGTTTGACGTCCATTTAAAATAAAGCTTTCATCAATAAGTAGTTTGTGATAATAATATCCAAAGTACAATATGTGGCTGGGTGTGCTCACTTTACAATTCATTTAACAGTTAGTGGTTCCTTCATTCTACATCTGGGATTAGCATGTTGAATCTAATGGGGAAATCCAGCTTGCAACTTTAGCAATGAAACTCCCTGGGTGGGCCACAGTAGACTTTATAGTCCACCAGATGAAGCTTTTGTATAGATAAAATAAACTCACTTCACACAAAGGAAAATGCTATGAAAATGCAGAATAGTACAACAGCTTCCTCATGCTACATGTTAATCAAGCTCACAAGACCAGAAAAATCTATCTATCTTACAGTCTAGAAAAATCTATCTATCTTACAGTCAGAGACCAACTTCTCATTCCTTAGTCACATCCCGTGAACATTCAGATCCATTGATGTCCAGTGGGGAATCCACTGTTCCAGTGGGCATCATAGCCTTAAATAATTTACACATGATAAACATTACTTAATATGCAGCATTCTGCAAAAGACCATTTTTGCTGCTAAAAATGTTGACAAACTATTTATTTGCGGCATTCAAGCAATGGTGCCAGCTGTTCTTACCAATTTATTACTGCACAATCTTGGCAAATGATAAACAATGCAATATTTAAGTTTAGTTGCACTTAATTAAGAAATCTGCTCTTTCAAAAACACTCTTCCACATAATTTAGTCTAGGCAACCCATCAACCATTAGTGGACATTATTCCAGATTCTCATAGCCATATGTTATTTCAAAGTTGTTATATCCTGCCAATTAAACATTTACTGCATATACAATTTTTAATTTTTATAATAGTTTTAGAATACGTAAGAATGTTCGTGCACGTCTGCCTGCTTGCATAAATAAAGAAGATAATCTTCTCATCCAAGTTTAGAAAATAATTGCAGCAGCTTTTTTTGACATCTTAAATAAATTATAAGATTAAGCTTTCCCATATCGTATTTCTTTTCTTTACTGCTTGTATAATTACATATGATTAAATATGCTTTGAGGAATTTCTTTGGACACTCAAGAAAATACAAAGAGGTCACGTTTAATAGATAAAACAGAAAACATCAAATTAAATGGATATAAAAATTTGTCTAAGTTTGGTTTCTGTGGTAGTTCTGCCACAATACAAGTAATCTTTTGCTGTATGAGCCAATCTTTAACTAAGTCCTTCTATCTCCCTCTCATTCAAAGTTCTAATCCCTATCACAAATATACCTACAATAGCCCTAATTAATAGCACATTAATAACAAGAAGCACTCTGTTGGGCTACATTAGTTAGGAGACGCTGTGTCACTGAACAATATTAATACTTCAGATAGCGAACTTGTGAATTAATATATTCTACTCAATATTTCAACAACAGTAAACAAAAACAGCTGAACTATGCAGTAAAATTCATCAAAGCACACAGATGGTTGTAAGATTTTCATTATGTGGTTTCCATAGCAATCATATTGCAAACCTGGAAGCTTCTTGCAAATAAGCAGCTTGTGTTTACATGCTTTTCAGCTGCACCATGGAATTCTTCAATATGAGAAGTGATTACTCCAATCACATTAGAAAAATGACTGGGATATACAGTGATCAGTCACATTTTTGTTGATATCCAAGACTAGTTTTTCTGTGAAAACTAGTTGTTAATGGTTTCATGCTCCTAGCAAAGGAACATGCATCCTTTGAAAGCTGTGATCTCAGCATGTTAAATATACAATACTTATTTCAACTGTACAAGTAAATATACTGAATCATCTTTAGACTCTACCAAAGCATTGTTGTGGACCTTTCCATGACCATCTAGGGAGGTAGGCAACAGCAGAACAATGTAGTATACTGTACAGTATCTGGAGCACCAGACACAAGATAACCATCATAAACATTCTTGTTTTGAAAACTAACAGACCAGACACTTTAGGTAGATAACAGGTCCAGTATCCTGAATATTACAAAAGTTATTTCCGGTTTGGCGTCCCAGCAATGCAGTCAGGGAAATAGTAGGCTCTATTCTCAGCCCTGTGAAAACCCTGACTGACAAGCCGCCGCCGATTGGTCTTTGGACCAAACCTATCTTGTAGGGACAGGGGAAGGAGAGGGGCGCCTTGGACAGCCGAAAGGAACAGGCAAGTTCCTCGGAGGCCGGAGGGAACCCTCTGAGTTAGCGGCGGGGGGAGGCAGCCATGGTAGATGCCATGAAGCTGGGACAAACTGGGAAAGAATTGTGCAGGAGGAAAGAAGAAAGAAAGAACGATATGCTTTGAAGACGGGGGAGTGACACCAACCCAGGCGAGAAACAATATTAGACTATGGACTTTTACTAATAAGACCCCCAGCCTTAAACAGCGGCTGTAGATTTGCGGGCCTTGAAGATTTTGTAAAGTAACAATAGGGGATAACGACCCATTAAGGAATTTACTTTAGTACTGATTGTTTTGGACGAATTGGCTGTTACAAATTAGAAAACTGAGTTTTCTTTCAAATTGGAACACATTCGATCTTTGGAAAAAGAGAAAAGCGAGAAATAAGGATTTAAAACCTTTAAAAGTTAGATGAAGCAAGGCAAACGGATGGTTACATAATTGCGACAAAATGGAGATTGCTGTGACTAAGCAAAAGTGTAAATTGCGGAGATTCGCCTTCTGCTTGAAAAAGAACTATTTTGACTGGCTATTTACCCTGGATTACTTAGAAAATAACTATGGATTTTTGGATTTTTGAGATTCCTATTCTGCCTATGGGTGGTTTTATAAAGAAAGAAGAAATATAATGGAACTAATAAAATCGAAACTAACTGGCGCAGGGATAAAAGAGGTGGTGCAGGAACAAAATAAGGAAACTGATGGGATTCTACATGGAACAGACTTTACAATAGAATTAAAATGATATATAGAATTTCAAACATGGATATGCTGATTTTGAAGTAGAATACTTATGGACAGATAGGAAATGAAGAAATAAAATAGATAAACTTAAAATGTATTGTTTAAATGTTTAAATGAGTTTTAAATATAAGCAGGAGGTGTCTATGGAGAAATAAAGATGGAAAATAAAAGAAGGTAACTAAAATAGAAATTTGATGTTAAGGTGGTTAAAAGTGATATTTTTACAAAAGCATAAGAGTATATATTAATATGAGACAAACTTAAGAAAATTTATTAGACTATGGAAGAATAAGTGGAGAATATGTCTGATGCAATATGTTGTAATTTTAAATTGTAAAATTTATTAGACTATGGGAGAACAAGTGGAGAATATGTTTGATATAACATGTTTTAATTTTAAACGGTAAACAAAGTTGAGAATGGTAAATATGATTAAATGTGAATGATTAACGAACTATTGGATGATAAAATAAGAAACGCAGACTTAAGTAACAAATTGTGATTGAATTTAATGTATGTTGGGAATGATCAATATTAAGAAATAGGTTGGGAAATACCCTGGAAGAGTATATTTGGAAATAATTAAATAATAGATAAATATACTGAAAAGAAAACATTCAAAACAAGATATACTGGGTATCAGCCAAACAAGAGGTGGAGATGTAGAAGAGAATATGCTAGAAATCAGCCAAAATAAAATATGCTGGAAATCAGCCAAACGATAGTTGGAGGTATGGAGGAGAATATGCTGAAATTCAGCTAAAATAAAATTTGCTGGAAATCAGCTAAACAATAGCTGGAGATATAGAGGAGAATATACTAGAAAATAGTCAAATTAATATAGGGTGAAAAAGAATATGTTGGAAGACAATTAAAATGAAGTGAAACAATTTTGAGATTATTCTGTGTAAAATGAAATGTGTAATAGATGATAAGCTCAAGAAAATTAAGTGTAAATTGACAAAGTTTAAGATCTAAAGATTGGAGGAAATGGGTCCAAACATTAAGAAATATAGATAGAATTTTGATTTATAAATTGAAATAAAAATAGAGTTGTATATATTGGAAATTAAGATTTGTGGTGATAAAATAGGGTAAATACTTAGATTAAGAGGTTATAATATTTCTTAAATTTGTGTTTTGATATTGATGTTAAAAGAAGTAATGGAGGAAAAAGCCCTTGGCCATGCCTCACTACTACCTCAGGGCTTTTGATGTATTTAAGGTCTCAGCTTCTTGCACTGCGAGACTCCCCCCTCTCGCAAGCCTGGCCCTCCACGTTATCGAGGGCCTACCTCAATGACGGGTTTTGGAACCCAGAGAGGTGGCATGTGGCGAAGAGGGGGTTGAGGGGTTTTCTATGTAAATTTTTGGATAAATTTTTAAGGGGTCCCGGGGGGGGATGGTAGGATTCGAACTAGAGCAGTGGGTTTGGGGGATAACCCACTAAGGGGAGAGTCAGGCCTGGCCATGACGCACGGCGGGGGGGGATCCGGGAGTGATGGGGGGGGTCGAGCTTGTCCAGATTGTGTTTTTACCATTGGTACTATGAGAGGGAGGGGTAGATATGGCAGGAGCAAGGGGCCATATCATGTGGAGGGAGCGCGCGCCCGCTGTCTTCAAGCGGTGGCGCGCTCCGGCCCCCAAAGCTCCACTCGTTCTCCAGGTTGCACAGACCCTCAGGGCTCGGGCCTGCGACTGATGTTGTGCAACGCCAGGTCTGTAGTAAATAAAGCCCCCGTCATTTGTGATCTCATTCAGGAGGGGGGAGCCGACCTGGCAGGTATTACGGAGACCTGGTTGGGCCCGGAGGGAGGAGTCCCTCTGGTAGAAATGTCCCCACCAGGCTTCCATGCATTCCATCAGCCGAGGTCACAGGGGAGAGGTGGGGGAGTAGCGGTTGTTATTAGAGAAGGCCTTAGGCCGAGGAAGGCCACTGTCCCTCAGACGGCCGGCTGTGAGTCTCTCCTTGTGAAGTGGGGTCATGGGGTTCAGATAGGTTTGCTGATCACGTACCGGGCTCCTTGCCATGTGGCAGTAGCTCTGCCCGAGCTTCTCAGCGTTATCGCCGCGGTGGCGGTTGATACCCCCAGACTTATAGTCATGGGGGATTTCAACCTGCAGTCCGTGGGTGAGGTGTCTGAGGTGGCTCAGGAGTTCATGGCTTCCATGACGGCTATGGACCTAACCCAGTTAATTCATGGCCCTACACACGTGGGGGGAAACATGCTGGACTTGGTTTTTGTCTCTGGACAGTGGCTGAGTGATCTCGAGATAGGGGATATAGTCATCGAGCCCTTGTCATGGTCGAATCACTCTCTCCTTCACCTTGACCTTTGAACCGCTGCACCCCACTGCAGGGAAGCGGAACCGACAAGATGGTACCGCCCCAGGTGCCTGATGGAACCTGACAGGTTCCAGATGGAGCTTGGGCCAATCCCCGAGGTTCTGGCTCACACCTCGACTGAAGACCTAGTGGCTGCCTGGGATAGGGCGGCCGCTGGAGCTCTGGATCGAGTCGTGCCTTTGCGGCCTCTGACCTGGCGCCGATCTCATCTGGCTCCTTGGTTTACCGAGGAGCTAAGGGAGATGAAGCACCGGAAAAGATGCCTAGAAAGTAGTTGGAGGGCCAGTCGTGCTGAATCTGACCAGACACTGGTAAGATCCCATATTAAGAATTACCTAGTGGCGATAAAAGCAGCAAAATGTACCCATTTCGCTGCTCTTCTTGCGTCATCAGATAATCGCCCGGCTGCCCTGTTTAGGGTGACCCACTCCCTGCTCCACCAGGAAGCGCGGGAGGACCCCTTGGAGGGAAGAGCCGAGAATTTTGTTCAGTATTTGTATGACAAAATCACTCAGATTCGGGAAGATCTGGACTCCGACTGGGTAGATCCAGCGAGGATGACGGAGGCAGGTCCTGAGAATGTTATCTGGGATGAGTTTGATCCTGTGACCCCTGAGGATGTGGACAGGATTCTGGGTAGACTGAACATGATCACATGTTTGTTGGACCCGTGCCCCTCCTGGTTAGTGCTGGCTTCCCAGGAGGTAACACGAGGATGGCTTCAGGGTATTATAAATGCTTCATTGGGCAAGGGTGTCTTTCCCACCACCTTGAAAGAGGCGGTGGTGAGACCTCTCCTCAAGAAGCCTTTCCTGGACCCGGCAGTATTGGCTAACTATCGTCCAGTCTCCAACCTTCGCTTTGTGGTGAAGGTTGTCGAGAGTGTGGTTGCGCGACAGCTCCCCCAGTACCTGGATGAAACGACGTATCTAGATCCGTTCCAGACGGGCTTCAGGCCTGGGTACAGCATGGAAACGGCATTGGTCACGTTGGTGGATGATCTCTGGAGGGCTCGGGACAGGGGGTGCTTCTCTGTCCTGGTCCTGTTAGATCTCTCAGCGGCTTTTGATACCATCGACCATGGTATCATGCTGCACCGGTTGGAAGAGTTGGGGGTGGGAGACACCATATTACGGTGGTTCTCCTCCTTTCTCTCCGACTGGTCGCAGTCTGTGTTGACGGGGAGGCAGAGGTTGACCCTGAGGCCCCTTATATGTGGGGTGCCACAAAGATCGGTCCTCTTGCCCCTTTTGTTCAACATTTATGTAAAGCCGCTGGGCGAGATCATCCGTGGTTTCGGGGTGGAGTACCATCAGTACGCTGTCAACACCCAGCTGTACATCTCCACCCCAGACCACCCCAACGATGCCCTTGAAGTGATGTCCTGGTGCCTGGAGGCGATACGGATCTGGATGGGGAGAAACAGGCTCAGGCTCAACTCATCTAAGACCGAGTGGCTGTGGTTTCCGACATCCCGATATAGTCAGCTGGTGCCATCACTGACTATTGGCGGTGAATCATTGGCCCCCATGGAAAGAGCTCGCAACTTGGGTGTCCTCCTGGATTCACAGCTGTCTTTAGAAGAGCACTTGACAGCTGTAACCGGGAGGATTTTTCATCACGTTCGCCTGATTCGCCAGTTGCGTCCCTTTCTAGATCGGGACTCCTTACGCACGGTCACTCATGCCCTCGTCACCTCCCGTCTGGATTACTGTAACGCTCTCTACATGGGGCTCCCCTTGAGGAGCACTCGGAGGCTCCAACTGGCGCAGAGTGCGGCCACGTGGGTGGTGATGGGAGCGATGTGGCGCTCCCATGTAACACCTCTCCTGCACGAGCTGCACTGGCTCCCGGTAGTCTTCCGAGTGCGCTTCAAGGTTTTGGCTATCACCTTTAGAGCTCTCCATGGCTTAGGACCTGGTTATTTACAGGACCGCCTGCTACCACCAATAGCCTCCCATCGACCAGTACGCTCCCTCCGGGTGCCGTCGGCCAAACAATGTCAACTGGCGGCCCCCAGGGGGAGAGCCTTCTCTGTGGGGGCACCTATTATCTGGAACGAGCTTCCCCCAGAGATACGGAGGATCCCGGATCTGCGTACCTTCCGTCGCGTGCTCAAGACTTTCCTATTTCATTAAGCCGGCCTGACCTAAGTTTTTTTCCCTTTTTAAATGGAAATTTTAAATTTGGTTTTAAATTATTGGGGTTTTAAATTTCAGCCAAATTATTTAATTCATTTTAGTCTATTTTAAATTTTGTATTTATATGTTTTATTTTATGGCTGTTCACCGCCCTGAGTCGTTCGGGAGTAGGGCGGTATACAAATTCAATAAAATCAAAATAAAATCAAAATCAAATTTAGGAAAGAGTTAGAATGAATTAAGAATTAAGATTTGTGGTGATACAATAGTATGGCCTAAATTAATATGTTAGAATTTATGTTAAAAATTTTTGTTTTGATTTGTAATTTTAAAAGATGCAATGAGGAAATTTTGAATGGAGTTTGTTAAAAAATGTAAGCGATTGTACCTACTTATAACCGGATCAAGACTTCATACTTAAAAGATTATTTTATGTTTATGTTTGAAAAAAAAATATATTTTTTTAAAAAAAGTTAGTAGTGTATAACTAACAACCAAACCATTTTTCCTGGCACTATGCAAAGTAAAAGATTTAGTGAATGCCATTATTCATAGGGCTAATAATATCTGAGTATATTTTAATATTATCTTTCAGAAGAAGCTCAAAATTGTAGAAATAAAAACATTAGTTGTGACATCATTGCTAGTATTTCTCTAGAGCTGAAGGGTATTTTTTTCCTGCAATTTTTAAAATATATCCCCATCCTCCCAATTCTGTGAAAAAAGCCCTGCTCTTTATTTTTCTGTGGTTTTTTACATATTTATTTGTTTGTTAAATTTATTTCCATCTATCTCGCCATGAGGCTACTTGCCATTGATTGTTGCCAGACGACTGCTAATATAGAGAGTGAGTCTCAATGATTCTGCTATGTAAAAATTTTGGACCAGTTCTCCAGGCTGAATTGCTTCAATTCAGTAGCACAATTGTTTATTTCAGACCTGCGGTAATATTTCTATAGAGTTTAAGAATGGACTTTTGATTTGGCCGTGCCAAAATATTCAATGTCTTATTTGCATTCAGCTCTTGTAGATCTTCAATCACTTTTTGCTGTATGAACACTTGCACTTCAGCTTCAACTGATAACTGCTATTTTTCTATAGAATTTTTCCTAATATAATGCAAATTCCTATTGCATTTAATGATAGCAATTGTCCTGAGCCATCAAAGCATTCCCAAATTATAACATTTTCATGTTTGAAAATGTTTGAAAATGTCCATTCCTGGTATGGGGGAAGCAGTGTTTTGTTTTCACAGGCCTAATAATATCCATAGCTTGAAAAGTTCTACTTTTGACTTATCTGTTCATAGAACATTCTCCCAGAATCTGGAGGGATACCCATGTACTCTTTGGTAAACTTCAAATGAGAAGTGACATTTTTTTCCTTAATGAGCCATGGTTTTTTTTTAACCTAGCTATCCTCCCTATAATTCCTATTTTTACCAATGCTTTTCTGACAGGTGAATCATTAGCTTTGACTTTGACCAAAGAAAGAAGAACTTGCACATCCCCAGATGCTCTTCTGAGTTCTGTGATTTCCTTGATGGTTTTATCCTGCACTTTTGCAATGATTTTGACAGGACAGACATTCTCAGGAAGATTTAATATGGTCCCAAATCTCAAATTCAAGACTGTCTCATCAACTGGAGAAATGATTCCATAATATTTTCCAGATTGATAGGCATCAAAATAGTTTTACATGGAAGTCTTTAGAAACTGAGTTTATGTTACTTCTTTTTATACCCTATACAAACCCCAACTACTTTCTAAATACATTTTCTATCCAATGTTGATTCTATCTACTTTGAAATGCATGCTTCTATTCGAAGATGACAAATTAATGCTGAGAATAATATTCTGATTAGATAGTCCTCACATCCATTCGTTTAGTGACTGTTCAAATTTACAAAGGCACTGAAAAAAGTGACATGACCATTTTTCACACTTATTGTCAGCATTCTGATGCTGCCATAAAAAGACAAGGCTTGACTTTTCACCTACTTATTTCTTTATAGATAATATCCCCTAGGAGATGAGATGGTGGGGGGAACATTCCTATGGGGTGAAGTCAGAAGCTGAGGAGACTGACTTGGAAGATGGCCAATGAGAAGATGAGAATTGGGGAACGGAAAGGGAAGGGTTTGGAGGTCAGAGGGTTAGTATCGGCTACGACTAAATCGGGGCCAGGTCTGTCATACTCAATAAATGGAATACTTCAGCAAAGATTAATTGTTTGGGAGTGCAATTTATTTGAGATGACATCGAAATCTGACACTTATGACATTGCAGGATCTCCATATTCATGTGATCAAAATTCACTTGGGAACTGACTCATATTTATGAAGGGTTATGTGCTCCCCTTTTGCAATCTTCTGACAGGCAAAGTCAATAGAGAAGCTAATTTTACCTAATAACCATGTTACTAATAAAGTAATTGCAATGATTCCATTAACAGCTGTGGCAAGAAAGGTCGTGAAATGGGACAAAATTCACTGTCTTGTTTAGCAACAGAAATTTTGGGTCAATTGTGGTCATAAGTCAAGGAATAGAATAGAATAGAATAGAATAGAATAGAATAGAATAGAATAGAATAGAATTGAATTGAATTGAATTGAATTGAATTGAATTGAATTCTTTATTGGCCAAGTGTGATTGGACATACAAGGAATTTGTCTTTGGTGCATATGCTCTCAGTGTACATAAAAAGATAAGATACACTCGTCAAGAATCACAAGGCACAACACCCAGTGACAGTCATATGGTACAATAAGAAATCAAATCATACTAGAAAACAATCAATATAAATATAAATTGCAAGGATAAATTGCAAGGACTACCTGTATTCAATGGATATGCCATAATCACACAACACAGAGCAGGCTAATATAACTATTTTCCAATATGGAACTTCCATTCTGGAAAATATAAAACTTTTGGAAGAGATGCCAACATTTTTTAATGGTAGAAAAATACACCATTTTGTATGTGTTTGCATATGATATGTAGAAGTGGACCTATGTCATTTTCTTGAGTTCATGAAGACTATTAACTGCCTTAAATGCATAAGGTATATACAAAAAGCCACATTCTTAATGATTTCTCCCTCTCTCCCCTCCTTGTCTCTCTCTTCCTCTTATCTTTGGGATATACAGAGATTCAGGAAACATTACATTTCTAGATGATTGACACTGCTCCTTCCTTCAAAAATATACAATTTTTTCTTGGATATCATAGGCAACTTGCAGATATACTTAGCCTCAATTTGTTCTGGAGAATGCCATAGCTCCTAAAAACCAACCAGGAGAATTCAGAATACAGTATTTCTCAGCATATCTATACTGACTTTCCATGTATAATAATGTGGTTTAACAACGGTAAAGCAAAGTTAATTAAGCAAAGTCCAGAATAAGGTGACTGAAAGGAAACCTGCATGTTAAATAAGTAGTAAATTCAGTAGTACTACATATTAATAATACAATTCAGTAGTAAATAACCACATTGGATGTTTTAAAGGTAAAGGTTCCCCTCACACATATGTGCTAGTCGTTCCCAACTCTAGGGGGCAGTGCTCATCTCTGTTTCAAAGCTGAAGAGCCAGCGCTATCCGAAGACGTCTCCGTGGTCATGTGGCCGGCATGACTAAATGCCAAAGGCGCACAGAACGCTGTTACCTACCCACCAAAGGTGGCCCTATTTTTCTACTTGCATTTTATATGTGCTTTCGAACTGCTAGGTTGGCAGAAGCTGGGACAAGTAATGACAGCTCACCCCGTTACGTGGCACTAGGGATTCGAACTGCTGAACTGCCGACTTTCTATCGACAAGCTCAGAATCTTAGCCACTAAGCCATCGCGTGTCCCCTGGATGTTTTAAAAAGCCCTAATTCAGCAACAGATCAGATGAAATATAAAAGGCCCATATTAATAAAAGAAATGGCCTGGTTTCCTCAACAGAAAGTAGTCCATTGCTACCAAGAAAACTTGTCAAGAGAACTATAGTAGGCACCAAGACAGAGATAAGGAGACCCCTAAGGGTCTTGCAGAAAATGCAGTCTTTCGATAACTTTATTATGTTTTGAATTAATAAAAAGCACCTTTATTTATCCTCTTTCATTCCATTTATGATATCAGATAGGAGCTAATGTAATTGTGGTATTTAAGGGTTCAGAAAGGTTATTATGTGTTTTTGATATTTCATTGATGCCATTCTTAGGCATGATGTAATTACACTGTTAGCATCTGGTAGCTTTTATAACCCAAGAAAGGCAAAAATAAGGACATGTGCCCACAATATAATTGACCTAATACAAACTAAACTGAGGGAAAAAACATTAATGCACTGCATAACAGTTAAGTGTGATGGTGAATATTAATATTTCAAGAATGAATATATACAATTTCTGATAACAATATTTTAAGCTTTTGACATAAGATGGAAAAACGAAGATGCAGATTTACACTGCATACTCTCCTCAAATAACTGTAATCTCAAATAACTGTCACTGAATTATGATTATTTGATTGTAATGGTGCCAGTAAGCAATTACTTTGATGCTGGTTCCCAGCATTATTAATCTAAAGCAGTAGAAGATAAGTTTATGTCAGAAGAAATGGAATGTAAAGGATTTAGAATTTCATTATATATATTTAAGCAGAGAATCCTTCCCAATTTGAGAAGAACAAGGAACCTGTCCGGAGAAAACACATATAGTGCAACCATTTATATACACCTCAAGCAAAAGCTATATTCAACCTTTTTCATGCACCCTTATGCCAAACACTCAATGAACACAGATGGGAAACAACAACTTTTCAATCTCCCTCTTCTGACTCTAAACACATTTAAATAAAAATCACATGTAAATATACATGGAGCCATATTGTAGCCAAAGATACCTGAATACCAGGAACATTAAGCCAACCAGAATAAGACAGGTTATCACTAGCCAAATAACTACAAACCTCAAGCTTCTTTGACCTTTGGAATTATCTGAGTAAGAAAAGTCAAGTTTAATAAGGCAGGAATCTTATTAGTTAAAGAAATTTCACCATGCTGCATAACAGAAGTATAAGAAAGATGGGAAGAAAGGAATAGAAAAGATATTGGGCAAAGATGTGAATCAACGTCGCTGAATAATACGTAGTGGAAATATACAATTGATCATTCCAGTTACATGAGAAAACTACACAAGTTCCTTAAGGGATTAGGAACTACACAGTATGTTTATATAAAAATTGTTTTTCATGATTGTATTTCAACTCAATAACTGAGTTACAAAAGCAGAAAAAGGATCTTTCATATAGTTAGCAAATCAGAATTGCTAGCACACTCAATATTGAAAAAAACAAATCCTAATTTTAAAGTTATTCCTGAAATTTAAGTTTCTCTTAGTTGACTGGCAATACAGGCAGCAACACAATGTGTAATTTTTATAGATTAATATACTAAATTGTCAATAATTTGTGGGTTTAGAAATTTTCTTTCCTGAATCCTAGTGAATTCATTTCATTTTTTTCTTTTTTAAGAAAGCAGGAAAAAAATCTTCATGGTAACTGATTTCAGCAGAGTAACTACAATAAAAGAAAAAACAAGCAGTTTTTGGCATGAATCCACAGAACGATCTGGTTCCAGATGCCTTTCCTTTGGCTGCTTTAACCATTTTAAATAACTGATGGTTTGTTTTTTGTTTTTTTTAATTCTCTGTGCTGACATTACAGCAATAAGGGATTTAAACAGAGGCACCATTTGCCATATAGGCATTCAGGTTCAATATAATTAGAAGTTCCAGTCAATCATTTGAAAGCACCATGTCCTGTTTGAATAAAATTCTACTTACTCTAGAATTGCCTGTTGTATATAAACTGGTCAAATATTTGTTTTGTTTGCTTCTACCTAACAAACAAAATATAAGTAGATTATAGAATGACCTAAAAATTGCAACATTCCCATCCCACTTCAGTTTGTACCATCTAAGTTCTGCATGACTTACAAATGCAGAGAAGGAATGTCTGGTTTACATCTCATTTTGAAGCATTACTCTTTAGCTCTGCTTGCAAAAATTGGAGTATACCTCTTGGGCATTTTTTATATGTGTTAGGCCAAGATAGGCATCATGTTCTTTTTTAGCAATGTTGGTCAACCTTGGCAACTTTAAGAAGTATAAATCTCAACTCCCAGAACCCCCTGGTAGCAAAAAAATCATTAGTTTAAATCTGTATTTAACATTTCTTTCAAAATAAAGTCATTGTGAGATTTTTAAGATACCAAATAAATTAAAAAAAAGGTCAAAGGATTAGTTTAGGTGAGTGGTACTAGAATTAATATGCTATTTTTTCCAAATAGAAGCAAACCATGATCTTAGGGAAGTTTCCAATATTTTAAAATTTACATTACTCTTTTCATTCACATTTACAAAGATATGAAGAAAAGTCAAAACCCAAAAATCTAGACAACAAGACCTCACTAACATGTATGACATAACTAACAAATAATATAAGAAAACCTTAAAAGGGACAGAAAAAAGCCTCGAAAAGCTGCAGGCCACAGCTACTGAATGACAGCATATTACCTTAAAAGCATATTTCTAATGATAAAGCCTTACTTGAAATACCCTGTATTATCTCCCCCAATTCGCTTGTACATTTTTCAGTCTTTTGGTGCTTAATGTAAAAAACTAAAAAGCACAGGTAACAGGTGAAAATAGAAAAGTTCTTTTACAGACTGGAAAACATCAGCCTCATTCTTTTTGGAAGAATAAAAGCATAAAAGATAAATTAAAGGAGTACAGTTGTCACACATGGCACTTGATGGAACATAAGAGAACAAGTCATTATATGGAACAGAATTTATTTATTTATTTTTAGGAAAGAAGGAAAACAAGGAGGTCCTTCAGCTTCCACTAACTTTTGTGCACAGATGTACCTCCTGTAATGTGAGGACTAAAAAGGATATTGCAGATCCCACTATGAAAAGCAACAGGGGTTACAGCATCCACTTCCTTTAGTTACTCCACCTGAGTTCAGATCAGGTGCCATAGCTCAGTGGCTTCACTGGAAAAGATCTGTACTCCAACAGTTAGAGTTCTAACACTGCCTGGTGAAGTGAGTACCCATCACTTGCCTCAGCTTCTGCCAATCTAGCAGTTCGAAGGCATTCTACACGCAAATAAATAAATAGATACCACTTTGGTGGGGAAAAACTACGTCTACAGCATCCCATGGTCCCCTTTTGCAACCTTTTGACAAGCAAAGTCAATGGAGAAGCCAGATTCATTTAACAACCGTGTTACTAACTTTACAATTGCAATGATTCACTTAACAACTGTGGAAAGAAAGGTTGTAAAATAGTCTTAACACATCTCACTTAGCAACATAAATTTTGGGCTCAATTTTGGTTGTAAGTCCAGGACTTCCTGTAGTATCCTGATAATGGAACATTGCCATATATTAAATAAATAAATAACCTCCTTTGCCATATTCGTACTAACAGAGGGGAGGGGAGGGGAGGGGAGGGGAGGGGAGGGGAGGGGAGGAGAGGAGAGGAGAGGAGAGGAGAGGCTGAAACATACAAGCAGAATTTAGATGTTTGGTTACCATAGTCATTCAAACCTCATACTATGATGTTCCATGACTGCTTTTAAGGCTGCTGACCTTGACTCTTATTTTGGAAAGAGTATATAATATCCATCTATGCTTAAATAGATAATGTTGCTCAGTGAATATTTCCAAAGAACTTCATATACATTTTGTAATTTCTGAGCTGCCTTATCAGATATATTCTAATATAAATTATGGATCTATCACAGTAATCTGTAATTTATTGAGAGTACACTTTAGATGCTAGTTAACTGTTTAAAAAAAACAGGTTATTTGGAAGAATAAAGAGACATATAGAAGAGAGAAAGTCTCCACCTCTGAAAATATATTTCATGTTCAGTATAGCTGAGATGGTTTAAAAACTCACAGGATTTGTTATGGGCATAAATACACATGCTAAAGGCTGCTCCAGGTGTTCAGCAATCTCTGATCTGGATGTGATCCTGTCATTAATAGATTTTAAGAATTCTGCTCATACGTAAGAAGAGTCCTTCCCACCCCTCCCCTCCTTTCCCATGCCAAACTCCCAAAACATTTTCTCTGAAACTATTTTCAAAGTAGCTTTGCTTTTTTGATGGTTATACAGTCATGGCCGTAAATGTTGGCACCCCTGAAATTTTCCCAGAAAATTAAGTATTTTTCACAGAAAAGTATTGCAGTAACACATGTTTTGCTATACACATGTTTATTCCCTTTGTATGTAATGGAACAAAACCAAAAAGGGGAGGAAAAAAAGCAAATTGGACATAATGTCACACAAAACTCCAAAAATGGGCTGGACAAAATCATTGGCACCCTTCCAAAATTGTGGATAAATAAGATTGTTTGAAGCATGTGATGCTCCTTTAAACTCACCTGGGGCAAGTAATAGGTGTGGGCAATATAAAACTCACACCTGAAAGCAGATAAAAAAGAGAAGTTCACTTAGTCTTTGCATTGTGTGTCTGTGTGTGCCACACTAAGCATGGACAACAGAAAGAGGAGAAGAGAACTGTCTGAGGACTTGAGAACCAAAATTGTGGAAAAATATCATCAATCTCAAGGTTACAAGTTCATCTCCAGAGATCTAGATTTGTCTTTGTCCACAGTGCGCAACATTATCAAGAAGTTTGCAACCCATGGCACTGTAGCTAATCTCCCTGGGCATAGACGGAAGAGAAAAATTGATGAAAGGTGCCAACGCAGGATAGTCCGGATAGTGGATAAGCAGCCCCAAACAGGTTCCAAAGCAATTCAAGCTGTCCTGCAGGCTCAGGGAGCATCAGTGTCAGCGCGAACTATCTGTCGACATTTAAATGAAATGAAACGCTATGGCAGGAGACCCAAGAGGACCCAGAGACATAAACACAGAGACACAGAGACATAAAAAAGCAACACTACAGTTTGCCAACATGTACTTGAGTAAGCCAAAATCCTTCTGGGCAAATGTCTTGTGGACAGATGAGACCAAGATAGAGCTTTTTGGTAAAGCACATCATTCTAGTGTTTACTGCAAATGGAATGAGGCCTACAAAGAAAAGAACACAGTACCTACAGTGAAATATGGTGGAGGTTCACTGATGTTTTGGGGTTGTTTTGCTGCCTCTGGCACTGGGTGCCTTGAATGTGTGCAAGGCATCATGAAATCTGAGGATTATCAACGGATTTTGGGTCGCACTGTAGAGCCCAGTGTCAGAAAGCTGGGTTTGCGTCGGAGATCTTGGGTCTTCCAGCAGGACAATGACCCCAAATATACGTCAAAAAGCACCCAGAAATGGATGGCAACAAAGTGCTGGAGAGTTCTGAAGTGGCCAGCAATGAGTCCAGATCCCAATCCCATTGAACACCTGTGGAGAGATCTTAAAATTGCTGTTGGGAAGAGGCGCCCTTCCAATAAGAGAGACCTGGAGCAGTTTGCAAAGGAAGAGTGGTCCAAAATTCCGGGTGAGAGGTATAAGAAGCTTATTGATGGTTATCGGAAGCGACTGGTTTCAGTTATTTATTCCAAAGGGTGTGTAACCAAATATTAAGTAAAGGGTGCCAATGATTTTGTCCAGCCCATTTTTGGAGTTTTGTGTGACATTATGTCCAATTTGCTTTTTTTCCTCCCCTTTTTGGTTTTGTTCCATTACACACAAAGGGAATAAACATGTGTATAGCAAAACATGTGTTACTGTAATACTTTTCTTTGAGAAATACTTCATTTCTGGAAAAATTTCAGGGGTGCCAACATTTACGGCCATGACTGTATGTATTTATGTTATTAAAAAAGAAAGTCCTCTTTCTTTCTCTGTAGTTTTGTACTTCCCACCAAAATTTCCTCAAAAACATCTAACTGCGGGACTTCTGGGTTGGCTCCGCGGCGCCATGGACGGTCTTTTTATACCGCCGCCCCTGCGATCCCGTTGAGCCGTTCTGACAGCGCTAATCAGCTGTCAAACGGCTTGAAAATCTCCCCTTCGGGAAAAGAAGGGGAGGAGAGCTGGTGGGTGAGGGTAGAGCTCCCCGAAAACCCCTGGATTAATTCCAGGGGTTCGGAGGGTGAGAGCTCCCCGTTCAGCCCACGGAAGCTCCGGATCCGGGGGGACTCTGTTTTTTACAGAGCTAGGCATCGCGTCCAATTTCTGCTCTCAAATAGAAGATTAAATGATTTCAAAAAAGCAGGCGGAACGGAAGCAGGAGGACAAGCTTTTTGCAAGTATAATGCTTAACTCCGGGGATACAATGTTTCTAATTGAATTTTCTGAACTGGAAGTAAAGATGGCGTTTTTGTTGCGATTTTAAAAGTGAAAGTTAGAAAGGAAAGTGCCTGCTAACAGACTCGAGCTCAGAGACTGGCTTTAAATTGCTGGATTAGATTTTAAAGAGCTGGGAAAAGATTATTTCGTTTGGTGATTTATAAAGAAATTGCTGAAAGTTGCTCAAGACGATGGCTGTGACTTTATGGTTGTGGAAAGAAAGAAAATCTTTTTAAAATAAAATGGCTTCCAAGAAAGGAGATTTTGAAAGTGCTGGAAGCTCTTTGGTTGTGTCAGAAATGATACAGTTGTCTGATTTACAGAACTACAAGGATCCTAATGCAGAATTTACAGAATTTATAAAAGAAGCCATAAATAATCATACTGCAGCTATAAGTAATCAAATAGCAATTCTCAAAGGGATAACAACAGAAATGATGGAGGAGACAAAAGCAAGTACGGAGCATGATGACAATCCAGGAGACATTTTGACTGAAGCAAAGAAGGTGGAACTGGTTGCTTTTCAAGAATTTTCTCAAGAATTTTCAAGCTTATTCTCTGCTCTTTTTGAAAAAAATTGACAGAATCTTTCAAAATTATGACTTGGTCTGGAAGAAAGTAGTAAATGATCAGACTTCCAAAGTTTTAGACGATGAAGGAGATTTGCCAGTGGTACTTATACATATAATAGAAAAGAAACAACTGAATTTTTCTTCACAAACTCTTGACAATCTTTGGTTTTACAGACGAAGGAATGAACTGATTTATATAAGCAAGAAGAGGCGATATGGGGGCTCTAAATCAGAGGAAATTTTCTTAAAAAGGGGACAATCTTTGCAGTTACATCAACCTCAAATTAAAATTAAAAACCTCCTCAAAATAGAAGTAAGAGGGATGCAGAAAGACTGGAAAAAATATAAAAAGAAAGCAAGAATGGAAGATTAACCTTTCTTTTTGGTTTTGCAGTTGTTCTATTAATGGTTAAAAATGATTATGTTTTAGGTGTTACAACTACTGAGGGGGAAAATGTATAAATTTAAATATTGATTTTTAAATATGATGGATTAATGGTTAATTAAAATGATTATGTTTCAAAAAAAATGTAGAAATTTAAATAATGATAATGGCTAAAATGATTATGTTTTAGGAGTTAAAAGTTGGAGGGAGGAAAAAAGACTGAGGGGGTAAACGTACAGATTATGATTAATTAAGGTTTATTTATTGTTTTAAGATTTTTAAAATATTCGAGAGTAAGAACGTAAGATTAATCTTTTTTGGTTTTCTAGTTTATGTATTAATGGTTAATTAAAACGCTGATGTTTATGTTTTAAAATCTTAAAAGTTGGAGGGAGGAACAATGGAGGGGGAAAATGTAGAAATTTAACTATTGAATATTTAAGGTTTACTTTTTGTTATAAGATTTCAAAATGCCTGAATTTTGAGAAAAGTAGGAGGGGGAAAAATGTTTATGTAAATGAATTGAATACCTTATTGATATATTAAGAGATTTTTTAAGGTTTGAATGCTTAATATTTGTTAATGGTTTTAAAACTTTTAGAGTTATTGGATTATATGCTACTTTGAGTCTATAAAAAGGGAGGTTGATGAAATTGTAAAAGGGGAGTTAAGGGGTCTTGGGAGCTATTAAATCTTGCAGTTAGCTAGTTTATTTTAGCGAATGTTTGGTGAAATCTATGCCCTGTTTTTGTTCTGGGAAGTCAGGGGTGGGGGGTGGTGAGGAGGGGTTGAAGATTGAGTTTAGAAATGGATTATGGATTTAAAAAAAAATTTTCTTTCTTTCTTTTTTCCTTGATGATAGTTCGAATGATTGCTTATATTGTATACTTGTTTGATCATAAAATAAAAGCCTTTTTTTAAATAAAAAAAACATCTAACTGCCTGGAATAGATATTGAGGCTGAGGATGTAAAGGAATTCCCTCTGACTCACCCTCACTGCTATAAGGGAAGATTTACTGATTATCATTAACCAGTATTTACAGTATAAGACTGCATTTTCTTTTAAAGTTCTTTTAAAATACCTGACATTAAAGACAAATGTTGCACTCATCCTATGACTATGAAATGTTTCATATCCCACAATATTGCACTTATTAAAATATTTTCATTAACTTGGATATTGGATTTTGAGTACAGAATTCTCTCAAAGAGATGACCGGCATAATATAAAGTCACACAAATACAATCATTTGATATTTATGAGGTAACTTTTCATTGAGGAAAATAATGTTCTGTACACTCTTTAGGAATGTTTTCTTTATCACAAATGTTTGAATGTTTCCTAATCACAAACTATGGCCATGGAAGACATCAGTTTTGTTTGCCTAGTTACTAGTGAAACATTATACTCTGGATGCATAATGCATAACACCTTCACGATTAAACAAAGTATAGAAAGTGTAACAGCTGCCAGAAATGAAGTCAACAATGAAAAGTTTGCAACATAAATAAAATTACTTTTGTCTCTCTGGCATGGCAAGATTCTCTAACATGGATTTCTCGTTCTTGCATCAACATCCAACATCTGTCACTTAACTATCCTATTATATTGCTTTTGCAACTCAATAATGTCACAACTACTTTCATGTTGGCTGACTCAAAGCAAGAAAAAAATTGATCAGTATTAGTAATGAAATTACTTATTTTAATCCAAAGCAAAATTTGTGGAAACATAATATTTAGTAGTTCTTCTCATGACAGATAGCTTCAAACTTAAACAGCACAATCCAAAATAATTTCTAATTTAATATGTAAGAATCAGTGTTATAACAGAGTTATAATAGAGAGGAGAAACTCTTCCAAAGATTTAAAGCAGGAGACTAAATTCCCATTTAGCCAGTGCAACTAATGGTGAGGGATCTTGAAAGTTTTGGGAAACCAAAAGTTCTGCACACAGCTTTAAATCAAACACAACACTGCACTACTTAGTAAAATATCATCATTTTTAAAAATCAATTTTAAAGAATCATTTTTTTAAAAAAAAATCACTTTTCCTTTTATAATTCAGACAATATGAACAACATAAGAGTAGTTTGTTCCCAAAGTTGCTTCAGTTTCTTTTACAGTGGTACCTTTGTATTCAATTGCTTTGAAAATCACTGAACTTGGTACTCAGTGTCAGCTGCTTTGTAACTCACTACATTATTCCTTATGGGAAAAATTTGTCTGATATTCATCTCTTTTGGTACTCATTGAGCCTCCTGAAATGAATTAACAACAAGTTTCAACGTAGCACTTCAACAAACTCGTTTGTTTGTTTGTTTGTTTGTTTGTTTGTTTGTTTGTTTTTACTATCAGGCCAGGTATGTATTAACAAAGGAGATCCGGGCAGCAAAGAGAAGCTTACTCTGAAAAGCTGAGGAATCAGTTCTCAGCAAATGAACCAGTAAATGTGTGGAAAAGCTTGAAAAATATTATTGGCCACATTCTGGACACAAACTGTTTTAATTCTTCCCCTTAAGACACTACTGCAAGGCACAGCATGCCAAAACAATTAGACACAAAGGTAGTTTTTTCCATCATTCACTTTGCTGAACACCTAATTCCCACAGTCCTGTTTTATGTCTAAGTATTCTTGCCCATGTGGCATGACTACATTATTATTATTATTATCCTTCTCATCTTTTCTACTACCTTCTCTTTTTGGTATTATTATTATTATTACTCTCTTGTTTTGCATGTACATTGAGAGTTTCTGCACTGGAGACAGTTTTTTATGTCTCTAATCACACTTGGCCAAATAAAGTATTCTATCCTAGAATCATCTCGATGAAGCTGCTACAGTATATGCTTTTCCCACAGTTTCAAATGCTTTTCAGGGTATCAAACTGTAAACCATAAAAGTAAGATAACAAAGTAAATAAAGCAACAACTGCTGGTATTCACAGACAAATGAATGGTATATGCTGGTATTCACAAACAGGTAAGCCTTTCTGTGAATAAATTGTATTTAAGACAATTTTGTCCAAACAGCATCCCAAGAATGTATGTAGGCTAGAAAAATATCTATCCTTGTCCCATCTCCCTCTCCCTCTGGTCTTATATCCTGTTCTTGGCATTGCTCCCATGTAGAGCATGATGTCAACATTAGACTTATATTGGATCCAAATGTAAATACAAGGAAACCATGAAGTCATCTTAAACTAATCATTAAAAAATAACAACAATTGTGTAGTAATGGAAAGCTGTTTGCCTTTTCGTTCTTCAAGTTTTTAGAATGTAGGACTGAGTTACACACATTTGTGGCTTATTATTCAACCTCACCCAAAAGTTCTTGTTTTTGGCGATTATATACCACTGGATTTGTCAGGCACAAAAGGCTCAGGAGCCAAGCATGCTTATGAATTGAAGCTGCAAATGTCGCAGGTTTTATTACACTTGTGACTGATACCAATGTCCAATTATTGCTGACATTTGGGGTTTGGGGCTGAAATCTTGCAAAGGTCAGTATGAACAGTGAAGTAATACTCCCTGGGAAATTTCTGAAGAAGAGAGCTTAAAGGGCTCTCTCCAAAGCATATAGCAGATTATAGTAGCTGAGCTCTGTATTACTTAGATAAACCCAGAGTATAGGTTATTTGATCTAATTTGTAATAAAGGAGACAATTTCTGTCTTATTTGAACCAGAGTTTTAAAACATGTTGAGATCTTATATACATCACTGCAAATAAACATAGCATTTTTATGAATAATTCTTAGAATTAAATCATAATGGCTTTTATACTTCAAATAGTGTGCTATCTACATTAGATGGAAGAGACATGTTTAAGTACACCTAGAGGCTGGAGCACATCAGGTGCCTGTGAAAGGCCATGCTATTTCTCATAAGCCATATCAGTAACTTCTTCTGAAACTTCCTTCTATTAAAATTGATATTGAGGGTAAAGCTGCTGTTTAAGAGGGAAAGGGCCAGGAATCCCTTAGGTATGCAGAATTACTTACATAGTTTTGTATGTGAGGTTTTTTTTTTAATCTGGGCCAGATGTAAAGCACTAAAACAGATACTGCAGCAAACACCTGATTAAATTCAGTAAAGCCCAATGCCCCAGGGTGCTGCTAAAAATATGTAGTTTCACAGTCTTGGACTGCATTGCAGTGTATAGGTGTAGATTAGTAATTGTGCTTTAGTATTGCACTTCTGTGCAGTTCTTATACATCGATGCAATCACATTCCAACCTAAATTAGTTCTTAATTTCCCTTAAGGAATCCCAATGCTTGTTTTAACATTAAGAAGCTGGGTGTGCAATGCACTTTACAAAGTACAAATTCTCTGGAGGTAGCAAATGCTTCACAACCAAATTAGGCTTGAAAGGGTCTACAAGCAGTTTGCTGCTAGTTGTCAGAAAATGAAGCAAGATATAAGATAACCCAAAGGTAGTCTGTTTGCAAAATTACTAATGGTAAAGTGCACAAGTGAAAGCAGGGGACTTGTAGCAAAGGCAGTAGACTCCCATACTATTGGGGATATTAATTAATAGAAAGACATTTATAGCATAATCATTAGTTATGGCTTACAATTGGGAAAACAGGTTTATTTAAGAAATAAAAGAAATCAATAGTTTAGTTTCTACTTCACATAATCAGCTCCATAATCAGCTCCATGCTTCTCAACAGGAGACTTATAAAACATCCAATGTATATCTACACAGATATAAATCTGCTTTAAATACCACGGGATTTACTCGGAGGGAGTTATGGAATTTCAGTTTAAATATCAACTTGAATTGAGAGCCTGTTTGGGATAGTAGCTTAAGGCATCAGGCTAGAAATTAGAAATCACAGAGACAATGATTTCTAATCCTACTTTAGGCACAAAGCCAGCTGGGTGACCTTGAGCTACTCACTTTCTCTCAGCCCTCAAAAGGAAGCAATAGCAAATTACTTCCGAAAAACCTTGTCAACAAAAATGCAAGAACTGTCCAGGTAGTCTCTGAGAAATGGAAAATGAACAGAAGGAAAAAAAGAAAACCTTGAATAAGCAAATAAGTTGGTAATATTTGCCAACATAAAAGAATGCCAATTCTTAATTCCAGAAGGAGAACAACAAGAACACATGACAGTACTCCTTTTCCTCCAATTTTGTGCTGCTTATGTAATTTGCACATTTCTTGACTGATGTGTCTTCATAAGCCACAAAAGGAAGTTTTATAGAATAGTCAAATATGTATATAGCTTCCTAAAGCCATCTGTCAAAAACAATGTTTTTCAGTAAGCCCCTTTCCTTATATAGTGTGCTAAATTTAATGCAAACTATATTTTCCAAAGATTGGAAATATCTACTACGTAACATGCATTTATGTAATTTATACTGTATCACTTAGCTTCTGATTGATAACACCAGTGCCTTCCTAGACTACTGTTTACATTCCTATTACATTTAGTATAGAAGTGCTTTAGTTCTCTGTTTAAGATCTCATTTCTATACAACTTCAAGTGGGAAACCTCATTTCGATGTGATTTTATACCCTTATGAACCCCCTCTTGCCATTTTGTTTTCACCACAATGAATTTCATATATGTGTGCCATAAAGAATATTTTTATGAGATTTACATCTGGCTGTCAAGAACTAGAATCTTGGCCATAACTAGATGGAATAAAAAAAAATTAGTAAAAACCTTGGCATAATCAGATTTCTGAAGATGGATGTAGAAAAATTCAGGTACAGCTCCACTGCCTTTATTTATTATTCATCAGCAGGTCCTCTTTAAAAGCAAACAAAGCAAGTTATCCTGTCACTCCTTTAAAAGCATAATCTCATCTATCAAGGAATAGATGACAATTTATAGAAAGAACGAAGAAATATGTGATTAAGAACTATACACTAAATTAAAAAAGACCAAATAAGGCAGTTAGTCTGTCAGTCAATATGAGAGCCAATTTTCTAACTGAAAAATTACATTTCAGAAATGATATTAATAAGTCAATAATCTTATGAGATGGTGTTTATAATTTCTGTGTAATGTCAATACCCTTATATGGAGTACTACTGTTACTCCAGATATTATAAATATCTGAATTCAAATGTTATACAGAACTGTGAGGCAGAAATATATGACTTGTCCAAGAGGTAGGATTTACATATAGTTTCCCATATCTAAGAAAACCGTTTCAAACCTCACACGGTGTAACTTTTGGCATTCCATTTCCCAGAATTCCCAACTAGTCAATATATGCCTGGAGGGCACCAGATTGGTGAAATCTGTTTAAATTATACCATACAAAGAATAATCACCAACTTTTACAGCCCTTTCAATCAACTGGAACAAAAATACCTGGAAGCTCTTCATAAATGTCATCAAAAATAGGTGCTACTCCTGATTGAGAAGGAAGTATGGAATTTTCCTCAATGTCATCATATTCCTCTTCTGGAATAGTGAGAGATCCCATGTCTGTTCAACACAGAAAAGATATTCAGTCAACCTATCCCGGTAGGTTCACAAGGAACTCTCTAGAGACGCTAAAGACACGCTCACATCCTTCCATTTTCATATCAAAGTAATATAATACATCCCTTCTAATTGTATTTATTAAACAATTCACATAGAAACATTACAGCACTTTAATTAGGAATGAACATTTTGTTTATGCTTCTTTGGAAGGGGAGTCAACTAGGCATAATGGCATTTACTCCTATATAGAGAGAGGATTCCTTAATCTTTCATAAATATACACAGATGAAAAATAAAATGCACTATTAAAGACAACACAGTAATCACATGACCAACAAAGAGAAAACAGGGAAGCTTCAATTTCCAGCATGCATTATAGGCGAAGTATCTTGTTAGCAACTGGCATACCTTGTAATACAAATTTCAGGCTCTCTACCCATTCTGCAGCTTCTTTGGGAGTAGCAGCTGTAAACTGTTCAGAAACTTCATTTTAGAGAAGAATAATTATGAGCATCAAAATATAACTAGCACTATATTAATAAAGCCAAGAAAGTAGCATTCTGGTCACTTCTTAAAGATACCATTAGTAATTCTTTACATGTCTTCTGGTACTTTTCCTGCAAGGATGCTTCTTATAATGTACAGTTAATTTTGACAAATTTACGTAATTGAAGCAGAGGATGATGGATTTAGAACTCTGATCAGCAGCTGGCAGCTGTGCATAAAAAAGCTGCTTCTCTTCATCAATGTCAAAACCAGGACTGATGAACAAAATTTGCCCTTGACAATTAGAAGACACCCATGAATTTCTTTAGACTGCTCGGTACAGTTTTCTTAAAAATGTTCTTGTCACATTCCAACACAGTACCTGACAACTTAATTAACTGGCTTTCAACTGCAATCTCAGATATTTAAAACTTATTAAACTTACATTTCACATTGATGCCTAGCTGATAGATCTCACATTGCATACTTTTAACTTTGATTTCCCTCTTAGGCCTCTAAGCAATGCAATACATATTTAACATTGAAGAATTTATATTCAATTACTTTACAACATTATTCATCCAAAAAATCAGACAAACCTATTAGATAATAGATATTTAAATGTAAGCAGTAAAATGAACCAGCAGATAAGTATGACATATCAGCTGTTCTTATCCAAAAATTTAATATTAGAACAATCTTTTTGCAAAATCTATTATATGAATGTACAAGATAAGAAAATAAAGGATTCCCCCCCTTACCCCCACTCCAGCTCTTTTTCCAACATGTCAGGGAATGTTTTACCAAAATGTTAATGTCTCCATAACTGGAACAGTAACAGTTTTATCAATTTAATTTCAAGACAACATAAAAAGTCCAACCTGATAAATGCGTTTATCAGGAGCAGCGATTTCAAAACAGCAATCTTTCTTTCCGTCCTTCCGAAGGGTATTATTCATTCTGACGGTGTAGCCATCTATAGCAAATTCACCTTTCTGTTGTTTGTCTGTTGTAGATGAAAAGTAAAGATAGAATTTCATTTGCAACATTGAAAATGAATGCCCCACCAGGTTATCATTTATTCAGATTTTGTTTTTCTGTTTCATGAATATTCAAGAGGCTGAGTTAAACATTATTGTGAGTGAATTTAGTGATGGTTGAAAGATAAAACTCTTTTTTAAGGAGAAACTACAAAGAACATTTTTGAAAAGGCTGCTTACAGAATCCCACAGGATGATCCTTACAGATGGTCTTATTTAGCGTGAAATGCACACACTGATGCCTCGCAGGGGGGACAGAATCAAGAACTGGAACCTGGAACTTGCAATATAAGTGTTCCATAAATCAGTGTCTCTTCTTGGTTCAGTAATCAATGGTCCAGCAAAGGATGATCTCCCCATTATACCTGGCCCAGTATCGGAATTCAAAAAGTGAACTTCAGATGCAGTTAACGATATTTGTAAAGGTGTTTTTCACCTAGTGATTAAAACAATGGACTATGGAATAGCTATAGCTACAGGTTTAGTATGTTGTTTGTTCAATGTATATTGGCAAAAGGAGTTTTAAAAACTCCTTTTTTAAACAGTTTAAAAATTGCGAAGATCAAAAAAGTAATGCAAACTAAAAAAAATCAAAAGAAAAAACAAAAGCTGCACAAAAGAAATAATAGAAATTAAAAAAGAAATTAAAAATACGACCATAGTAAAGAAAAAAGAAATGTATAAAGCAATGACTTCGCCCTTTATCAACAAGCATAAACAAATTTATAATTTATCATCTCATAGAATAGTCAATTGACCTTGTCTTTTATATTGCTTATCTATAAGCAATCCTTAAAGACTTGTTGTTTCTTTTTCTTTTTATATTTATTATATATTTTTCCCTCAATCCTTTCTCTAACTTTTGAGTCCATCACTCACATAATTTGCCCCCTGCTGTTACCCAATCTTTTCCTATTTCCTTCTCTTCCCTTAGATTGCTTTTTTTTGGAAAATATTCCCCCATGTCCATTCTTTTTTGCCATTGTAAATCCCAGTGTAATTATCTAACATTTTGCCTTCAATTCTTTTTACTTCAATATCATTTTCTTGTTTCTCATTTATATTCTCTTTTTCCTGTTTTGTATGCTCTGACTTTTTATTGCCCTTTATTGATTCACGCAGATTTTTAAGCATCTCTATTAATTCCTCACATATATTAATTTAAAAGCCTCCATATTATTAGTTTAAAAGATTATTAGTATTTCCACTTATATTTAATTAAAATTTTACTCCATATAGTCTCTTTTTTATTTCTAGACAATATCCAGTACAAATGTTTGTCCAATCCACTCCAACTTAAAGCTTTATTATTGTCCACCTCCTTTAGAAGTCAAGACCAAGCAGCTTAGAACAAAACAAATACTCCTTAAAATTTCTCTCAGTTCTTATAGTGGACAAGGTCATGTAGTAATTTCCTTGAATTTTCAAGTCAGTCGTTGTAGTGCTTTCTTTCCACCAGCAGATGTCTCTCTACAATCCACACTTCTCAGAATAACAAAGTATCCAGTTTACAAAAGTATTTTAAATCCATATAAAAAATACTTTCTCTCAAATTGCTTTTCCTTTTATTGTTTTTAATTTCTTCAAATTCAGTTTTAAATCCAGTTGTAAAATTTCCTTTTTTGGGCTTTAATATGTTAACCTCCTCTTTGTTCTTCCTTCATACTTCAAAACTGTCAAAATTCTTTCAAATCTTCATTAAAAAATACTTTCCTTCGGGTTTCCTTTTCTTATATTGGTTTTAATTTCTCCAAGTCCAATTTTAAATCTAAATATAAAGTTTTATTTTCTGGGCTTTAATACTTTGACTTCCTCTTTGTTCTTTTCCCTCTATTAAAATTCCCAAGTGCCAATTAGTCGCTTGTTCCTTGCCAGGATCTTTTAAAAGTTTTTTTTTTTCAAAGAAATTTTCTTTTTTACCTATGAGTTGGCCAATCACTCATCAGGTACCAGTACTTCGTCCAAACACCGCTTCTGCACAAAATCTTATTCTGGTTGCCCCAGCTTCAAAGCGGTTATTTTTAATGGCTGCAACCCCTGCCGCTGGATCAAAGAGCTGCCCCCGACTTTCCGAGGAACTTGCCTGTTCCTCTTGGTCATTCGAGGCTCCTGTCCTTCTTCACCATCCCTCCAAGATGGTTCTGGTCCGAAGACCCCCCCCCCCCCCAACAGTGGTTTGTCTGGCTGGATTTTCGTCGGGCTCATTGGAGCTTACTAATTTCCAGCCAGTCTCGCCGTGACGCTTCCGGTTTCTCAAAAAGAAAGAGATAAGAAAATGGGATAAAAGGAGATAATCATTAAGAAGTGATCAAATAAATCAACTTTATGTTCCTTCCTTTTATTTTTAGTCCCTTTAAATAATTTCCTTGAACTTGATTTCTTTTCATTTTTTTCTTTTTGTCAGAAAATTTTTCAAAGCTTTAACAAGTCTCTTTTATAAATTCAATATAGGAAAATTATCCAGGTAATTCTCTTGGCTTGTTATTTCTATAACCCTTTTAATTATTAAGAATCAGCTGATTTCTTTTGTCTCTCCAGTGCAGAATCTTTTTCCATATCATTCTTGTAGACATTTTTAAGTTCATTTTCAAATCAATCTCAATCTTGTCTAGTAAAACTTGTTCCTCTTCCATAATATTTTTATAAACACAATCTACCAATTGAGGTAGATACTATTATTTTCTGAGTCAATTGTTAAAAAATATCCTTCAATATGTCCAATATTAAAATATTTTTCTTTCCTCAGTATTAGTAAGTCATATTTAAGTGTTTTCTCCTTTAATTGTAATATTTAGTTCCTTATGGTTAACTTCAGTGTCCAAACTTCAATATCTCATCCTATCATTTGTTTTAAAAAAATTCAAAACCAAAGCATTTTCTCATGGGAAAGATTATTATACTCTTATAATCTTTATTATAATTAAAGTATGATTAAACTCTTATTTCAAATATATCTTTTCCCTTCCTTTTTTTTACTTTCTGCACTTTTTTCTTTTTCTTTGATATATTTTCTTTAGTTTTTAAAAAATCTTTATATTTAAGTTTGATATACTCCTTTTTGTGTATGTATTGGTTAAGTTTCAAATCCTCATTGGCAGTTCATATTGAGTCTTACATGCCGAAGATCCTATTACAGATATATCAAGTACTCTAAAGTAGTATATGTTGAACTACTGCTAAACCAAGTTTCAGTTTTCTGAGTGATCTGATAGTCCCTTAATAATTTGGGAGTGCATTTCTTACAAATTTGGTGATATTCTAAACCACATGGAAACAGTAAGTGGAGACTCCACTAATTATATACATTTTCTGGAGTGAGTTTTGACATTAAACATGTACTTGCTTTTAGTTTAATTGTTCCCATGATCAATAACAGAAATATATGGCAAGAAAGATGAAATCAACCAGAGGCAAAACCAGCATATTACCTTGTTCTTACCCTTCTCCTTCACAGTCATCATGAATTAAGGTATCTCAACAATCTTAGCCCTAGTTAACCAGCCTGTCTATTCATTAAGGAGCTAAAAGAGGAAATTAGAACAGGAGGTGTCTGAGATATGCTGTAAACCAGTGGTCCCCAATCTTTTTGGCAGCAGGAAATGGTTTCATGAAAGACCAGAGAGAGGGGGAATGGTTTTGGTTTCCCTCACTTGCCTGCCACTCATGTCCACTGTGTGACCTGGTTCCTAATAGGTAATGGACCAGTACCAGTCTGTGGCCTAGGGATTGGGGACTCCTGATGTAAATGTAATTGTTCTGATTCTCTTTCACTTTCTCACTGTGATGCAGAACAGACCCAAAACAGTGTTCCTAAGTAAAGGAACTGTGAAACTACAATGACAGCATCTCAAAAATGGACAGTATCTACCAGCAATAAATTTCTATAAACTGTTGGATGTTGCTTTTTCCAAGATTGCCCCTGAGGATAGTCCAAACTCCTATGGCTTATAAAGAAATGTTACTGATTTATTTGTATGACATTCTGGGACTTGAAATGGTTGTAACAGTATTGAAGTTATGTGGATTCCAGTGCTGTCCTTAATTATTAAGTATTAAATCGTGAATGGCAGAAAATTGGAGAGTTGGGGAAGAAACTAAATAACTACAGTAAGCTAAGGAAAGCATATTTTGTGCTCCCTCATGAACACTGCCACATTGTATTTGTAATACAAATTTCAACTGTCTTGAAGTTTTCAGTAGCATCCAGATTTTAAATTGCCATAAGCAAATAAATTTTCCTTTGAGTCGTTTGACATTGGACAGCTTATACATATCATTCTGAAACATTTTCTTACTAGATTATGTAGCAATATGATATATCACCTGGATTTTTATAAAAAAAACAATGTTTTACTATGAAATGAAATAAACCTTAACTATAAAACTCTATAGCAACACAGAATGTCTTGTAAAGGTTTCTCCTCTACAAGCTGGAACCAAATAAAACCTGATGATACTTAACAGATCAAAAATACTGAAATCATGTTTGGGGTAATGACAGTGGGGGAAGGAAGAATTACCAAATGAAACTAAACCAAGATAATGCTGTATCATCTTGAAAGTTGATTAAAAAGTTCAGAAAAAATGGTCCACGCCAAATTCCAAAGGAAATAAGAAAGAAGATAAGAGAACATTTCATCAAGATAGTATATTTACACCATCTGGAAGCACAGCAGAATTATATGAAAACCAGGAAAATTACACATAAATCTGGTTTGGAATTAAACAATAGAGAGGCCTCTGAGGCCTGTAAACACTTAATTGTTGATGTCCATTAAGCAATATTCAAGATAACTCCTTATATTTTGCAATACAAACAGTTAACTGTTAATATCCATTCAGCAGCATTCAAAATAGTCCCTATATTTTGCAATACCTTTGTCACTTCCATAGTAGTAGAAGACTGTTCTACTCAAAGCACACCAACGTTTTTGCCATTCAAAACCAAGGAAACTGTGATCTGCAATTAAAATAATTCACATAAATTTTTACACGTAACAAAATTTGTTAATTACAAACAGGCCAAAATAAACAATTCAGGATGTGCAATGGAAAAGATATATTCTGGTACAAATATGAATATAAGCAAGGACTGCCAAATGTAAAGATTATTCTTCACCAACTTTGGCACCTGTCCCCAGATACATTTTTCTAACAGTTTCAAACAGATCTTAGATAAATATTTGAAATATTTAAGGAGATCCTGTACTGAACATGGGGTAAACTGTGATTTCTGAGTTCCTTTCCAACTCTACATTTCAATAATTACATGATAATGCATAAGACAGTGCATATATCCAATTCAGAGATTCTGAAGCTTAAGATGCATACATACATACATACATACTATTTTCCTATTTTCCTTTTCAAAATTCTTAAATGTTCAGTTTTCACCAGGCCCAGTAAATTATTTTTACTGTTGTAAGATATTATTTTTCACTTTATAAACTTATAGTGATGTGTAAGATCAATATATCTCAAAAATGTGGCTATTAATAGCAGCATCTATTGTTTAGTCTTGAGTGAACAATGTGCTTTTTCAGAATATGATTTTTTTAGATTATGATAAAATAGTGATATGATAGAAAAGTTACTGCAGTTGAATATAGAATCTACATTGCAGATCCAAGACATTTTTCTTGTCTTTTGAAACAAGAAAAATATTCTTAGGAAGCAGATAGCTGAACCCAAATATCTTCTTCAGTGCTTAATGAGAAGTACAATAAACACCCTAAGAATTGATAACATCTTTTCTGTTGCACAAGCTGCACTGGTTGCTGGTTTGCTTTTGGTCCAATTTAAGGTATTGGTTACTATATTTTAAAGTCCTACATGGCAAAGAACCAGATTATCTGAGGAACTGTCTTGCCCCAGTGGACTGGCCCATAACCTACTTGTTCCAGCATAAGGGCACGCTGCAGACCCCGTTCGTTAAAGACCCTATTCAGCTGATAGGGTCTAGGAGGATAGTTGTCAGGGTTCCAAGCAATACACCCATAGCAAACAGAACTCTGAGGCAAGCAGTTTCCTTAAAGAACAAGTTTATTGGATATATCATATTGGCCCAGGCTGGTGAAACCAACTCTAAAGGTTTCCATGGTTTTCACCTAATTAAAAGTAAAAAATTTTCCCCTTTTCCCAAACAATCAGTCACATGGTCCTATCAAGGCACTGTCCAATTGCTTGGAAACTTCACTCTTCCTCTCTTCAGCCACCTGTGAGAATGTCCTTGGTTCTCAGGGGAAACTATTTTGTTTTGGCTATAAAACTCCAACTATCTCTATTCCTCATCACCATGGTGACAACACTGAAGTCTCCAAGATGGTCTCGGTCAGGCCAGTTTCAGACTTGACAATAACCCCTTCTGCCATGGTTCCACTCTCTTTGGAATACCAAAGGTGATATCTGCCTCCACCCTTTTGGCCTTCCAGAAGAACATTAAAACCTGTCTCAGCTAGTTGGCTTGGGGCCCTGTAGGAAGCCCTACGTTGGAGGTGGTAGGGAGGATGCCACCACTGTGCCATTCTTGCTTTGGCTTTTCCAGTTTTATATCTAATCTAGTTAATATTCAATATTTATGATTTTAATTGTGCTCTACCTAGAGTTGCTTTGTAGAATGAGATGGGTGGCATATTCATCTTTCATAAATTCATCTTGTTACATAGAATACAACCTTGATGACCCCTGTTTTTAATCCCCTGAAGTTATGGGGCAGGGAATTAAAAACAGAAACAACCAACTTCTCTTGTCCACAGTGCTCAGTTATACTGAAGCTATACTGCCAGAGGGAAATGTTCATTATATTTCCACCTATACTTTATGGTTAAATTCTTACAATATTTTCCAAAATAAGTGAATAATTTGCTTCTGGAAACAAAATGATTGCAACTACTATAAAAATTTAAAGCATTATTTCTATCACCCTTTTTAGTTTACCTTTTCTACGTTTTTCCAAATATCCAGATACTGAAACAAATGGAAGATCTTGTGCCGCAACTGGAAGAAACTGATGACCTGGAAAGAGAAAGGACATAAAGAACAAATCATTTTTAAAGCACTATGAAGTAATCTCCTACTGGATAAAAATATATACTAATTAATGACTGTAGGTTTAGCTTATCTGAATATAGAAATTAATAATTTACATTCATTAGCACACATTAAACTGGACTACAAAATAGTTAAAATTTATTGAAGCATTTTAAGTTATTTGAGTTTGTTTTCTTTGGTAGAGTCAGAAGGATGAAAAGAACATTATGGATTGTTTATTTAGTGGAACATGGAACATTAATCAGTTAAGAAAATCATCTGCTTTTACCATTAAGAAAATTAATGCTGCAACACAGACACTTCTGTTCAGGATTTCAGGCAGTCAGCCATACCTCTGTCTAGGATAATGTTATTTCTTTCCCTCCATCACTCCCTCCCAACAATCACAAAGATCTCTCTAGTGTCTAAGTTTTTGGAGCCTTCATTGGGCAATCTTATATTTTTATCCACATATTTTAACTATAATTAAGCTCCACAAATTTAAAATCAAACATGGTTACCAGATCATCCACAATTAGTCAATCTCATAAATGCAGTTGAACATGTTTTTAAAAACTCAGCTATCATTTATAATTATAGGAATAAAGGAATAAATAATTATTCCTCATTTCAGGATTTTATGTGAAGAACAATTATTTATTAGTAGTGGGAAATGTGTAGAGTTTTTAATCAATTTATGATGAGAATGAGCTATTTGAATGCCCTATAAGAAGAAAGTGGATATATAGTCATACTGGACCTAAATGTATTTTAGGATTGCTATTTCAATTGCTATTACACTTATTAAATTTATAAAGACGTTGATACTTGTTTTATTTTTGTTCAATATTCTGTAAGCTATCTTGAGTCGCCATGTATGAATAGGCAGCAATATAAATTCCATAAACAAACAAACAAACATCAGCTCTCATAGAATAGAATAGAATAGAATAGAATAGAATAGAATAGAATAGAATAGAATAGAATAGTTTATTGGCCAAGTGTGATTGGACACACAAGGAATTTGTCTTGGTGCATATGGTCTCAGTGTACATAAAAGAAAAGATATTTTTGTCAAGAACCATAAGGTACAACACTTAATGATAGTCATAGGGTACAAATAAGCAATCAAATCATATTAAGAAACAGTCAATATAAATCTTAAGGATACCATGTAACAAGGTTACAGTCATACAGTCATAAGTGGGAGGAGATGGGTGATAAGAACGATGAGACAATTAATAATAATGCAGACTTAGTGAATAGTTTGACAGTGTGGAGGGAATTATTTGTTTAGCAGAGTGATGGCGTCCGGGAAAAAAAACTGTTCTTGTATCTAGTTGTTCTGGTGTGCAGTGCTCTATGCCATCGTATGAGGGTAGGAGTTGAAACAGCATAACCTAACTGCCAAGAACAGTTATACAACAGAGCTCCCCAACCTTTCCAGCTTTGCGGACCAGCAGTGGGGGTTAGAGGGGATAGTTCTGTGACCATCACTTGCACAAATGGAGCACACACTAGCCACTGCTCATGCAAGTGGGGATGAATGTGTGCACTCATCCACGACTTCCACGGCACACTTCCAAATGGCTCAAGACCCGAGGCCATGATCTGGGGGTTGGGGACTCTGCTTAGAAATAACTATTTGGATACATGCAGAAAGCTTTATAAATATAAATTAATCATTAGCAGTAGACCACAAAGTTGAGATCAAGATTCCTCAATTATGACAAGACATAGATTTACTCCAGATTGGAGCTACCTTAGATATTTTCTGAGGCTTCCAACTCTCCCTCTAGGTTAGGAATGACTAAACATTGATCCACTTAAGAATCCTATTATATTAGTGAACATCTGACAATTGCTAGTTTACACCATTGTAATACTTCAACACCTGAATCTAGCTACATTAATTTCTTGCATGTTTCCTACACTTTAACAAATACTACAAATAAATGAACAGTAATTAATTTCCTCTCTTTAGTTCCCATATGCTCATTTCTACATCACAGTAGTTAACAGAACCCATAGCACTGATTTCAAAGGATCAGATGGAGTGAACTGCAAAGCAGGCAATTATCCAACTGTCAGCTATTTACAATTATTATCAAGAGCTCTTGGCATCAAGGACTTGCTTGGCACTGGGCAATATGAATCATCATTTCTCAGCATGACACAATAGGCAAACATGTTACTCACAGCATTATCTGAAGGCCTTTGGGCTACCGGAGAAAAATTAACATGGAGACTGGGAAATCTACAGAGTGCTCTGTCCAGTCCAGAAATATTATCTGAAAAGAGACTACGAGTTTCTTTGCACAATCTGTTGTAGGGAATTCTCTTGTTTCCAAAATGTCATAGCACTATTACTTAGCACAAAATATGTCTTTTGCTTATTCAAACTGATGCTGTGAGAATACATCATCTTTCATTTCTTGCCTTCACTTTTCCTAATTTCAAAGTATACTGTTTTCTCTCTCCCTCCCTCCCAATTGCTATGAGTTTATGTCAGGAGTCCTTGTTTAATTTCTGTTATTTATTCCATTATTTTTGATTCAGTTATCCTACTACAGAAATTACTTGGGAAGCTACTGAAGAGCTATATCATTAAATACAAAAACAGGATACTAATAACAGAATACCAGAAACCAGTTATCTGCTAAAGTAATTAAGAAAAACAGGATATGAGGCACGAAAATCATGCATTATTTTTACATGAATTTTTTAAAGTATTTATCTGACACCAAGAAGACTATGGATAAGATCTGTATTAGTGATGATTGGGTAGATACATAGACACTTGTGTAACTTAAAATATTTACAACAAATTCCAGTAATTTCAATGGGTGTATTCCAGGATAAACTAATTTGGGATTTAAAACTAGAAAAAAATATTTTCTGATATTTGGAAAACTTTTTGAGAAACTGTGTATAATATTGCACTCCTTTTGTGAGCCATTTTAAGATAGTCAGCTGTACATATTACCACAGTTCAAATTATAATTAATCAAAAGTTCTTGCCTTGCCTACTGTGAAAATCCAGATTCTGGCTTTTCCATTTCTGAGCTTTCTTTTATGTTTCATAACACACACAAAATTATCTACAAGTCTCTGTAGATATAAATTCCTTAACTGTTGATTAAATTCAATTAGTAGCATTTATGATAAAGACTGGGGCGTCCTGCCAGCCTACCATAACCAGAGTTGAAGGCACAGACTATTTCTGATTAACATTTTGTGTCTTCCAAGTGTTTATAAGTTTCATCATATCACAATATTGTCCATTCTTGTTTGGATTGATGAGATCGGCAATATTATCCAAAATATCTAGAGGATATCATTCTGGGGAAGACAGCCTTAAAAAATCATTGCCATATTTTAGAAAGAAAAAGTACTTATTAGTTGAACCTTTTATAAGTACTATACAGTGGTGGGTTGTCCCTGGTTCAGACCAGTTCTATAGAACCGGTAGTAAAACTGGCGGGAGGCTCCACCCACAAACCCCAACTTCATGCGCAGCCCCATTGCGAATCGGTAGTAAAAGTAAGTAAAACGCACCCCTGGTACTATATATAAAAATCTACAATAAAGCAGAATAATATAGAGATAATCCTTGAGTTATAATGGCAGCTGGAGCCATAATTTCCTTCGCTAAACAATACATTCATAAAATGTGATGTCATGTGACCATATAACATAGAAATGCACTCCCACAGTCCCAGTTGCTATCATAACTCCATGACTCCCAGATAATTAAGCAAAGATGTCACAGGATTGTGATGTGATATGAGACAAGCTCCTAGACAAAAGGACCATCAGGCAAGAGCTAGGGATGGTAAAGTAGGCAGATATGTATATATAATCATCATGGTATTCCGTATCAATCTAAACAACTTTATGTTAAAAGCAGAAAAGAAATGAAAAATACTAAATTTAGAGATAAGAAAAAATATATAACTAAAAACAATGTATACCAATATTATTTACTTCTTTGTAACTTAATGTCTTTCTAAAACATTGTTAAAAATCTCCACCACTTACATATACAGGCCAATATGCTATCTTTGTTGTTTACATTATCCAGTTCTGTCTTTTTCAAGATAGTAACAATTACAACCAAAACAGCCTTCCAGGTTTTCTTCATTATGCTTTCTTTCCTCATATATTTGTTTTGTAATTCAATCCTCATTTATTTTCTCTATACAATCAAACCACCACAACTTATTTCTTTCATACCAATCACTCACTTTTGTCTTCATTCCACATTCCTTCAGCACCTATTTATTTTAAACACAATCTCTTGTTTTACATACATTCTTTTTTTTATAATCTATTCTTATTACACATATTTAACTCTCATTGGACAAAAGTATGATTTTATATACAGACATGGTTACTTTTTTAAATAAACCATCATTACTATATCATCTAGCAGAATAGCAGAATAACAGAGTTGGAAGGGACCCTGGAGGTCTTCTGGTCTAACCCCTTGCTCAAGCAGGAGACACTATACCATTCCAGACAAGTGCCTATTCAGTCTCTTCTTAAATGACTCCAGTGATGGAGCACCCACAACTTCTGAAGACAAGCCATTCCACTGGTTAATTGTTCTCACAGTTAGAAAATTTCTCCTTAGTTCTAGATTGCTTATCCCCTTTAGTTTCCATCCACTGTTTCATGTTTTGCCTTCTGGTGCTTTGGAAAATAAGTTGACTCCTTCTTCTTTGTAGTAGGCCCTCAAATATTGGAACACTGCTGTCATGTCATCCCTAATTCTTCTTTTCATTAGATTAGACATACTAATTCCTGCAACCATTCTTTATATTTTTTAGTCTCTATTCCTCTAATCATCTTTGTTGTTCTTTTCTACACACTTTCCAGAGTCTCTACATCTTTTTGTGGTGACCAAAATTCAATGAAATATTCCAAGTGTGGTTCTTACTAAGGTTTTATAAAGCGGTTCTACTTCTTCACATGAACTTGATTCTTTCCCTTTATTAATGCAACCTAGGATTGGTTTTTTGGCTGCTGCCGTACACTGCTGGCTCATATTTAAGTCATTGTCCATTAGGATTCCAAGATCCCTCCCACTATTGAGCCAGGTTTTACATAATCTGTACCTGTACATTTGATTTTTCTTGCTTAAGTATAAACCTTACTTTTCCCTACACTGAATTTCATTTTGTTAGATAGGACCCAGTGTTCAAGTTTATCAAGATCTATCTGATTCTTGAGCATGTCTTCTGCAGTTTTGGCTATTCCTGCCAGTTTAGTGTTGTCTGAAAATTTGATGAATCCCACTTCATAATCCAGTACTTTTTCCCTTATACTGGATTCATGTAGAATAATTTTTCCCAAAACTCATCTATGGTTCTTTCATTTTCATACTTCACTTCACAGAAATGTTGTGGGGAAAATTGGTAACGGAGCATTCTGTTCACTGCCTTGGTCTCATACATAAATAAGCATGCAAATTTTATCAACTATAGATTTCTATTTTCATATTCCTCCATAGTAACATGAATGAAAAATCCAGTTCATGAATTCTGGCATGTATTTAACCCCATCTTGCTTAATTATATCTTAATTTGCCTGCATGTATAGTACTCACATGTATACACTCCACAAGGTCAGATTACCTTCATTCAGATGTATCACATCTTCCCCCTTTTTCTTACTTGCAAAGATTCACAACATATCTATTTTTATTTCTAAACACATTTGTTAATTCTTCCTGTTTATCATTCATATCTTTTACGTTCTAAGTTACAATTTTTCATATGTCATGTTAGTTACCAAACTGGCCCCAGAATATTCACTTCTGCTGCCCCTCATTGCTTTGATCAATCAAGGCTTTCATATTTGTTTAGTAAAGCAGAAATAATGCTATGTAAGTTACCAATTTAGTCACACATGTACTACCTTCAGATTTTTTTAGCTTATGATAAGGACAGTGCTAAAAAGTTTTAGCACATTTTGACCAGTATGCTACAAGTATAATCAAAGGCCTCTATTACTCCAGGCATGCTCATGTTATATAAAGCAGAATTTAGTGATGACTTTGCAAGCCAGATTAGCACTGTCACATCCCTCTAATTATGGGATACCTACAGTTCACTGGCACACATTCAAAATGTGATATTTCTGACGTTTGGTGGAAACTATTTTTATTTATAAGATAAAGGTTCCCCTCGCACATATGTGCTAGTCTTCCCAACTCTGTTTCAAAGCCAAAGAGCCAGTGCTGTCCAAAGATGTCTCCGTGGTCATGTGGCTGGCATGACTAAATGCCAAGGTGCACAGAATGCTGTTACCTTCCCACCAAAGGTGGTCCCTATTTTTCTACTTTTTTATGTGCTTTCGAACTCCTCACCCCGTTATGCGGCATTAAGGATTTGAACTGCTGAACTGCCGACCTTTCAATCAACAAGCTCAGCATCTTAGCCACTGAGCCACCACATCCCTATTTTTTATTTATACAAAATTACTAATTAAAAAAAAGTTCTGTTAAGAGTGAAAGAATTTAGATGAGGGACACAAAACAATATGTTCAAAATACAAAGGCAAAATTTATTTGAAGATAAATTTTCAATGGCATATAGTTCCTATTTGTACTATAGAAATTGCGGTTTCAGTGGCAGATCTTACAGATAAGAATCTAGCCAATCTGCCTAACATTTATCCTGTAAATTTTTCAAAAACTGCACAACAGATTATTAAGAATATGCTGCTAAAACACATTTTGAATGGAGAACATATAGCTGTCTGATTATTAAATCTTGGGAAACCTTTATTAAAGCATTATATGCTTTGTCAGCAAATGGCTTTATCCTGCAGTTTCAAAAAGGCTGAATTATAAAATTTCGTAAAATAGCTGTTGCTTAAAAAAAAGAAATAAGCACATGACAATATTCTCTTTTCACATATTAAAGCTAGTACATTTTTAAAGGGAACTTACCCACAAAAATCCATCAATAGAAACAATAAACATTGTTCCAGGACGCTTATACACAGCACAAACTTTGCTTTCTTCATTCTGAGAAGCAAATCAGTAATCAATATTCTTAGAAGCACTCTAATCCTTTGCAAAAATCACCAGTTTAGTGATTGAAGAGTTTGCTCCATCTACACAGTTAATCCCTCCTTGTTTATTTGAGTCCTCTATTTATTTCAGCCACTTACAATGGTAGCAATGTCAGATTAATATATCTCCCCATGCTAGACATGCCTTGACAACCAACAAAGCATACTATTGTCAGGATAATCTCAACAAACACAGGAGTTTTTCTTAGCAAGTCAGAAGGCAATGTTCAGAAATCAAACATTTACAAATAAGTATAATATAAAATTACATGGCCAGCTTCCCAACTCCCCTATCTCACATACCAATAAGTTAATACCTCAGTGTTATATTTTTTCCAACCTTCAAAGATAAAGTTAAAATAACTCTAGTTAGAAAGATTTCACTTTTAAAAAGTCATAGTTTTTTCCTGACATATAGGAAATGGAAAAGCATGTTTAAGGCATGTTTGAAAATGCTAATTACATTAAAATCCTGGAAGTTTTGTCGCCAACAAAATTAATGCAGAGAGGATAAGTTTATTTGATTTTTTAAAGTGTAATTTAGATTACCTTTTCTACTCTGTTTAAACACATTTTATCATATCAGGTTTGACAACATTTATTTCAAAACAAGTCTACTCGCTTTAATTTCTGTCTATTGCTGTCTATCAGACTGTTGCCAAAGAAACTTATATGAACTTGTCTACACAGAATCCAGAACTCCAACCCAAGGAAATCTCTTTTTTTATATTCAGTGATAGAAAACTATATGCTATATAAAGCATAATAACTGAGCGTAAAATCCTGAGAATAGAAGTTAACATATGTGAAACTTAAACGAAGCATCTATAGAACTGCCTTTCCTTTCCTCCAGATGTGCAGATTAATATCCTAGAATTCTCAAAGACATTTTTGTGAGTGATGTGAGTTGAAGTCCAAATCTCTAAAGTTTCTCAACCTTGGCAACTTTAAGATGAGTGAACTTCAGCTCCCAGAATTCCCCAGCCATCCTGAGTTTGGTCCACAGATATTAAGAGTTGCCAAACTTGAAAATTACTTCTATAGAGAGATCTATATAGGACAAAAAGTATTCTACAGTATCACATTATCGCGCTGGCTCTATTAATCTACACTTTGATTTTTTTTAACCTAATAATCTTCTTTTGCAGATGTAGACACAGTACAGTCCTCACCACACCCTACTAAAATGTCATATGCATTACAGATAATGCTATACATTGGAATTGAGAGAGGCTGATATTTAAAAGATGACTGGAAAGCAGCTGGAGGGTTGAACATTCTGTTTTATCCTAAGGAACGAAGAGAGAAAAGGAAGGTACTTCAGTAACAGGAAGTCTTTAGGAATTCCAGAGCCAGAAGACTTCCTGACATATTTAAAGATTTCCTTTACAAGATCAAATTTCTATCCCTTATGCAATGTACATGGAGAAAAGTTACTTTTATCTAAGCATAGCATGGCACAATCTGTCTCTGAGTAACTCAACCTGTGATCAGGCTGGTTCAATAAAAGTGAATCAGAAAACTACATAGCAGAAACAAGAGGGTTTTTTCCTACCGTATACTGGCATCCACCTGAATTTTTTTCACTCCCTTATTTGAAAATGAAGGTTTACGTGAAAAAACAACTAAGAGATAAGTTACACTTCCCTGCAATTAGTATTGCAACCTTTGTTTCCCAGTTGATGGTCAGCTTTCAGTTTTTGATATAAAATTGTCGAAAGCATAACATAATTATTTTACTGTGCAATAATTTAGTTTTTAAACTATATTGACCCTTCCATGTGCATGTGCATACAGTATTTAGACAATACAAATTGGTGGAATGTTACATAATGTTTATCAATGCAGACACATGGCTGTACTTTCCTTTGTCCTAGAAGTGGAAAGCATTTACAGCATTTATAGCATTATTCACATTAACCAAAGCATGCCTTTAATGCACATCCGGCCATACTGCCCTGTTCTTTGTAAAGCTTCTGTGCGTAACACTCATAAGAGAAGTTATTGGCAATTTTCCCGGGCTGAAATTTGGTATCATTAGTCACAGGAAAATCAGTCGCCAATCACCAAACAAAATGTATACTAGGCTGTTTCTGGTAAAGTCCAGATGCTCTGTCCAATCAATATTTTTTCTAATTTCTTGTTTTCCAAAAGAATCTTAACCTATCAATTTAATGGCCACTAGATGGCAGAAAAGAGTTTAAGCACAACATACAGAAGTGGTTGCCTAAATTTGGGCAACTCAGATGCAGTAGCAGCTGCATGTTTTTAGAGCAGGAGATCAAGAAACAAATTTTGGTGTATGTGAGAAAGAGAGATTTAGTCCTGGATACAACTACATTATTTTTTTTATCAAACCATTATTGACTTGATTTATCAACCACTAAGAGGCAGTCAAGATAATTTTTCCCTCTTGGCTGCCATCTAGCAATTATTCAGATTTGTGCTATCAAGATGCAGCTGCTGGGAAAGGAGTCTTTAAAAAGTTGGGAGTTTGAAAAATCACTAGTGTTAAATCATAGCATGCCTACAGCTCTGAATATCCAAAGGGAATGGGGGGTGGGTGGAGGAATAGGAATATCATGCAGGATGTATAAGTATGCTCATGGAACATAAGAGAGGGCAGTGTTTGGTCATATTTTGGACTAATCAGTTACACTCAAAAGGAAATTTGGGATTTATAGTTAGCCACATTAACTGGAATGTCTCATTTCTATTATTTTGAATAGGCAAATTGCAACACAAACAGGCAAAAATATATAAGTGAATCAACACTCAATTTTGCATATTAAAATCATATTAAAATATATATTTGTAAGGTGAAAAATGAATCATCCAAATCTAGAAATGTAGCAGAACCTTAACTATAGCAAGAAGAAATAGTTAAGTAACGCAACAAGTAGGGATGCTGAAATCTGAGACAAGTTGACAGCAACTGTCACAAAAAGTAGCTTAGAATGCTTATATTTCTAAAGGCATCTCTCTCATCAACCAATAAGGCCTATGCCATATACCAAAGTATCTTTTCGCTCCAAACTTCTAAAAAGTACTTCTAAAGAAAGTAAAAGACATCAATTAAAACTAGAAGCATACAAAGTACATATTAGAATAATCCTTCTGCTTGCTATGTCTACAGGAATGTAAGCAAAAGCAATAATTCACAAAAATATGATTCAAAGAAATATAGCCAAATTGGCAAGGAGAGTTTGGCAAATTAGGGAGTTGCAAGATGTTGACAGAATTTTGTATTTTATTCCTATTTAAAACTGCTCATATACAAAGCTTTTATCATACTTGCAGATGACTTACGAGTTTATAGACAGCTTTACTAACAGATGTTTGGGCTTAAGGCCAACCTCTAAGAAGGAGAAGAAGGAAACAGCTGGACTAAGTAACAAGCACCAGCAAGCAGAATGACAAAATAGAGTGCTGAAATCCGGAGGCAAACCACAAGTAAGACAAACACCACCTGAAGAACTGTTTTAGGCTGTTGCCTGCTATTTTAGAAGTTTCTCTTTTTCTCTGCCTCTGCCCTCTCCCCCCATGCTGTTCATGAATAGCTCCATAAGTCTTTCACTTTCTATAATTCTATTTTACTATACGATCATATGATTATGAAAATCTGGGTTTCATGAATCTGTGTTATAGTCCAAACCTCACCAAGTCTAGAATTCCAATCATGGAACTGCTTGTTTAAATTAGTATTTTAGAACTCATTGGAAAATGAACACTAGTTGCTTTGTAGTATATTGCTGCAAAAAAAAAAAAAAAATGGAGTATCAGAAGAGAAATAAATTAAAATATGGGCAGGCTGGAATGAAACATGTTGTCGAATATCTGGGACCCCAATTGAATATCTGGGATCTCTTAATGAATTGCAATCAAATTTTTATATCCACATTTTTGAAACAACTTGTAATTAACTATCAAATAATAATGTTTTTAATTGGATTTCCCTGGATTCAATTGTTGTATCTGCTATTTTGATATTTTCTTCTAGTTTGGATGCATTCATCTAGTCATTTCTCAGCCCTGAAACAAAGAGGATAACTTCCTCATCTATAATTCATAGGAAGTAAATCTTATTTGGTTTTCAGGAGGAATTGCACACTAAATCCTTATTGATCTTTATTATTAGCAGCAGCCACTTCAGACAAACTGAAAGGACTGAATAGGTCCATTGAGATTCTGCATGGGGTTATCAAACTGGGTTGTAAGTTATTTTTGTTAACATTTGGTTGGGTTGGGGGCCTGTTTAGAACCACATGGAAAGTGCAAGAGAAAATAGATGAAAATGCTCTTTACTCAATAAATAGTGCATGTGCATGCAGGCACGTGCATGTGTGGTGAACAACACACACACACACACACACACACAGACACACACAGCTTTTTACAAAGCCTGTTGAATGGCAATGTCTCCTGGTCACTGAACGGATGTAATGGTTTGACTCATTTGAATGTTGTGTTGATTTATTTACATTTTTTCTTCTCAGAAATAGTTTTGTTGTGACTTAATTTATTGTTCTAAGTTGTCATGAGGTGTGGTTTTTGTTTCTATTATTTTGCCACAATTTATAACTCACAGAAGTGGGTGATACGCAGATTAACATGACAGATGTTGACATGACAAAAAAGACCAACCAAGGGTTCAGTTTCCAAAGTCTAGCATACTACATTCAAGGTAATAAGCTAGCTCTGTACATTAGGGACATGTACTAATATTTTATGAAAATCTACACAAAACTAAACCCTTTGGATAAATTTCTGATATGGATATAAAATGTAAACGGTATATATAATCTGCTCAATGGCTGTACTGAATGTAAATAATGGATTGTTCTTTGCACCTAAATATATTTGTGCGTTTTTAATGTGATTTTTAATAATGGTTTTTAGGGGGAAAATGATTTTTTTTTATTTTTGTTTTACATTTTGTTTATTGAGCTTGATATTATTTTTTATTATTTTGAGCCACCCAGAGTCACATATATGAGATGGGCAGCTATAGAAATTGAGCAAACAAATAAAATCATATTTTTCAACATGTTTTTCTGAGCTAACAGCAGTTCCCAGGTGAGCATATAGGATTCCTGTTATGAATAAAACCAAATGTTGCATTTTTCCCCTTTAAACTTGCATTAGTAAAACAGAGAAGGACTTGAATTACATAATTCCAAGCAAGCATTCAGCTGTGCAGTCATCACTTTTTTCTTTCAAAAAGTATGGAAAGGTCAAACAGACATTTCTCAGAAATAAAATGTCCTTCTAAAGATTGATTCATATGTATTTAGGAGCATAACCAAGTTGTGTTTACTAAATACACAAAGTTTTCCTCCTCAGGATAAGGAAGGAAACTCTCATGTGATGCTGAAGTTCTTGCAAGTAGGACTAACATAAATAAACATTATAAAAAGAGGGATGACCTACACCAAACATTTTCACTGCCCAGAATGATAGGTAACCTTATTAAGTGATCAGAAAATTGCCTCTTAAGTACCTTTTAATACTATCATTTGCTCCTCAATATAACTGTATGTTTTATTAAGTGCTTGGATTGCTTTTTTCTTCCCCAAAGATCAAAATGCATTTGCATTAATTCTATTTCTCCCAACTGCGTTCACTCTTTCTGTTTGTTTTTTTTCCATTTTCTCAGCAAAAAAATAACTCCAGGACCTTGCAAGCAGCCAAAATATCGGGCTTTAACCATCTGTCAACTGGCTTGGATTCAGAAAGCATGCTCCCATAGTTTTGGTTCTAATTGTGTTTAATGCTGCACTAATTATTTCAATAGGGAATAATCTTGTACAGTCAAAGTTGACTCATTTTATAAACTGGAAGCTCCTCAGCTATAAATTGGCAGGTCTCATCCTTCATTTCTCCTAAGCGTTGTGCCAAAAGGGAATAAGTATATGGTTGCTCTGTGACCAAATGTCATGTGCTGGGCAGAAACATTGATCCTGGCTATTAATCACTCTGCAAGCCCTCCCAGTAATCAAAGGGCACAGCTGCAATGATATATGGCCAATGTCAAAGCAGAAAGCCCTTTACAAGACTGTAGGCCTACCAGCTGATGGCCAGTGTGTAATACAGTATAGTAGAGCATGCACACTAGCCAGTCCAAAATGCCCAGGCTAATTAATCACCAACTCTAATAGTTCATACTATCATTAAACACCTTTATTGGCTGAATTATCTGAGGATTCCTAGCCTGTAATTGCTTGGGTCCAGCCTTCTCACCTGGATACATAAAATCAACCATTACCTGCTCTGGACCAGCTCTGTCCTTTCATTCTCTCTTGAGAAGAGTTTGTTGATCCATCAGTGAACTAGTGATGAGGAAAAAAATAGACTTCTTTCCCAAAGATCTCAGGATAACTCGGTTTATTGAGGGACCCAAATCATATCAAAGTGTCAGAATCATTTGATCAGCTTTAAAAGCTACTGATCTGCACTTTTACCCTCTGAGGTAGCAAGACAATCAATGTAGTACAGTTCCATTTTCCACTCTCATTTTAACAAATACATTCATGTTTGATTTCAAGAACCAAATTACATAGAAATATCCTTGTTATATATCTCCATCAGAAGAGGACTATTAACTGCTTTAAAAAAATCAAACTGTTCACTATGTTTAATTTTTATAACTGAAGACTTCTGGGCAAATTAACAACAAAAGGAGGGGAAACCTGACCTTTTATTTGGACACACCTGGCCTAGTCATTTAAGTCCCTTTTGAAATCTGAGAGGTAATTCAGGGGCTTATAATATACTTTTGACATTTTTCCATTTGGACTACAATTTGCTGCAGGACAACTATCAATCTTTGAAATATATAAATATTCCTTTAGATGTAATCCAAGCTTTGTTAGGAATACACAGAAGTGTATGAGTCACCAGAAACACTGATTCTACACTGACTGAGGTGAAAACATCTCCAAAATTGATTGCATTCTTGTAATCAATATCACAGACTGGCATTGTCGACAGATTTTTTCTCTCCCCCCCCCCACCCTCCATTTAATTGGGTTAAAAAGAATTCAATTACAATCATAAATATTGTACAAGGATTACCTTTAAAATCCTAATTGATTGGTATCTGAAAAAATCTTCTTCTTCTACAACATCCAATCATCTTTAAAATTCCCAGAGTGATCTTCATGCACTCTTTTCTAGGCAACTTATACCCCTTGGACTTGTTTTTTGCTCCCGGTCTACTTTTTTCTGATCAAGCTAATATTGATCCATCATTAATCCATCAATTAATATAATCAACACTCATCTGATCTGAATACATATACACACAGAGAGATTATATACAGGTGAAACTCAAAAAATTAGTGCAAAAGTTCATTTATTTCAGTAATGCAACTTAAAAGGTGAAACTAATATATGAGATAGACTCATTACATGCAAAGCGAGATACTTCAAACCTTGATTTGTCATAATTTTGATGATTATCGCTTACAGCTCATGAAAACCCCAAATTCACAATCTCAGAAAATTAGAACATGAAATCAATAAAACAAGGATTGTACATAGAACAATATCGGACCTCTGAAAAGTCTAAGCATACATATGTACTCAGTACTTGATTTGGGCCCCTTCTGCATCAATTACTGCCTCAATGCAGCGTGGCATGGATGCTATCAGCCTGTGGCACTGCTGAGGTGTTATGGAAGACCAGGATGCTTCAATAGCGGCCTTCAGCTCTTCTGCATTGTTCGGTCTCATGTCTCTCATCTTTCTCTTGGCAATGCCCCATAGATTCTCTATGGGGTTTAGGTCAGGCGAGTTTGCTGGCCAATCAAGCACAGTAATCCTATGGTCATTGAACCAGGTTTTGGTACTTCTGGCAGTGTGGGCAGGTGTCAAGTCCTGCTGGAAAATGAAGTCAGCATCCCCATAAAGCTCGTCTGCGGAAGGAAGCATGAAGTGCTCCAAAATCTCCTGGTAGACGGCTGCATTGACCCTGGACTTAATGAAGTACAGTGGACCAATACCAGCAGATGACATAGCTCCCCAAATCAACACAGACTGTGGAAACTTCACACTGGACTTCAAGCATCTTGCAGTGTGTGCCTCTCCATTCTTCCTCCAGACTCTGGGTCCTTGGTTTCCAAATGAGATGCAAAAGTTGCTTTTATCAGAAAAGAGGACTTTGGACCACTGAGCAACAGACCAGTTCTTTTTTTCTTTAGCCCAGGTAAGACGCTTCTGATGTTGTTTGTTGTTCAGGAGTGGCTTGACAAGAGGAATACAACATTTGAAGCCCATGTCCAGGATCCATCTGTGTGTGATGGCTCTTGATGCACTGACTCCAGCCTCAGTCCTCTCCTTGTGAAAATCCCCAACACTTTTGAATGGCCTTTTCCTGACAAACCTCTCCAGGCTGCCATCATCCCTGCTGCTTGTGCACCTTTTTCTTCCACACTTTTCCCTTCCACATAACTTTCTATTAATGTGCTTTGATACAGCACTTTGGGAACATCCAACTTCTTTTGCAATTACCTTTTGAGGCTTTCCCTCCTTATGGAGGGTGTCAATGATGGTTTTCTGCACAACTGTCAGGTCAGCAGTCTTTTCCAAGATTGTGATTCCTACTGAACCAGACTGAGAGACCATTTAAAGGCTCAGGAACCCTTTGCAGGTGTTATGGCTTACTTAGCTGATTAGAGTGGGACACTTTGAGCCTAGAATATTGAACGTTTTCACAATATTCTAATTTTCTGAGATTGTGAATTTGGGGTTTTCATGAGCTGTAAGCCATAATCATCAAAATTATGACAAATCAAGGCTTGAACTATCTCGCTTTGCATGTAATGAGTCTATCTCATATATTAGTTTCACCTTTTAAGTTGCATTACTGAAATAAATGAACTTTTGCACAATATTCTAATTTTTCGAGTTTCACCTGTATAAACATTTTTAAAAGAAAAATTACAAACCAATGTACACTAATATAAAGTAAGAAAAAAAAATAAAAAAGGAGATCAAAGAGAAAGATTAAAGTGCAATAAAGAAAGAAAAGTAATAGAAAGGAAAAATACAAGAGATGCTGTACATCTCTGAAACAATGACCCAAAATGATACAGGTTGTCTGGTTTAAGATACTTTTAGTTCTTATATTATAATTTAATGTAGCTCCCAATCTTCTTTACAGAAGCGGTAAGTACAATTATAGATTTATTTTTTATAGTGACAACATAACTCTTCTTTCTGAAATATAACCCTTCTAATCATCAAAACTATAAATCATAAGTTCAGGGTTTTTTCTGTTTCACGTTTGCATGTCCCCGTTCCAAACATGCCACGGCTTGGTACTGGTCCATGGCCTAGGACTTGGGCATCCCTACAGGAAATGATAAACTTTAAGACAAGGTAAAAATAATAAGAAAATAAATAAACCCATTTGCACAAATGGAACTGTGTGTACAAATGCATGTGCCTATTGCTCAATGAGTGGAGCTGCGCACATGGTCACACTCATCCACCACTTGTGTGGCCCGGTTCCAAACAGACCGCATCCCAAATACCGGGTCATGGCCCGGGTTGGGGACCCCTTCAGTAGATGATAAATGAAATAAACTTTAAGACAAAGTTAAAATAATAAGAAAATAAACCCACTCACCCACCTTTTTTATTACTCATTATATTTTCGTTGTTTTCATTTTCTTTGTTTTCTTTTTCCTTGGTTATTTTGTTGTTCTATTTTACTTTCTGTTTGTTTAATTTCTTTGCTTTTTTTATAGTTGTGAGCCACCTGTAATAACCACATTGCCAGATAGGCAGCAAATAAATTTAACAATAACCTCCATTGAGACACCATCTTGACGTGGTTGTGGGGCTTGTATGCTCTGAAGAAGATGAGAGATATACCAGAGGTTCAATCATACTAGATAACTCTTTCATTATTAAAGGAGTCAAATAAAGAGTGTCTCTCCCATTAAAATATGGTGAGACGTAAATTACAGAAAACTACATTGGCTCATTCATCTCCACCATCCAGGATAGCACAACAAGGATAGCACTAGATGTTGCAGTTCCTGAACATTTGGTGAAATATCGGCTATATGACTCAGGACTGTTAGCAGAGCAAGCAGAGCCAGCATAACTACTGGAAGTGTTTACCTGTCACAAGTATAAAGTGATTGAAAATAAAGAAATAATTATCTGTTATTAGAGATCAAATCCAACAAGAAGATATTAGAAAAGAATGCACCAATTCTGGAAAGAACAACATCCAGAATCAGAACTAACAGAATGGAGTCTAGTGGATATATGTAGATTTATAATGTGAAATAAAGTATTCACACAAGCAGAATGGAAAGAACTGCAAAGGTCTACCAAAGGCAAAAAAATCAAAGTCTTGCCAGAAGTAAAGACTGTGGAGGCAAACAGGGGGGGAGTTGGTAGTAGAGGAATCCAGCACAGATATAGAATTGTTTTCATTTGGAAATCAGGCACTCTCCCCTTTGCCTCAGAAAAAATAAAATCCTCTAACTAAAGAAGTAGTAGAATTGAAACAAAAACTGAGCATCTAGAAGAGCACGAAAACATCAGAATAAGGCTGCCTGCATTGAAGCTTGTTTCAAAGAAACATCCAGCACAAAATTAAAAGATGCAAATACTGCACTATCAAGTATAAAAACCAACCAGCAGTGAAATCCGACCGGATCTATCTGGCTTGCACGAACCAGTAGGGCCAGCGGCAGGAGGCTCTGCTCATCTGCTGGGATGTACTAAGTCCTGTTTTTTACCCTCTGCACTTGTGCAGAAGAGGCGCTCGCGCTCACACTCACGAACCAATAGTGAAGGTAAGTGCATTTCACCGCTGGAACCAATTCACTGCAAGAAATAAACCAACTAATGTATAGCACAGCTGCTGTTATAACTGAATGCCTGGAATGCAAAATAAACTAAGAAGAAAAAAAGTCAAACACTATGACACCAAAATGGAAGATTAGACTGAAAAATAAGATTAGCAAATTAAGATCAGATGCAAACAAGCTAGAACAGATTACAGAAAAGGAGCTGAAGAACAAGAAGACCAAAGAATACCTAATCAAGAAATACCATTTAGAAACAAGAGCAAGGAAGTACTAGAAATAATAAAACAGCAAATAAGAGCTATCGGTATAACCAAGATGATGAACAGACACGAAGTTTGAATTGCAAATTATGGGCAGAACTTCCAATTTCAATCCGATCAGATATGTTTCTACCATGTGTGTGTGTGTGTGTGTGTGTGTCTTTGGTTATTCGGGTTTTCTCCCGCATAAAATATATATCACACACACACACACACACACACACATATATATGTAAGTCTTGGCGTATTTGGGTCTTTTCCCATATAAGATTGAGAGTATCTTGGTGACGTTTTGATGAGTCAAGTTTTAACTTGGTGTCCAGCCTGAAGATGACGAGTGGGACCTCGTCGAAACATTGCCAAAATACTCTCAATCTTACACATATATATACAGTCAGGTCCAGAAATATTGGGACATCGACACAATTCTAACATCTTTGGCTCTATACACCACCACAATGGAGTTGGAATGAAACAAACACAATGTGCATTAACTGCAGACTGTCAGCTTTAATTTGAGGGTATGTATATCCAACTCAGGTGAACGGTGTAGGACTTACAGCAGTTTGCATATGTGCCTCCCACTTGTTAAGGGACCAAAAGTAATGGGACAGAATAATAATCATAAATCAAACTTTCCCTTCTTAATACTTGGTTGCAAATCCTTTGCAGTCAATCACAGCCTGAAGTCTGGAACGCACAGATATCACCAGATGCTGGATTTCATCCCTGGTGATGCTCTGCCAGGCCTCTACTGCAACTGTCTTCAGTTCCTGCTTGTTCTTGGGGCATTTTCCCTTCAGTTTTGTCTTCAGCAAGTGAAATGCATGCTCAATGGGATTCAGGTCAGGTGATTGACTTGGCCATTGCATAACATTCCACTTCTGTCCCTTCAAAAACTCTTTGGTTGCTTTTGCAGTATGCTTTGGGTCATTGTCCATCTTCACTATGAAGTGCCGTCCAATGAGTTCTGCAGCATTTGGCTGAATGTGAGCAGATAATATTGCCCAAAACACTTCAGAATTCATCCTGCTGCTTTTGTCAGCAGTCACATCATCAATAAATACAAGAGAACCAGTTCCATTGGCAGCCATACATGCCCACGCTATGACACTACCACCACCATGCTTCACTGATGAGGTGGTATGCTTAGGATCATGAGCAATTCCTTTCCTTCTCCATACTCTTCTCTTCCCATCACTCTGGTACAAGTTGATCTTGGTCTCATCTGTCCATAGGATCTTGTTCCAGAACTGTGAAGGCTTTGTTAGATGTTGTTTGGCAAACTTTAATCTGGCCTTCCTGTTTTTGAAGCTCACCAATGGTTTACATCTTGTGGTGAACCCTCTGTATTCACTCTGGTGAAGTCTTCTCTTGATTGTTGACTTTGACACACATACACCTACCTCCTGGAGAGTGCTCTTGATCTGTCCAACTGTTGTGAAGGGTGTTTTCTTCACCAGGGAAAGAATTCTTCGGTCATCTACCACACTTGTTTTCCATGGTCTCCCAGGTCTTTTGGTGTTGCTGAGCTCACCGGTGCATTCCTTCTTTTTGAGAATGTTTCAAACAGTTGTTTTGGCCATGCCTAATGTTCTTGCTATCTCTCTGATGGGTTTGTTTTGTTTCTTCAGCCTAATGATGGCTTGCTTCACTGATAGTGACAGCTCTTTGGAGCTCATCTTGAGAGTTGACAGTAACAGATTCCAAATGCAAATATGGATTCACACTTGAAATGAACTCTGGGCCTTTTATCTGCACATTGTAATTGGGGTAATGAGGGAATATCACACACCTGGCCATGGAACAGCTGAGAAGCCAATTGTCCCATTACTTTTGGTCCCTTAACAAATGGGAGGCACATATACAAACTGCTGTAAGTCCTACACCGTTCACCTGAGTTGGATATACATACCCTCAAATTAAAGCTGACAGTCTGCAGTTAATGCACATTGTGTTTGTTTCATTCCAACTCCATTGTGGTGGTGTATAGAGCCAAAGATGTTAGAATTGTGTCGATGTCCCAATATTTCTGGACCTGACTGTATACACACACACACACACACACACACATATACATATGTCTTCTCAAGTTTTCACAGGTGTGTGTACGTAAAAAGTTAAAATCTCGGGTGTTTTTCCTGTCAGTCATCCTGTTCAGTCATCTTTCTCCTGTCAGTTCTCCTGTCAGACATCTTATATTGGACAGACGAACAGATGAATAAGTGTGCATTTAGAAGAACACAAAAATGCAGTGAAAAAGGAAGAACAAACTTCTTCTTTGGTACAACACATGAAGGCCACCGGACATAATATCGACTTCAACAATACTAGAACAGTGGTGAAAGAAGAACATCTTAATAAGAGAATAATTAGAGAGGCTATCGAAATTGAAAACAGGCCGCAGAATATGAATAGACGAGATGACGCTTCTAGGTTATCAAGTATTTGGAGACTTACACTGAGGGAAACTCAAGTCTTAACATCAGAAGATAGGCAGAGATCCCAACAGGCAACCAATGATGTTGTAATGGCTGTCAGAATCCTTCCCTCTTTGCAGATGATAGCTAGCAACAGGGAGAAGGAGAGAACCGAGCAGAAGATAGGCTGAGATCTCAACAGGCAACCAGTGGTGTTGTGATGCCTACCAGAATCCTTCCCTCTTTGCAGTTGACAGTTAGTAATAGAGAACCAGAGAAAGCTGGGCCTTTAAGACGCAGTCAGGCTGCAGCTATGATAATGAAGCAGGAGAAAAAATGGCTGTCCTCCAATCAGGACACAGAGTTGCAGGCTAACCAGCATACGTCAGCAGCAACGAACAGAAAAAAGTGACAACTCCGACCTCGCAGCATACCCACAGCTTCTAAACTGAAAGTAGGGGCCCAATGATGACAAGTTAGAGAGCTTGTTGAAACGTTGCCAAAAAAAACTTCAAAGTGTTGGTTAGGATTTTAGCCAAAGTTTTAAAAAACCTTACAAAGTGTTTTGTTAGGATTTTAGTGGATTTTGAGCTGGGATTTTAGCCAGGATTTTATGATTTTAAGCATTTTAACTAACAGACTTTTAATGACGCATGAATCAGTTAGCTCCTAACCAATAAAATTCTAGGTATAGGCTAATACAAAAAGGACACAATTTGGTAAAGGAGCTAAATAAGATTTAAAAAGAGAATGAAATGAAAGAACTAGTTATAACAGAAGGAATAATAGAGAAAAGAGCAAGGAAAAACAAGAATTATTCAGCATGAAGAATTTCTCCCGAAGATAGCTAAAGAAGGGCAAGGGACTTTTTTTTCTCTTACCCCAAAACACCCCTTACAGTGTTTGTTGCCAGACCTAGTTTTTTGGTAGTCTTGCCCTCTGGATTTGAACTGGGGCACTTAAGAATGACCCAAGATGACTTTTGGGTGGTTGTTGACCCAGGAGTAGAAAATTTTGAAGACTGCAGCTTCCCGTGGGAGCAGCTGGAAAATCAACTGTCTTTTTTTTACGTTTCTTCCTACCAGCAGAACATTTTCGTAAGAATGCCTGAGTTTTTAAACTTCATGTTTTGAACTTTTATTTTTGTTTTTTATCTTTAAATGTTAACTGACTGGCTGAATGCTGATTTATTTCAACCCTCTGCCGAATTTTGTGTTTTCTGCTTTCTCTCTTTGATTTATATGGCTGTTCTTATCAACTTCTGCTTTTCCATATGGAAACATGGTATGCGCTTTTGAATGGTGAAAGTGTTTATATTTGAATTATATATTATTGAATATCTACTGCAGGGAATCTATATCTTATTAATTTTACGAAAAAGTCTTTGGATCAAAATAGTCAGAAAATATCTTCTCTGTTCTTTTTGTTTATTCCCTGCTCTACTTATGTATTCAACTAAGCAACAACATATCTGATTAGAGACAGAAGGAGGAGACTAACACTTGAGGAGGGGGGAGAAATATTGTCTAGCAATATGCAATCTTTAGCTGGTTTTTTTAAAAAGTTTGATGAACTCATAAAGAGCATGGAAAACATTTTGAAGAAACCAACTCTAAATACTTTAAACCCACAAGAGGAACTTATTTTCAAAGCAGACTTGTTGGGAAGAAATAGGGATTCAGAAACAATACAGACTAGGGAAAATATTCAGAGTAACATGGACTCAGAAATAACAAAGTTGACTTCATACACCTTCCTGAAGGTCAGCCTTATGCTTTTATATAATAGCAAAGAACTCTCTGAATGGATAAGTGGCAAATGGGCCTTTTTTAAGGAACTTAAAGGAGAGTGGGAAATTGACTTATTACATTTAATTGGGGAATGATCTTATCTGGGTTTTTTTTTGGGGGGGAGGGAGCAGAAAGATAGATTGACTTTGGAGATTATTGTATTCACTTAATCAGCAATTGATAAAAGATGTTATTAAGAAACAAACATGGATATTTGATCCGGGACCAATTAAAGTTAAAGTCATGGTAAATTTTCTACGAGTTGATTACATTAACAGTTTGTTAACAGAGGAGTTTAAATTGTTTTTATCACCAGGAATTTAAATGATGCAAATTAAGAAGATAATGCAATTTCCTGGAGATCAGGACCATCAACAAATATATTCAGGTTGAGATACATACATATTGTACAGAAAGGTTGCTACTCAAGGATTTAAAATATGGATTGTAAGCATTTGCTCTATTGTAAAAAGCAGATTTTAGTACATAAAAGAATTTACCAGAAGTTGGATGACTGAAACCAACCTTTTTTCATCTTTATAAGATCACAGTTAATATGTAAGCCTAGATAAAAGATATTATAAACTGCAGAATATACTGTATCTGAAAATTAATTTTAATACATTTATTGTTGTTTAATAGTGTTAACAATACACATCTCAAAGACCACTTTTTATTCCTTTCCCCAAATTTCATAAGTTTGCATGTTTTATAAATAAATGTAGCTTTCTTTTTTATCAATTTTTGCCTAAGTTATTTCAGAAGAAAGCCTTTCTTTAACATTCTTGTAAGCATTTGGGAGACGTTTCTAATATTTTAATAATCATTATAGATAAATTTGTGACACTAGAATTTGCAGAATCTTAACTGCTGCCAAGCATTCTGCAAATTTTATTTTTATTTTAAATTCTCTTTGGAGCAAACTTGTCATTTATTGGAGAAATAATGTCTGGGTAATGCTGCATGAGACAAGGAAGATATGCTGACATTTTGGAAGCCACGCTGTTAACTTCCTCAAAGCAGATCTGAAAGTGAACTCTGCAACAGATGTTGGTCATGATGTGTTCAATGGAATAGAATGACAACCACTTGCTAACTACCATTTAGATGACAGTTGATTTTGCCTTTCTTATATGGATGTTTATAAATTTTCATTAATAATTCCATTCTTATAATTTTGGAAAAATATTTGTTACATCATGCCAGAAAACTGACACATCCATTTTCTGTTTTGAATGAATGAATGAATGAATGAACAAACAAAAAAACAAATAAACAAATATATTTAAAAGTTCTTTGGGTCGCATCAAATGTGATTGGGTAAAACCCTCTTTGCAGTGTGTATATAAATTAAATGGCATAGCAGTCCGATCAGTTTTTCCACCTGACCTAGAAACACTAGTTCTTGAATTATGAACCTCTCGCCAGTCTAGTCAATTATGTGACTAACTGATCTAGGCCACAATAATTGAAAGCGGAAGTGCAAACTACATATAGCTTTCTAAAAAAATAAGTGTGACCCAGTGCCCATCCAAAAGTTGCTGCTGAACTGTAATTTTGTATATGTTTGAAATAAAAAAAAATATAGTGTCAGTTGCCATACTAAATTATTTTAACTTCAACTTCAATTAATTAATCAATCAATCAATCAAAGGAATAACTTATCTCCTGGAGCTGTTCTATCACTGGAAGTCTTTAAGAAAAGATTGGATGACCATTTGTCCAGGATGCAATAAGGTCTCCTGCCTTGGGCAGAGGTTGCATTAGAAGTTCTCCAAGATCCCTTGGAACCCTATGATTCCATGAATTTATTAAATAAAATGTCATTTTTATTTAATTGCTTAATTTGACCCATGCTACTTTATAGTGCTCAGTGCAGCTCCCAGTATGCCACACCAAATCCCTTCAAAAACTCCCCTTTTTTATATATACTTTAATTTTAGTAGCTGTAACTTTAACCAAAACACGTATCACATCTCTATATGTCACAGTATGATTCTTTACCTTACGTTTTCTTATGCACATTCCACCAATTATACACTCTTCTTAAGAATAAATAACATTCCCAGGACTGGTCTTTAACTAGCTTAATAAAAAGCAATTTCATCAAAACAAACAACAACAATAATAATAATAAAAAAGCTATCCTCTTGTCTATTTTGAAACTTTTTTTACATCTTATCTTACTTAAGCTTTTTGCAAATAGTTCTTGAATCTTTAAATCAAAATCTCTTCTTTTGTTTTTATTTTTACCTAAAAAGATTTGTATGCACTACCTCCATCCCACTCCCACCAGAGACCCTCTACAAGTGCAACCAATGCCATCGTTTCTGTTCCATAACCAAGTCTGAAACCTAACTGATAGGGATCCAAGAAATCCAATTCATCTAGGACCCTCTGAAGCTGCTGTCCAACCACTTTCCCCCCACCCTCTCTAAAAAGGGAAGATGGGAAACTAAAAAGAAATTGTTCAGGAAAGTGAGTTCTAATGAAGGTTTCTTAAGGAAATGACACAACAAGGCTTCCTTAAATGGTACCAGGAACACTGTCTCCTGCAGTAATGTATTACTTACTGCCTAAACCTACTACAAGTCATCCTCCTGTAGGCTTTTACAAACCAAGATGGCCAAAGATGTAATAAACGAATGAACACTAACTGCCAGAGGAGTTTGCATACTGCTTGTCTATTTCCTCAGATCCAACAGGGTCAAACAACCCCCAGATAACTAGCTAAATCCATTTCCTAGGCATCTCCAATGGATCCAATCCATGCTTGAATTCCAATTGAGAATGAATTTGAAGGATTTTATCCATCAGATGCTCAACAAGCCCTCACATGATCCTGTACATGTTCATTTGAGCCCTCCTTCCCTAGGAAGGAACAAGTGATCTTAAACAGGCTGTCAGGCAGCACTCTGCAGATGCAATAAGAGCAGAGAAATAGTGAAATTTCGTTGCTTTTACTGCCAGGAGGTAGGTCTTAATGATGCCTCTGACCCAGCTGCCTGTAATTATTGACTTGCCTACCCCAGTAACATTTGCCTTTTAAGAGATATAGTCTTGATCCTTTTCTCTCTTCCTCCAGGTTATTTTCTCTTTCTCCATGAGAGGGAACAGTGACACTTTGAGACAGTGCGGCTTTCAGATCCCTAAAGTTTATTTCACAATGGCCAATAGCCACTCTCCTGCTAGCTATATACCTTTACAGCTCTGGTTTTGCTTGTTTATCTGGTAAGCCAAGTTACTTATTTATTAGAAAGGAAAAACACACAGTTGCTCTGGGTTCCTTAGCCTATTGCTGATATTATCTTTAATCTACCAGTTCTCCATTCTTTAGAACATGGACTTGGACTTCCTTTGTAATTTCCATATTCCTTCCTCGATTAATAGATATTCTTCGACTGTGAACCTGTTCTTTCCATTTTGGTAAAACTATGAATATTTTTTTATGAAAACAAGTAACTTAGGGTGTCTCTGACAAACAAAATTCCCCTTTATTCTCATGAACATATTTGGATTACACCATGCTCAACATCCCAACTATTATGTATAGGATTATAGTCCTCCAAATTTGTGCTATTATGTTTAGGCACAATGTAGAAATATAATATACTTAAGATCATAATATGATCTAGATATCATCAGATATAGTCTGGCTATGCATATTTACCTAGAATAAATACAATTTATTATTTAAGGGATGTAACCCTGGGTAGTTCAGGATAGAAATTCATTGCATATCCCACATAAAGTTAGTGTGATGCAGTAAATATAACATTAAACATGGAATATCTAGTTTGGAACATTTACTCATTCATTTTTAATTATTTTTCTTTGTCAAAGAGATGTTACACAAACATTCCATTAAGTGAAATGGAGTAGGAGAAAGACTATTTGTCAACTATCAAAAAATATTTTAATAGTAGTCCACAATCTGTAATAAAATGGATAGCTTATATTATGTTCCACTTTGAAACTTGGGACTTTGTCCAGTTCAAGGATGCTCTCTATACAGCCTCATTTTCTCTGGCATGAATATTCCCCTTAAATTTAAAATATGTCTTTAATACAAGAAACATGTGAACTGTAATCTAAACTATGAATGCAGTAATAAATGGATTTTTCCTATCAACTTTTGAGGTTACAAAGAAAAAACTTTTGAATTCCAAGTGACCCAAACTATTTTATGCAAAATTAATGGAATATCTTACATTAAATAATATACTTGATCAGGGAAGAAGTGTTTTCAGATTTTCATATAAAAAGGAGACAGTGTTTTTAAAACAATTAAATTGTTCCCCTTCAGGCTCTTTCTTTTCAATCTGAGCTAATGACATAACTTAAGGATGGTCCATTTAATTAAGAGTTTTTGCAAAGCAGACAGAAGGCAATCTGGAAATGTTTGCTAAGGATTCTGATCTTTCAGAATTTAATACTGAATTGCTTCTATCAAATTATTATACTCAAACATCAATTAACAGAATGAAACAATAATTTTTGAAGAAAAACATACTTCACTTTTAAGGAGCATTTTCCCTTCCCTCAAAAGGAATCAATTTAATTCTAACAGCAATAAAGCCACTTAGCAGTAACAATGATATCCGCTTCACTCAGTCTTTTCTCCTGCCTCTAGAGTGCGCCCAAATCACTTCTATTATTTGGAGCTTCACCATCAAATCTCTTGTATCTCCTTCATCAATATGTAAATTAACTGAGTTTCTTTTCCTTTTTGTGGATTTCACTCTTTATAAAAGAGATTAAAGAAAAAATTGTAATGAATAAGCAAAATAATGTTCAATTATTATTGGGAAATAATAGGTGTCTTCTTTAAATGTTGCTATCATATATATAACAAAATAATCTGTGCAGCCGGTCAATTTACAGCATCAGCACCATATTTCCTTATTTTGAAATTCTGGTGTGTGCATGTGTGTGTGTGTGTACACACACACACACACACACACACACACACATATATATATTATACTATTATATATTATACTGCCCATTCGGAGACTAAGAATCTATCTTAGTCTCCTTAGTCTCCCAATGGGCAGCAGGGTGCTTGCTGGCTGCCTGAAAAAAGCCTAGAAACTAGTGGATTGTGATTTTACTGAACTAGGGCTGCATAAAAATCTTGATTTACGTAGGAAGAACCTGGCTAAAGAGAAATACACCCCCCCCCAATATGAATGCAGGTTATTAAATTCTAATTAAACTTCTAAATTCTAGCTAATCAACAATTAATTAAAATTGTTCTGTTTCCTATGTATGCTTGTATTCAGACTGGACATGGAAAAAAGGACTTTCCTGTATCTTTGAAAGTAGAGGATAAATAGTAATCTGTCAATTTTTCAATCAGTTTTTTTGGAATTACAAAACCTATATAGCTGTCCTTAAACCCAAGGTTTTCTGCGTCACTCCATCAAAAACATATGCTCTTCTATAACCTAACTGTGTACACTTAATTTTCTGTCTTAAGTTCAATAGTGAGCTATGATTTAAAGCAGTGATAAAGTTTAAATCCTAATCATTTAGTTATAATTGTTAATCCATGTTGATAGATCTATGATGGCAACCTATCCTACTTGAATATCTTTGCTGGTTACCACCACACCTCATGTTTGTAGTTATGAATTATAAAAGATAATAATAATAATAATAATAATAATAATTATTATTATTATTATTATTATTATTATTATTATTATTTTATTTTATTTCTATACCGCCCTTCTCCTGAAGGACTCAGGGCGGTGTACAGCCAATTTAAAAACACAAGACACAACAATAATTAAAAATTAAAATAATTAAATAGATTTGGCCAATTTAAAACCCTAAAAATTAAAATACCCCAATTTAAAATTATTATATTGACAGCCCTGCCTGGCGGAACAACAGGGTCTTGAGTGCGCAGCGGAACACCCGGAGGTCGGAGATCTTACGTATTTCCGGGGGCAGTTCATTCCACAGGGCTGGGGCTTCCACAGAGAAGGCCCTCCCCCTGGGTGTCACCAGTTATGTCGCCAGCCGACATAACTTGGCTGATGGCACCCTGAGAAGACCCTCTCTGTGGGAATGGACTGGTCGGTGAGAGGCTATTGATGGCAGAAGACCGTCTCGAAGGTACCCAGGTCCTATGCCATGGAGCGCTTTAAAGGTGGTAACCAACACCTTGAATCGCACCCGGAAGACCACTGGGAGCCAGTGCAGCTCGCACAGGAGGGGTGTCACGCGGGCACAACGAGTTGCGCCCATAACCACCCGCGCGGCCGCATTCTGGACCAGTTGGAGCCTCCGAGTGCTCTTCAAGGGGAGCCCCATGTAGAGAGCATTACAATAGTCCAGCCAGGAGGTGACAAGGGCATGAGTGACTGTGCGCAAGGCGTCCCGGTCCAGAAAGGGCTGCAACTGGCGGATCAGGTGAACCTGATAAAAGGCACATCACATTATGTGATGTGCTTTCTTTTTTCAAGTGTACAGTACATTTTTTGCCACATTACTACAGTAAAATAATCCAAGTTCTAGAATTTATAGAGAAAAGAATAATTTATAACTATCCATTATTTCAATTCATTATATAGAGATAATGATGAGGCACAAAGAGGAACATATGAATATACAAACATGTACAAACAATATAAGTTCTAAATATGCTACAGTGTTTTATTGAACAATATGCAAAATATAATCATATTTTATTCTGAAAGTCAAATGGGCATAGCAGAAATGTAATTCTAAATACAGAAAAATACCTATGAATAAGAATTTTACAGAGGCACATGACTAAATATAAACAATCTATCTGGATGCAATGGACAAATTGTTTCTCTAAGATTTTAATTTGTCCTAGCCAAACAATATTTGCAGGATCAGATCCCAAATTCTTTATTTATGAATATAAAATACATAGTCTTTTTATTTTTTTTATTTATATGCCGCCCTTCTCTGGAGACTCAGGGCGGCTTACACAGCATTAAGCAATAGCCTTCATACTTTTGTATATTTGTTGTTGTTGCCCTTGCATTTTTAAACGTTTCTTTACCAGAAGCAAATTCAGTAATTTGATGACCAAAATATAATATCACCACATGGCAACCATAGTAAAATAATATGCTTTATTCCATAAATTAAAGTGGTGATGTATGTCCCAAATATGAACATGAAACTTTTAATATGACAAAGCTTACCATTTAGTAAATTGTAAATCAAACACATCACCTCTTTGATGCTCTGTACAATAAGGAAAATTGAGCAAACAATGAACTACAAGATTTCTCAGAGTTATTCCTTTTATGTTACATTTATGTCGCCGACCATACAGGCACATCAGAGTTGTGCTTTTTTTAAAAAAAAATTCTGACTGCTTTCTCTGGAGGAACACCACCTTTAGAGTCATTGAAGTTGTCCTTTTGGGATGAATCTACTTAGCTTGTGTGCTTTAGCATGCAGGTGTGAAAGGAGCAGTCTCAACAAATCCATCTTTAAATGAAATGAAAAATGCATCATTCAGTACTTTTTTTGAACCAATATATTGTGGGGTATAAAAGTGTGGCACAATATTCGGTATCAAACTCAGCAACACTATTAAAATGACAGCACTGACCCATCTGGTATGCAAAGCTCCAGGAAACCTACATGCAAACCTTAGGGGCAGAGACAGACATAATTCATTTCTCAAAAAGGAGAGGTGAATTGAAGTATTGAAAAAGTGATGCAAAATGGGCTTTTGCTTTTGTATAACAGTTGGACGATAATAACTCCACAGCTAACAGAGTTATAAAATAGTATTATTTTTGCAATCTTTGATCACTTTCCCATGCAAAAAAAATCCAGGAATTATGTGCATAATGTAAAAGTTATTTCCAAAACATAACTAAAATATGAAGACCGAAAATGATAGAAACACCATACAGGGATATTGGATGATATAATGGAACAGAAAGTCTAATTAGCAATGCTAACCTCAGTATCCTACCAAATGACAGGATGGAAAATTAAATCTACTTAGCCAAAGGAAAAAGAAAAAAAAGCTATGTCTCATTTGCTAGATATGGATTTATAGTTTTACTGTAATAGGTTTCCTAGTTCTATCCAAGAGGCAACTACTACATATAAGCATGCTAGCAAAATATTCTTCTAAGAGGTTTTACTAATATTCATATTACTTCTTGAGAAATAATTTCGTATACGGACCTAAAATGTTCTTGTCTATCCATTTTATTAAGAGTGTACTGAAAATCCTATGTGGACATTTTTCAAGGATTTATGAATCAGCAAAAAGAAAATAATGTGAAAGATGGGTGGAATTTTCCCCCTGAAATTGTACCATTTACTCTCCTTTTTAAAAATGTTTACATAAAATCTTACCATCCAGCTCTCTAAAGCACTTTGGCAAAGAGAATATTCCTCTGTAATAAATGCTATATACTTGAACAATAGATGAAAACTCAAATTTTATCATCCTCTAGTAAAAGAAATTACACACTCTAGCCTCCAGTTTTCTTGGTGTCTCTTTATAAAAATGCCAGTGTGCGTATTTCAATTCTAACACAACTGTCAGTGTTTCTCTCACTCTCGATTTTTGCAGTACTTGCATATACCCAAAAATATATTACAAAAGTATATAAGTAAATTTTATATGTACAACCTTTCTCATGTAAAAATGTGTTTGAGAAATCTGAACAAATCACTTCAGCACTATTATAAAAAAACCGAATCTAATTTCACTATTTCAATAGATAAATATTTAAATATCTGGACAAAAATGTCTAGCTGCAAAAACTGCCAATTAGCTATTCCAGAGATATACTGCATTATTTCTAAAATTACATCAATAGGCTTTTTTAAAAAAGTGGTGAGAGGAGGAAAATTTCTACAAATTGATGTCATATTCTGGAATTAAAATTTTATTTAAAAATTTGAAAAATGCTATCCTGCAGTAAAGATATTTCAGAAACTCCTAGATAATTCCACCAATGCTTGTACAGCCTGTTTTAACTATCACCACATATACAAATCGTAAGTATTTTGTTTAAATATAAACCATATAACATTATGAGTTCCTTAAGTTATTATTGTAGATCACTAGTAGTAAGAATTATCATCAGTCAAGCAGAAGATTGTTTGGAAAGATTTGACTATGAATGCACACAAGTCAAAGCATAGCTTTGGTGTAAAGCTATAAAGCCATAAAAACCAGTGTGCAATTTCCCCGATCTGGCCTCTTACAGTCATAAAACTGAAAACATCTTTCCTGAACTGTCTTCATTCATTGGTGCCGTAACTATCTGGGTTATAAATGCTTTTCATCTCCTGACATGTTAACTCCCACAGACTCATTTCCTGCGGAAATTGTAAATTCTTTAAATATTGCCATAATACAAAGACATAAGATTATTATGGTTAAGGAGCATTCCCTGGATCATACAGGAACATGATATGTGAACATAACACATTGAACCTGTTATTAAACACTAAGTTTTGTTTAGCAAAGAACAACATAATGCCATAATATTCTGCTTGTAACCAGTTTTCTTTTACAGCAGTGTAACCTCTATAAGGGATAGACACAGAACGGCTTGTAGGCTCTTCTGAAACGGTACTTTACATGCGATCAACAATACAGCATTATTTCTCCATCACAAAACAGAGTGCAGAGAGAAAATTGTTGGAGACAGTAGAGTTCTATCAGTTGCACAAATGTGCAGTTGCTAAGAGGCAAATATGCTTCTCTTGTAATCAAATTGGCCAGCTCAGCACTACTGCTGGCTTGGGGCGAAAAGCAAATTCCACCAGCCACAAACTTAGAAACAGTCTTGAATTATTTGTTGCTGACCGCTAGCTGAACCCTATTCTGATGAGCACCATCACCATTAGCCACTTCTCAGTGTATTCCATCACCCAATGGCAACAGCCGCATGCTACAGCTCAGCCTCCAAGAAATTGATCAAACAGGGTAATGAGACTATTCCTTTTCCGAGGTTATTTTAAATGAATATAAATATTTTCTTTCTACATAATTTGTCCCCAAAGGTCACAGATCTCACGATGTTCCTAAAGAAAAATGCTACAAAACTCCAATCTCCATATTTGAAAGGAAAAAACAATTCTGCAGTTTGATTTTTTTGGGGGGGTGGGGGGGGGTGGGGCGGGGACAATGGCATAAATCTTAATGTTCTGGCAGCATCCTATGCGATTGATTAAAGAAAACATTTAAGCTGCACATTTTAGTTACAGCTGAAAAGATATAATGCAATTTCAGAAAGATGTATAACCAATCATGACTTACTTATTATAAAGCTTCCACTGAAGAGCCTTTTTGCTAAATAGTCTAAACTGAAAATATATGTGAATTGAAAATAAGGATTAGGATCTAAAATTGCCTTACAGAGTCTCTCCCCTGACTATGGGTGCAGTTATCCAGGTTCCTGCTGAAACACTTCAACCCTCCACCCCCCACGCCCCCCAAAAAGCCCCTGCTTTTGAGAAGTAACATGAATCAAAGGATTATTCAGTAATAATCCAGCCCAGCCTACCATGTAATGCAGAAATACTCATTTGGTTGCATATGGAGCAGTTTGCTTTTCAGGCCAATTGTATGGTTGAACACACTTAAAATATTGGAGCAAATATTTCAGGTAGACATTTTTCATAATGAATTTTGTATCTGTGCTCCTAAATAGAAGTTTAATTCATTTATTGTTCAGACAATATTAACTTTGTCCAGCTACAAAGACAAAAATGAATCCCTTCACATATAGATATAATATTCAAACATAGTTTTCAGCAATAATTTGAAAATGTCTATTCATAATCTTCATTTGTTGCAAAATTACTGGAGCATTTATAATGAAGAAAGAACATACTGGTCTATTTTGAGCATCATGCTAAGTAGGCCTTATTATACTTACTTGCTTTGAACCTAAGAGTGATGTTCATTCAACAAATCACAGTTTTAAAATAATTATTCTAGGATTATATGAATATTAACCACTATATAAAGCCAAATTCTGTATTCGTAGAGGTCACACAGAAAGGTCAGAAGTCTATTTGGCAATAAGACCAATCAAATCTTTCCTACATGTCTAAGTTCTATATTTAAAACAGCATCATGTCATTCTGTTTTTTTCCCTTATGGCTAAACAAGGGATTTTAATACATTCATACTGTATGATTGGTTCAAAGTGCTTGGTTTGAACTTTACTACTTTGGACCATAATGGGTAAATGCCTGCTCATCTGCATATATACTTGCCCATAATTTTTCTTAGTAGTCAGTTTGCTATAAGTTATTCTCCATCTAAGTAGTTCCCATAAAAGTAGACTTCAAGCTTTCATTATTCAAATACTTTCCCAACAATGGTTCATCTAAAACATAGTTATATTGTTATGCCAGGAAAATATTTTACTTTTCTTAACTTTTTTTAAAGTCACAATTATAGTTGTGCTTATTTTTAGGGGGGGTGGGGTTGCTTTGATCATATCTATTTTAATACATAACTTTATTATCTTGTTAATTTACATAAACTACCTAGGAATACTATTTAAAGATAATATATTTTATATGACAATACAGCATCACAAAAAGATGCACACATCATTAACAATTAGAATGTCACTAAAAACATTTTCTTCCAGAGAGCAAAATTGAGAATAAAATATTTGCAATTACTTTTTAAATGTATGTATACTTATTACAAGTGTTCTTTTGTACTCATTCAGAGCATTTCACTTTTATTACTCATGTTTTGTACATGTCACTAAGAGATTTGAATTTATATGTCCGGCAACACTAACCCAGTTCAGAATAACCACCCTTATTAAGCAATGAATAAAATTTCTGATGAATCTCATTTGAATTAAAATTAAGCATAAACCTTAATATAGTTGTGTTTTGCTTTATGCCTGCTTAAGTGAGATACAAAATAAGACTAATGGCTTATGCCAGCAAAGACAAATGAAAAATCCTGGTTATTATTATGTAAATTACATCTACCCTAAATGAACCATAATGAAAATTTTTATTATTTTTTTGATAATGATGAAGATCATAGGAAAATCTTAGCAGAGGTAAGACTTATATAGACAGAAAATAGTTATTTTTGGTTTTGCCCCAAATGTATTTTAATTTTTTTTCCAAATACTTGGAAAAAATAAAAAAGAATAATTGAAAAAGTTAAATAAATAACCTCAAACCTTTTTTGTTTTCTTGTTTAGAACATTTTTTTTAACTTGGCAATGTTAAGAGGCATGCGCTTCAAGTCCTGGAATTCCCAAGCCAGCATGAAAAACAATGGTATAGATTAAATATCAAATGCAATACAATAAGAGGTTCAAACATTGCCATCATTTATCACTCCCCCCCAATATTTTCTATTAACTTGTAATGAGAAGATTTTTATTCAAGTATCAGATTTTAAAACTGCTATATTCAGAAACCTCTTAAATGTGAGACAAGATATATTTCTGCACCATCCTTCTGGCGGGACTATCATGTTCACCAAAGGAAAGAAGGAGATTCAGTACCCTTCTTTGTTAGGAGGCTTGGGAGATTATCAAGTGACAACTTTGTATCTGTTCTTGATTAGGCTTCATTCATTCTGTTTTACTATCACGCTGATAACTTCAATTTTATGTTTTTGAAGCTTAACAAAACAAAGAAATTCTTTATTTCTTAAACCTCAGATGTTTATACTTCTCTAATAAAGCGTAAAATGCTTTAAAGAACTCCAGTCAGTAAGCTTAATTATATTTTAAATTATACTTTTTCAATTCATAAGTAAATCAAACATATGCATTGTGTTATATCTTCTAGAATACCAAAATAGATCAATAAATTGTGGTGGAAAAATGAATAATGCATCTATTCAATTTTTTCCAAAAGCTTCCATTTTTTCCCCTAAAGACTGTCAGGAAAAAAAATGGTTTTATTCCATGGCTTCAAAATTTATGGAAATTTTATACTGCCACATGATAGTTTCTATAACCAAAATACCTAGAGCATATACTAAAGATTTACATGTTAACAAATCTGGCACTAATTAACTAGGACTATCATAAATGACAGACAAGCCTGCCATTATTTTTCTACCCATAGAAATCTGTAGCTATGGGATACATATGAAAAATATTTATTTCTTCAATTTACGGTATGTATCCCTGCAATCAATAGTTTCCTAAGTGATGCATACATTATAAAGTAAAATCTAGACTGATCAAGTATCTTCACAATTCTTAATCCACCCCAAAACTTCCAAAATAAATTTAAAGGTCTGCTGCATCAGAACTGAACCTGTCAGAAGAAAGAACTGCTCTTCGCAAATGCATCTAACATTACAAGATTTCATTTTTAACATACATGGGACAAAAGTGCATAAAATTACTAATTAAAGTCAATAGTACATGAAAATTAGCAGCTACTAGCATGAGAGCTATAATCAATACTCTAGCCATTTGACAGTGCCAATTGCAATGGCAAAAGAATCATCACAACTTCAAGTGCCAACAAGCCAGATGGTTTCAGTAGAAAAATCACTACACTGACTGGCAGCTTAATCCCATGATTAGTGCCCATAGGAAGGAATAATGAAAATAAGAAATAGTTAGAGATGATGAAGTAACTCAGTTATCACTAACTCATGGCAGGGTGTTTAGATTATTTTAGAAATTCATTCTCTTAACATTTGGTAAGTAAAAAAGTTATGTTGACAAGAGATCTGTAATATTGAACAAACAAATCATTTCCATTATTTTCTAGAGATTTCATAGTCATTGGAGATATCCATTCCATCTATTGATTTTTTTTTTTTTTAATTTTGTGGGCTTCTTGTTTTTCTAAATTAAATCCTAAAACACACAGAAACAATCCGTGCAAAACAAAAAGTTAACTGAAGCAATCATTGCAGAAATAGAATAATCTCAGATCTTTTTAGTCAGTTTATGGAAAGTTAGGCAGATAGTAGACAGATATCCTTCCACTTTACTTCTAACAAACTAAATATTAAATTAATACCTGATAATCTTGTCGGTCTCATTGGTCCTTTTCCCATTTGCTTGCAAAGCAGTAAGCCAGAATCCAGTTATATTTTTATTTTCCACATTAATTTAAGTAAAGTTGCATTCTGCCAAATACACTGGATACTGTTCTAACACCTGAGACAACTATTTATGGTGAATAAATGGTATAGAGGCACCATACACTGTGCTTTCTTGGGGATTACCATCTTGATGTGATGAGAAGTTTTAATGACCCGAAAGCAATATCAGTTGGTAAGAACAAAAGAGGAAGTGTACAGCTAAAAGTAATCTACAATGTGAGGGTGACTAAAAGGGATTTGCAGTTGTGGAGAAAACCACCCGCTAGGAGAATAAATGCAAAAGTAAATTCAGAAGAAAGCAATGGCAAATCATTTCTATATTATTCCTACAATCCTTACAGATATGGCAAAAATAGTTTTAAAAAGTTGCATGTCAATTGACTTCTAGATTAGAAGTCACTCATAATAGAATAGTGATCCTTTATAAGAATTCAATTATGGAATCAAAGCCAAGTTTGGTTGGTCACTGATGGTATCAATATTGAAAGAGGAATTCTTCTGGAACATCAAATATAAAACCCGTGAATCAATAATTCATAACTAGGTATTTTAAAAATAAGTGAAGTTGGGCGGTCCAGAGTGGGCCATTTTAAATCAGATAATTATATAATACACTTATTTGAAGAATGGAATGGCAGTGATATTCAAAACAAAAAACGAAAGACAAACACTGCTAAACATAGTCCTTAGCTTTATTTCCATAAATGACACCATCATATCAGTTAGAATCAGCTATCATCCTCAGTGAACATTAGTAATAGAAATATATGTACGGTTTACTGATGACACAGCAAAAGATTTTGTTATAATTAATTGGGTTTGGGGAATATAATACTTTGCTTCTTTGCAAAAATTGTTACTATTTCATTACACAGTGTGGTGCAGATAAATTTTAAAAAAATTAATAGTTACAAAATTCTATTCAATAAAATTAACACTTAATATTTAGGAAAAAAATAAAAAACAACCATAAATATTTAAAACAACGCCTCACTATACTCCAAAGCAGGCAATATCCATGATTAATATAAGACAATAACAAACTGAAAACTACTAATAATAGTTTGCAAGTAACATGAAATAATGCCACACTAATCACTAGTCAAATTAATAAGATCTAAAAAATTACTTAATAATAAACAGAAGATGGAGAAATGCAATCCAGTTAAAAAGAGCACTTTCAGGTATTGTGGAACAGTCCATTAATTATTAAGTGTTAAGTATATATGAATTAAACTTAAAAAAATTAAAGAGAGTTGTTGTGTCAGCAAGATTTGACTTGAAGGAGATATAATCAAAATATAAGATCATTGTATGAAACAGTTTCTGGTTGCCTAACTCTTTGCAAAAGACCTTGATTAGCTATGATCAAGGTAAGGCATACTATCAAAATTCGAAAAACAACTAGTCCAGTATTTCAAAGAGACAAAAATACAGTGATCAGAGAAAAAAATAGAACAATAGACATAGAAAGATGGAAGATGGAAACCTTGGGCAGCAAGTACGGCATATGAGAAGTGAATGCAGAAGTAAATTGCATTCCTGGCATAAAAAAGACAAGGAAAGACAAGGAAAAATATCTCAATCAATTATGTCAACAAATAAGGATAAATAAAAAGATAATAAAAATGTGTTAAGAAAATGAGAAAAAATACAAGAAAATGTACAAGCAAGATCCTCAGGAATAGCCACAGAAGAGGAGACAAAGAAAGTTAAGAAGAATGGTAAGACTACTCTGAAGCTCTTTATGAATCGCAACGAGAGAAATATTTTCAGAACGATAATTTGTTCAGGAATCTACTGACTTATAAAATGCAATATAACAAGCAATTGCTAGCTGTCAAACAATAATCAAAAAATTAAAGTAGTAATTAAATTGTGTAAAACTGCAGAACTGAAGCAGTCAAAAGTGCTAACAACTTTAAATAAGAAATATGGAACAAGACTACAATATGTGGTCTAGAGCAGGAATTTTCAAACTTTTTCAAGCTACAGAAATTGTTAATTAACATAATAACTATCAAAATGGTGGTCATGTTGTTTTTCCAGTTGAGAATAAGCTCCACTCTTTTAACTGTTATCTTAGAAAAAATGTTATGGATGCCCCTAATTAGTTTTCCTCATAAACAGAGCAATGCAGGTCAGATGAAGAAGCCAAACTATCAAGAAGCAGTGGATTGATAAAAAGTGACTGTGGTCACTGACTTTTAAAATTACAATTTGATAGCATCAAATTACCAGAATGAAATATGGATCAATAAAAATATAAATGTATTGAATTCATTTTTGCTCTTGAAAGCCTGATAATATGATATAAAATCTGAAGGAATCAAAAATACAAAATGGCAGAAAATAAGAACAACAACAAATAACTAAAGATGATGTTATCCATGATGAGTTAAAGTTCCTTAATTCAAAGTTCCAAGCAAGGTAGTGAATTATCTAAGTCAGCAAATAAATATTGCTAAATTGCATAAGACTTATATTCATGCAAAAAAGATATAATCCTTCAGCAAAACCCAGAGTGAAAATATAAACAGAGGTTTGGAACTTGCTCTATTTATCAAAAACAAGTGGAGGTCTAGTCAGAGAATATGCAGGACAAGCCTGCTGGTTGATAAAATCCAGACTATTGAAAATTAAATTGGTTTCTTCCCTCTGCATTTTCAGATGTCCATTAAGAACTACATTTTTACCATGTGTTTCAATAGGGCAATCTAGGATGATTTATTATCTGCAATGCTTATTACTTCTGTTGTCATTTGATTTTTTTTTGATCATCCTGAAATAGTTGTTAGCCATATCAGAATTCTTATTTCAGTATAAAAAAACATGAGGTATAAGTATTTAACTAACTTTTTAAATACACACTATTCCTTATAAATGTACTGTACAACTTTTTCTTACTGAAATATATGTACATCTGGGAAACTACAATCCTTCCTTCAAAACCTTCCAATTTTTAAAAATGAAACAAGTTAGTAGACCTAATACATCATTTTTCTTTTTTAAAAATATCTGTTTTATTGATACATTTTAATACACATAAAAAACTCTCCGTATCTATCTTGAACAAGGTGCTGTCTGGATAATCATAATGATAATCATAATATACATATCAATATTAGTCACACAGAAATAATACGATTAGGTTATCCATCTTTAAAAAGTTTCAATATATGATTAATTATCTTTTTAATCTTTTTAGTTTCTAACCTCTGTTTTTATTAGTTAGCTATTGGTAAATCAAGTCTTTTAATGTGATCGACAAGCTTTAATGAAGAACATATAAGTAGTATGACATAACTGATTTTTTAAAAAGCATGGATTTCATTTTGCTCTGTATGGATACTTAGCATGCCACTATTTTTTGAATCAGGCAACTGCCCTGACAGGCAAATTTTCAACGTCCATTTTCCATTGTTGAACTCAGGCTAAAGAGTTTATTTTAAATCCTAAATCACTAAATCATCTACTTATTAGCATTCTAAGCTTCAAACAAAAGTAGACAAGTTCTGATTCATAACAACAAAAAAACACTTCAGAATGAATTACAAAATCATTAGTTTTTTCTCTCTCCACCTCCCACTATGTCTGCTTGAAATTTGAAAGATGCGGAATCAAGTTGACATGGTAGGCTACCATAAATTTTACCTATTAACTAATTTTATTATCACTTACCTATATTCCTGTGAGTAAATAAATAATGGCACAATATAACTCTAAATACTCACAAAAATTTTATCTATCTTGAAGCCTATAACCAGAGAAAGATGTCTGCGTTGAAGTTTCACCAGAACAAAGGGAGAAACTCTGGTGAAGGAGAAAAAAATTCTATCAAAAGGATGAATTCTTTAATCTTTTGACATGTGGTCCTATTTCCATTCCACTCATACATAATAAAAACTTCCTACAAAGTAGCAAAGATTATTAAGGGCTATTAAATCTACTTTCTTGCATCTCTGTTTACTGCTCCCTGTCAGATAGCCCTTCAGTATTCCATCAGTCTTGGAAGTAAATCATTGTATTATCTATTATTTGGCGTGAAGAAAGATTGATTTTCTTTCATTTGTATGCCAACACATACATCTGAACATTCCAAAGTACATGGTTGAACTTTGCATTCTGCCTAATAGCCATGCAATTTCTGGTACTAATTTTCTTCATGAAATCAGATAAACATATTAGATTCATGACTGAATCATGGGTATAATTATTATCCTCTGACTTATGAGTAGGCCCACATACAAGTATTTCAAAAATTAGCATTTTTTAAAAAGCTAACACAGTGGAAAGTAGAAAAATCAGAGCCACGATGAATCAGAAGATACTGCAATCTCTGAAATAATATTCCATCCTACTATATTATAGTATAGTGTTGGGATGTAGGTGAATGGCATTGTAGTATGAATGATCTTTCTACAAACAAAATCCAGTGGTTTTACCGTACCCTAGTTTTTTTCCCAAATTAAGATCAAACGTTAGTTGCAAATAGTTCACATTTCAACTTTTTTAAAAAGTCTCTTAAACAGCAATATTTGCCATGTAAGATTTATCTACAAAACAATATGCTCCTGTTCTTCTGATTTCCAACTCTATCAAGGATGAACACTGTCAGGTCAAGGCCTACTCCTTGCCACAAATATATTAACAAATGTGCAACACTGTTTTACTATAGAAGAGGCCATCATTTGTTTTACAAGAAAACTAGTCATCAATAAATAAATAAAATCCTATTCAAAAATCAGTTATCTTGAGCCTTTTTGTACAGAGAAGCCCCTACACCTTTCAGACAACTTGTATTAATGAGCAGTCGTGACTATAGAATCTCCATCAGTTTTTCTGACAAAGCTGCAACTAGTCCAAGCTTCTCATTGTAATTCCATTAATCTGGTGCAGCCGGGTTCAGTGTGAAAATCAAACCTCCATCTAAGCCTTTATCAGTTTACAATAACCTACAACTGAACTCTGCCTGTTAGCATATAGCAAGTTATGATTTTTCTATCAATCAGATCACTAGCCAATAAAGGAGGAGACAGGCAGGAACTGTATGCTGGCCAAGAATTGTACATCTTGTTTTATTCTGAGGTGGCTTCTTCACAACTGTTTTTCTCACTTTCGCAGCTTCTTTCTGTTTTCATTTCTGTAAGATGGCTGGGCCTCTGTATTTTTCTTCTTGCTAGAAATTTAATTGCTGCTGACAACTGAGTCAAAGCATTACTGAGGTGTGCTTGAATTTCATTAGAAGATGTAACTTATGCATCTTTTCTACAGTACCTAATAAATCATAAAGAAATCAAAACATGTATGGCTTGAGGGGAATAACCGGAAAATTAGGTAGCCATTGGGGAATTGAATGGACTTTTGAACTAGGGAAGGAAGGGGGCAAATAAATTTGTTACAAGACAAAGAATGGGAGCCAGCCGCAGACTTTAAAATGTATATAGAAATGTGTATGTCAAAAACCAACTTTTTCAGAAACAGCATTCATATTATTCTAAAAAGCATATCCATTGTTCAACTTTATATTCCAAAAAAATTTGGAATTCTAACTCATGTCCTCTGGGGGAACCACAGTCAAAAAAGACACAGCAGTTACCAATTTGACAGAAAAGAAATTTGAGAGGCTCCCCCATTTAATTATTCCACTGATGGTCAAAATGATCTTTCAATATAGTACTATCCGGTGATTGTCTTTAGATGTATTTTTATATCTTTTAATGTTATAATAATATTAATAATTATTATTTGTAATTGTTTTTCAGTTTGTTGACCACCTGTCAAAGTCACTTATTTTGTTATATGTCCTACATTATAAATTTGAAAAATAAATAAATATGTATACAGAGCTCTACAGTTATAAACAAAGATATTTGTTTATACAATCTTTATCTTGTGAACAAAATGCTAGTGGGTTAATTTAAAAATTAACAATAAAATAAAATATATTTATTTATGACATGGTCTTAAAAATATTGCTGAAAGATTTAGCTAAAGATAACTGATTTTTTAATCAACGATGCCACTGACCGCTTATAATTTCTAACTTTCTATTTAAAATAACAGTGCCCATCACTTTTATCTGGATACACAGATCAATAATTTATGTTTCCACAGAACTTATAAATGTAATACCTGGAACTCTTTTAACCAATTTTGTTGTATACATGATGTACAATGACAATAAAGGCTATACTACACTTTTAAGTATTTTGTATATGAGAAAGTATATACTTTCATAAAGAATCTGCCAAATTTCCACTACTACATTCAAAAGAGGATTTACATGGTTAAAATATTAATTTCCTTAAGGCATTTAATTGAGAGAAAAGGAGGACTGAATTAAAGAACTAATCTTAAACCCACATATCCATTGTGTTCAAGGGGATTTATTTCTGAACAGTCCAAGCTATAAATAGAATTCATTTCTCTGCTAACAGACACCTTAGTGATTTATTGGACAGACATCAGTAAAAACTTATATAAAGATTAAATATCAATATTTATGAGGTGTGGGAGAAACATAAATAGCCTAAATATTATACTCTTTGGGTAAATTCCATTAACTTTATAGGATATGTGCAAGAAGTATACATATAATTTTGCTAATGCTTGCCTAGGGCCTACACTGTTAGCTATGAGATGCTCAGCAAAAATTATTTTACTTTCCCAAATTAATTATGGATAATTTATCTCTCTGTTCAAAATTTATTTCCATTTCTACTTAATAGTTTAAAATTGTTGTCTTGTTCAATAGACATTTTGTTAATATAAGTAATCTTGATTTTTTACAAAATGAAAGACTGTAAAATATTCAAATTAATATAATTAACATAGCTTAATAATAGTATTTGGAAGCTTCTTAAAATTAATAGTTAATGCATTTGTATTGGTAATATTAAGCTCAGGCTTCAACATTGTTCAGCAATTGACTTTTTACTTTTATAAACAAAAGCAGTTATCTATTTTTTTGTCTCAAACAAACAAGAAAAAAAATCATTTCTCATGCTTGTTTCTTTGCATATGTATTCAATGTGTTGAATGTGTCCACTGCCATAAAACATGGGGAATGGAATAAAAGCACTAGATTTGTCAGATAAAGACAAAGGTTTATACTCTATTTAATGTCTTCTAGGGAAAAAGAGGCTAAAAGTCCATCTAATCTATTATACCAATAAATACATTTATTTTTTTAAAAAAACTTTAAAAGTCTATTTTATTCATGATATTTAACTGGCTCTTAGAATATAAAAAGGAAGATGGATTCAAAACAGAAAAACTTTTATTGTTAACATAATACAATCAACTGAATTCGAAGAATATAAATAACCTGCTTGTTTGGCTGTTAGAAGGTTTATCACTCCATCTGAGTTATCCCTACCCTGCGATAGGTGTAATTTTCTATTTCATAAATGCAATATATGATTCCAAAGGGAATAATCTGAATAATGTAAAATGTAGCATATCATGATATTTTTATTCAACAACTGAAACAGAGTTACACATTTTGATCAGTATATGGCAAACTACCACTTCCCCCAACAACCCTCATTTGCCGATCTAAATTTTTGAGCAACGAATTCATATAAGTTGATAGTTATATGTATGTGTGATTTATCAAACCTTGCTCAATTCTCATTAGTAAGAGATACTAAGCCATGATTTCCTGTATTATTTTCCCTTAAAATAAAACTGTAACTGGTTATGATTTTTATTTTAAAAAAGGTGGGAAAAGTGTTTAAATTTTTAAAAATAATTGCTCAATAAGTACACACTAATTTATTAATTGGAAAAAATCTTAAGAATAAATTATTTAATCTTTTAAGAATTTATCCTATTTTATATTTGCAAAAAGAAGAAAAACATTTCTGTCACTGATTATTCTGCTTATGTAGGACATTTAAGGAACATGTTTTAATTTTAACACAAAACAAACAAGCATATCATTTCAAATATTATCATTTCACCATGCTTTTTCTGCCACTAGAGAGTGCTCTTCAGTTCCTTAACAAGCTTGGAAAGGTAAGAAACTTTTCAGGGCCTTAAGCTTTCTGAGAATTTACTGTTCTCAAATTATCCTACAAAATCTTCTTATGCAGTTCATTAGAAACCAACCAAACTATCAACAATATTACAATTGTTCAGGATTAAATCTAGAAAAATCACTCACCATCGGAAGGGCCTTCATCCTCTTTATCGTAACGATCACATGCTAGAGAGAGACTGTCAAGAGCAGCAGGACAAGACCTTTCATTCTCTTCCCCATCTTCATGATCTCCTGCACATATAAAACATTATCAGTGATTAAAAGCAGAGACTTTCAATTTTACATTATGCAGACAGCAAAGTTTTCCTAATTGGTTATTTTGGGATGGCAATCTCCAGGAGCTGAGAATTCTAGCGTCATACTACCAGGACATGTTGGGTGCCAAGTTTAGGATAGGTAGCATAAAGGGCATCTTGAATTTCAAAACAGTGGATTTCAGAAGCAAACATCATGAATTCACAACATTGGGCTTTCTCTTCTAATTCGTTCACAACAAAAGTTCCAAAACTTAACTGGTATAATTTTCAATGCCTTCAGTGAGGATAAAAAAACATTCTATGTTAAAATCTTCCTTTCAAAAAGAAAGTGTAAAAGTAAAAGAGATGCTAGGTGGTTGAAATGTCACAATAAGATAGATTTCTAAAAAAAAAAAAAAAAAAAGCAAGCAAAAAAACAGTGCTGGGGAAGGACATACTGCCTGATCCACTTGGGTATTATTGGAAGAGGGGAAGCTTGGCAAACACAGAAATACAGAGACCAAAAACCTGACTACACACCCCTTTCAGTTATTTCCAACACTCAGAGGCCTATTTTGCAAGTATAACTCAACACCCCAAATTTTCAAAGCAAGGATGTTACCAGATTATGAGCAACAGTCCCCGAAACACTCAGGCTGAAAAATGAAAATAAAAATAAACAGGCTGTAAATACCGATAAGTACAAATCCTGCTTAACGTACTGGCTTGTTAAGAGAACGGCAATAAACCAAGGGCTGCACTCCAGGTGTAACATTAACATATCATGAACAATCTTGGATTATTTAGTCAGTCCCTTTGGCCGAACGAATCATGCCAAACAAACCAAAAGCATTATCACACTTGCTGAATCTGACTTTCACAGCTGAACTAAGCCACTTGATTGAATTCATAGAAGTACAGGTTTGAATTAAAGTATTTAACCCACTGTAAACGATGAGTTTGGAGCAGCTAATCATTCAACTAATATTGTATAGAACAAATCCCTAAAAAAGCAACTGTATCCTTCTATCAACAATTTCTAAAATATACTTTTCTCAATTACCATACATCATCCAACTGAAAAATAATTGCAATACAATATCTATTATGAATTTTAAAAGAGAGCGGAAAGGAAAACTATTTTATAAGCCTGAGAAGTAGATACTTGCTGCTACGATACGTACTTTAAGAATTCCCTCCCCCGCCCAGCTCAATGGGGCACACCACATGGGCACACCACTTATAATTCTGCTAATGTAGCTTTCTGAATTAAGCATTAAATTTTCAATAAATCATAAAGCATTTATATGTGTGTGATATGATGCTGTCGATTTACAACAATGCAATCTACAGCTGTTGAATGCCACAATGCCAGTTGAGTTCTCAGCACTTTTGCCACAACCACCATCATATGAATAGCTTCCAAAAACTGTACTCTTTTGTATGTTATAGTCTTATTATCCAAACCAAGAGATTACACAAGGAAATGTAATAACCACTGATTTCTGATAAGTGATTAAATTCCATGATACCTCGTGTCTTAAAACATTTCCTTCCTTAAAAAATGATACAAATAATAAAATGTATCACAACCAAAATCATGGTAAATAAAAAATGAACTGGGTAGTATGTTAAGAATATACCACAAATTAAATTTTTAAAAAGAGCTACAGATAGTTCTTGCGTTATGACTACAATGGAAATCAGAATTTCTGTTGCTAAACAAGATAGTTAAGTGAGTTATGCCCTACAACCTTTTTTGTCACAGTTGTTAATTGAATAACTGCAGTTGTTGAGTGAATGATGCAGTCATTAGCAAATCTGATTTCTCCCACTGACTTTGTTTGTTCATTGGAAGCTGGCTGGGAAGCTTGCAAATGGTGATCACATGATCCCAGAGTGCTGCAATCATTGTAGATAAATGCCATTTGCCATTTTCATCACATGACCATGAGGATGGTGCAATAATCATATGTTTGAGGACTGCACTTTTTTCAGTGCAGTTTTAACTTCAAATAGTTGCTAAATGAATGGCTGTAATACATGAACTACCTATAATAGTTCCTTTTTCACAAATTTTTCTTTAAAAAGAATTGGTCCTGTGTATGTAATTTCACAGGATTCAGATAATACTACTACTCTATTTCTATAGCAGTGCCGATCTTGCATACTGTGTCTTTCAGTCTTATGATCCAAAAGTTTCTTTTTCATCTAAAACAGCCTAACTGAATCAGACTGCAAAAACCAATGTTTTATGTTATGTCTTCAATGTTATGTCTTCACGATAGCCTTCCTAGGTCTTTTCTACCCTCTTTCCTTCAAGTTTTGCAGGAATATTGATGAAGACAATATTTTAAATGTTTACAACATCCTTGTATGTTTTTAAAAGTCTCATTAATCTAAAATCTGTTTCAAGTACTTCAAAAAAGAACAGGAGTGCTGCTTATGCATGTTGATACTCATAAATCAAAATCGTTTCAAATAAAGAAAAGTGGGGGTTCATATAATACAGCTATGCTATAACTTGTAGACTGCATAACTGCAGCCACAGACACGTCATCACAGGAGCCTCTCAGATTTGGAAATGTGGCATGCACTACAAGAAATAAAATGGTTTAGGCCCAAGCCTAATAGGCACTTACAGAAATGCCTATTCTTGTACAGCCCTCCCTGCACTAATAGGTCATTAATAGGTAATTGTGGGTCTTCTCCAGATATGTTTAACAACAATGAATTCAACAGTTTCCACAGTGGGGTCCACCCAATGGAATAAATTATCAACCTCTGGGAGGAATATTCCATTCCTACTTATTTTTCCAGGGATTTTAGTGTTTCCTTATCAGTGTTATGCATTCATTTGTTGTATCATTTCACTACTGTTTTAATTATTTTTTAACACAATCCAACAGTTGTTACTGGAACAAGAAGAATATACATGCTTAAAACAAAATTTATTTACAGAAACACATGCACAAATGAAAAGCATTATTTGTAAAGGCTCACTAATACCTTTGTAAATGGCAATTTTCAAAAAGTAAACCTCTCATAATCTCAACTCTAGCTCTAACTCATATTGCAGTCAAGTGTTCTCCAATTTAACACAACCCATCTAGATTAGGCTTCCACTTTCAGAATCAACCATCTGTGGTAAGAGTTTTAGGATAGGAATTCTGGGATCTTCACACCTGGTGGATATAAGACATTAGTCAGCAAAGACACTTCATACTTAGTCCTACCCACAGATTCTTCCCCATTGCTGTCTTCATGAATATACTTCCAATATTCATATTAGCACAAAAAAAAAAAAAACCCACTAACCCGATACTTTGCAATTTATGATGCCTCAATAACCAAACTTTGCTGGCTTAAAACTGTGGCCTGTAAGAAGTCCTGTGCTTAGAGCTTTACTGCAGGACAATTTAAGGGCAGAATTTATGCATTTCCCTAACTTTAGCTCCTCTCCCACCCACGCAGTAGAAAAATCCAAATGGCTGAGTTTAAAATATGGCGGGGCAGGCTTGAGCTAATGAAAGAAAGGTGGACCTGGGTCAAACAAGAGCTTGGCTAACAGGTTGGGAGGACGGGGAGGGGCAGGAGGGGAAGGAGATGATCCTGTAATGCATTGGTTTGGAACACAGCCAACAACACACAGCTGGCCAAATTAAGTTTAAACTGAATTTCCATGTAGATAATGCTATCATTCTTTTTTAAAAAAATAAATTTAAAACAGATCTGTCTTCCAGAAAAAAGTAGACTTGTATATATAAGGAGCCTCCATAATGCCTCAAGCACACTGAACAAGTACAATATTCTGACTCATCTACTTATGTGTGTTCTCTTTATCTAGTGTTAGGACATGTATGGAGAATAGATCACATTTTAGGTCATATTTTCAAAAATATTTAAAATATTTAAAATTCAAAAGGATTCACAAACTTTTAAACAGCACTCTTAACTAAAAAAATGAACAAAATGGGAACACATTTCAGAAATATTCTACCAATGCATCCCTATGGGACAGTTGGTTTGAAATATTTCCAGCTCCTTCATTCCACTCATATTCTGAGATTACTCTGTGACTTAGAACAGAACTATTAACAATTGGAAAGAATTTCAGAAATTCTGCTCTACCTAGCTTTCCATCCTAACTTTGAACAGCCTCCCTTTCTGTTTCCTGGCAATTTTTCTCTATATACATTGAATTACAGTGAGCATCTGTATTTTGTAGTCACAAGACTACAAATTTCTCAACATCTATCTTTGTGACTCAACATTTTGTGGTGTTGTATAGATGTAATATTCTTCACTAGGACACAGCATGCAAGTGGAATTAAAAGGAGAGACATTCCCTTGATAGGAACCAATAAGAGATCAGAAGTAGTCTGGTGATTACAATTACAGATGTCTACTAGTCCAAACTAAAATTGGGGATTTCTAGCTTTTATCAAATCTGCACTTCAGTTGGGCTATTCCAAAGTTGGCAATTTGATTGCAAACATTTTGTCACCATTCGAGAAGACATTGTCAGTGTACTTTGAATTGTGCTTGTCTGTCAGAGCACAATGGTCTTTCAAAACTGGTCTTTTTATGTGATGCAAATTAGTGTGGATGTATCATACCTAGATCCTAAGAAAAGCCTAAAACTGTTCCCACAGTTTCTTTGTGTTCAGCAGGTCTCATTTTCTAATATCCTGGTAAATTCAGAAAATAAAATTCCCTATTGAAAGACACCCATGAAAACATCCTTTCCAAAAGACTGTGGAGAGAGTAGACCTCTCTTAACAGTGTGGAAGACAGTAAGAGAGTAATTGGAAGAAGATGATATTGGAAACATTTATTGGTCTTCCATGAACTGACTTCTATAAAAGATCCAAGTCAATATAATTAAATTCTTGGAAACTCCTTTCTTGAGAAATATTTCTTCTAATTGTACTTCATACTGGTTGCTACTGGTTGTCTCCCTTTTTCTAGTTACTTTAAAAGATCCACTTCTTACTTTTCAAAGTCATACCATTTTACTATTGTTTAATTTTTTTCTTTCATTTATCTTTACAGCATGTTCAGAGCCTTGTATCATTTAAAAAACATTGTCTTTCTTCAAGCAAAGATGGTATACATTGTCTCATGCTTCACCTCTTTTGCCAGCAGCTACACTGTGGAACTCACTGCCTCCAGACAGTTAAACAATTCAGTGCATGTCTTTCTTTGGAAAACACCACGCAAGATTTCTTAGGCTTTGTCTGATTTGCTAAAAGATTTAGCTTAACAATTCTTACTTCCTTATACCTTATTCCCTCTTTGTTTTTTATTTTAAATATGCAATATTTTTTTGTCAGCTTGAGGGCACAGTTGTGTCACAGTTAATTGTATTCCTACCTTTTTTTTTTTAGCATTGTAAAGATTGTATTCTTACCTTAAAGATTTTAAATATTATCTGCTATTGCAGCTCAATATTATTTAGAGAGCTCTTTAGAAAATAATTTCTAACGTGCTCAGCAGGAAAACTTCAAACAGTGTGAACTCCTATCTTTGTGACCAATCAGCACATTTTTTCTATCATTTGCATCCTTTGCATATTTTATGACATTTCATAAATTGTAAAAAATTTATAGAGGTATAGCCAGCAGACCTTCTGCCAGTTATTCTTAGTGCTTTTTGTCATCATTACAAAGGGGCTTGATTCTTGGTTTGGGGATCCTTGGCAACAAGTCATTCAAGAATATTTCTGCACTACAGAGTCACAAAAATTTACCCGTCTGGGACAACAACATTCCAAGAAACTGTGGTAGTTCTAGATGCAATAATGAAAACCTGTGTGTGGGCCACCTGTTTAACTTTTTGCCCCTAGACGGTGCTCATTTGGAAGCAATGCAGTAAATGTAAAAAGTGACTAGATCTGGCCACCTGGTGCTACTTGGAGTACTCAGCCAAAAAAATTAATTAAACAAATCTCAGGGCAGGCGGCAGGAATTGGTCCTGCTAAGGCATCAGAGACCTGGCATTTGCTCAAAGATATAAGTTTCCAATTTTGACAAGGGTGTACAAAAAAAAAAAAAAAATCCCCTTCAGGCAGATTAAATACTTGCATCATTCTGCTTTGTAAGCAGTTATAAATATGTGTTTTATAATGTGAGATGCTTATCCACCACATGTCTATAAGCAATTAGTGCAATCATTGCATGTGACTTCACTTACAGCATTCAGCTTTTGTTAAAACTGAGGAATCAGAGTTTGAAACCTGTAAAACCATAAATGCTTAGAAATAGGCGACAAGGTTCCAGATATTTATATTTACAATGGTCAAAGAACAGTTTTCATTTCATATACAGCTTCCCAACAATATTCTGAACTAAAAAGAGCTGAACAAATAGTGAAAACTAAGAGAAAGCTTATTCTGTGTTTACATTTTTAAAAATTTATTCTTTCTATTCTATTATTCTGTCCAATTTTCCAAGGAGTTTGCATCTTAAATTCAGAGTGGTCTTCATTTCAGAAACCTGGATCACACCTTGATGCCTACACAGAAGCTTTACATTAAGTGAAAGGATGATACTAAATAGTATATGTTGGGAACAATAGTAGCAGAGGCCAGGGGAATATGGACATCTAGAGAGTGAAAGAATGTTGGACAAAATGTTGGATGTTATACATACATACATACATACATACATACATACATACATACATACATTTAGAGAGGGGGATTCTTTTATCAAATTTAGATCAAGGTGAATAATAGGGACTACATATAACATTTTTTGAAGAGAAAAAGGTCACAGTGGTTGGCCAGTAATCCAAAGGGGGGCTATTTCACACATAAGCAGAACCAGGTTTTTCTGTTTTATTTGTTTTGGGGGAAGCAATTCTATGTGACAGGAGGTATTTCCTTCATAGCTGTATAAAGTTAATTTAACAGCTTGTGGACATACAGATAGTCCTTGATTTATAACCATTCATTTAGTGACCATTCAAAATTGCAACAGCACTGAAAAAAGTGACTTATTACCATTTTTCACACTCTGTTGCAGCATTCCCATGGTCACGTGATTTACATTTGGATGCTTGACAATGACTTACATTTATGATGGTTGCAGTGTCCCAGAATTGTGTGATTCCCTTTTGTGACCTTCTGACAAGCAAAATTAATGGGGAATCCAGATTCACTTAACAATCGAGTTATGAATTTGAGAACTGCAGTGATTCATTTAACAAATGGGGCAAGAAAAATCATAAAATGGGGCAAAACTCACCTAACAAATTTGTCCCTTAATAACATAAATTTTGGGCTCAATTGTGGTCATAAATTAAGGATTACTCTGTACTGCCGTGAAATATTGAGAAACCATGAGCAATCTGCAGTCCTTTTGGGTGTGTTTGACAGGTGAGTCTACATGTGTGTCACAAAACAAATTGATTTATTTTATAAAACTGTTACTCACATTTGTGATGGATTTAATTGTAATTATGCTATTTTAAATGCAGGTATTATCTAATTCTGATTTTTACCCGAAACACTAATTCTAAATGTTGTGGGGAAAATATTGGAATATTGTACAACATATTCAAGATTTTACCTTAGAAATAAGATTAAAGAGACTACCTGGTCTTTGCAGATTTAGACTATGGTATGCTCTAGCCCAGACTTTTTCCTTGAGCCGCATCCAGCCTTTTGGCTGTCTCTGTCCAGCCTGTGGCAGCAGCAGTGTCAGTGTCAGGATAGGGTGGCAGTAGAGGTGGAGGGGAGAGGCGGGAAGGCAGTGTAGGATGGGGCAACAGTCTTCCACAACAGTGCCTGTTTCTCATGTGGCACCTTGAGAAAGTTAATTCCCAATGCCTGCTCTAGCCACTTCAAACATGCAGTAAAAATAGAATAACACTAACTTTATTGACAAATTTGCACATTTTTTTTAAAGATTGACCAGTCTAGCAGTTTTCAAAAAGCACTGTTTTAAAAGCTATGAATGCTTTCAAATATTTGGTCAGTGGCATCACTGCATCAAGCAACCTGAAATACAAATTTTATTCTAACTTTATATTTGTAATGGCAATAGAAATCAGTAAAGGAAAATGTTAATTACTATCTATGTAAGAGAACTCTAAGGAACAACGACTATCAGGTAAGTCTATGCAAAAGAATTTGTACGCATAACTGAAAGCGTTACAGCCTAATCACACATCTAAAAGCAACGCATGTTCAAACGAAATGTCTACAGACTCATTAGTAGGCAGCCATTCTATTATAATCATGCATAATACCAGTAGTGCCTTGAGCCTATGCCAATGACAACAGCATAAATTTTGCATCTCATTTCTGTAGCCATAAAATTAATGATCAGTTTAAAAATAATTCTTTATAAAAAGTTGTTACACAAAGAAAAAGCACACGTGTGTTCCTACAATGTAGCCAAGAGGATAATTAAGGGGCTAATGTTCATTAAAATAACTTCCCCAGAACATTTTGATTTATCCCAGAATATTTTGTTATAAGTTTCATTAATTAAACACAGTTAATGGTTACTGGAAATAATACTGCTCCTACATTTTTTCTTCTGCAATATGATATCTTATGTTGTGATAGTAGTACATTTTGAGTCACTTGCACAGTGGCAAGCCTTCCTTTATTAAACAGTACTTTTACATTTATTCTGTAGTAAATTTGCTTATTGATCCAATAGATAATGATATTGCTCTAATACCGGAAGCTAGATATCTAATCATTGTGAATAAAAGTTACTCTTTAATTTGCATTTATCGTAATAAAGACTTCAAACTGATTTTGCATCAAGGAATTATCAAGAAATTTTGCATGAAAAAATCTTCCCATACTAAATAATTTTAATCAAAAATAGTGCCAATATTTACCTTCTGCCAAGAAAACATTTATTAATATTTACTGTACTTCAATTATAAAATTATGAAAAAACTGGTGGAATTTTTGATGAATAAATCCTTACACACACATATATCCTTACATAAAACATACACACTCTAATGCCAAATTTTGTATAGTTTTCAATTATTGTCTTTAGGAATTGACAGTCAGCACTTGTCAGCAACCCTAGCTCCTCTGGAAGATTGCATGTTAAAAAGCTTGGTCTAGATGACAAGACATGCTGAACTTTATTTGAATTCAAGAATCTGGACATTTTATGAGTTCTAGTAGTAATTACTGTAATAAATTTAACAATGGTATTAGTCATGAATAGATCTCAATCTGAGTGACAAATTCCCTTTCCCTTCCTTAGATTCTTCCTTTCCTCCTTCCCTCCCCTCCGTCCCTACCTCCTTCCTCCTTCCCTGTCCACAAGAATTCCTGCTGGCTTCCACATTTCCTTTCCTCTAAGAAACTTGCAGGGAGAATGTCAATTGGGAAGCTAACAGGAAGTTGTCAGTTCAAGGCCAGCATATAGGTAAGTGGCTGCTGCCAGATAGGGGAAGGAACAATGTGTGTGCAGGTCATGAATGCTACAACAGAGAGTGTGAGAGGTGCTGTAAGGGTGGAGAACAGTGTTTGGGTATGTGTCAGAGATTCCATGCAGGTCAGGGAGAGTATCCAAGTGGGTGATGTGAGTTGAGTAGGATACATCAAATGGAGTACAGGTCACATCGTGTACACAGAGGGTGGTGCAGGTCAACAAGGATGCATAGACGTTAATGTATAAGAGATGCTATGTGGATCAAATATGTTCTGATCCAGCCTTAGCAGAAGCAAGAAACAGACTCCTTGTCACGGAAGATCCCTCTTTATTTAACTCTTGTGAATTAATTGCATTCACCCACCAAAAAGTCCAGGAAATAGTCTTTCAAGGAGTTAACTGTAGTAACAGACCTTATCAGTTTCTTGCAATAATTGCAAGGCCATGAGCTCCCAGCCAAAAGACTGCAAATTAAGTTCTGGCAAGCAGTCTTTGTGGCATGAAACACAATGAACAAAATCTTCAGAAATACGAACTGTTGTCTCCTATGACAACCACTCCCCTTTCCTTCTATTTATTTCCCAGCCATTCAGTGTCCACATGTGCCTTGCCAAGTCAACTCCTTGTCCTCTGTTGTCCACCTCTCCTAACTGCTCTGCGCATACATGCATCTAGAACAGGCCCCAGCTGTTCTTCCTCCTCATTCATATCAGCCTCCAAAGGCAGCTGCCTCTCCGGTGGCTGGGAAATGTCGGACAGCCCTGACTCTATCTCTGCGTCCGATGCAGAGCATCCCTCAGAGCCTTGCCCAGACTCCAGAACTGGCCCAAGTTCCTCTCCAACCTCCTCATCATCCGAGTCTGCCACCAGTTCCATCGGCAGCCATTGGACCACAACAAAATAAGGCATTTATTATTTATTATTTATTTATTAATCTAATTTTTATACCGCCCTTCTCCCGAAGGACTCAAGGCGGTGCACAGCCAAAAATAAAAACAAGTACATATATAAAATTTAAAAACATATTAAAGGCATCATGAGATAATGCAGGTCAAAAAGAATGCATGGGGTTACAAAGATATGTGAGAAGTGCTGTGCTGATTGGAGATTATGTGTGAATGGAATGTGGGACAGGAAGGATGCCTGGGGTGCTTGGGGGTATGCAAGAGATGCCATGAAAATCATGGACAGTGTGTGGAGGCATAAGATGGAGCAGAGAGATGTGTGGGATTCCCGAAGTGCTACATGAGGAAAGCACACATGAGGAGCGCAGATTGGAGATGGTGTATGGGGATGCCATACAGGTCAGGAAAGACACACAGAGTGTTGCCTGGCTCAGAAAGCATTTATACGGGCATGCAATGGGTTTCGCATACTTAAGGAAAAGCATGCTATGGATGACATAGGTCAGAGAGGTGTGTAGGAGGTGCAGCATGGGTCGGGGAAGACATGCAACAGGGGCAGTATGGGTCACAGGGAAAAAGCATAAATTCCTTTCCAGCAGGCAGGCAAATGACTAATGCTAGATGGGGAGGGAGCAAGCGATTGCAAGAAGGCTGGAAACTATCACAGAACATTATAAATGAAGATCACATGACCGCAGCAACAACAAATAGCACTGAAGCAGTCACAATTTCCCCAAATTTCATTCCCTTGGGAATCATGAGTCCTGGATATTGAATACATTCTGTAAGTTAATCTATTTGCAGTAAATTGTTTCAAAAAATTTTGGCCAATGATGCATTGTTTCACTCAGTTAAAAGGCATGACAAGGTGAGTTTTAGTACTACATAGATAGATCATCTGTCAACAGTTTAGAGCAATGTTTCTCACCCTCAGCAACTTTAGAATATATGGACTCCAACTTCTCTGAATAAAGTCCACACATCTTAAAGTTGCTAAGATTGGAAGACACTGGTTTAGACAGAAGATACAGGCAGAAATTCTGGAACTTGTAATGCCGTTCATATGAAGGCACCAAGTTAAGAACTTTTGAAGTTAAGATTAAGAATTCATATAACTTTACCCATCCAAATTTAAATATCAATGATTATATTAGGGTGTGGAAGCCTCAAGGGTGAATTCATCTGAAACATTCATGTACCGGTATGTTCAAGAGAACATTATCCTCTGAAAATGTTAGCTTTTGTCACATAATCATATTCCATATAGTCCACTATTTTCCCCCAAATGTTAGTAAGTATGTGTTATAAAAACATGTGTTTGAAAAAAGGATTATTCTTATTATACCTCCAACAAATACTGTTTTTGATGTTGTTTTTCTATAAATATAATTGAGTTCAATAAATTCTAAATATTTTTGTATATCAGAGTTTTGTTCAAGTCTCTTGCTATAGAATTTAAGACATTTTCCCATTCTTTAGGTCATATAAGAACCTTTAACTCTTCATTCCACACATTTTTAGTATAATTGATTTATTGATAACAATATCTACAAAAAAACTAATAGTAAGGGGGGGTTTAGTTTCAAAATATCTAACAATTGCATTTCCATATGATAAAAAGCTTTAGATTTACTGCCTTCAGAGGACTTAAGCCCTCTAACAGAATTTTCAACATAAAGCAATAAATTGAAAATAAAATACAGTACACACAAGACTTTTTTTAAACTCACAATGTAACTGAACACATGTCTAATGAGCAAGACAATCTTCAGAGCGAACTAGAGGATAGGCCGAATGCAAGTTAACAGCCTCCAAATGGTTACAGAACAGAAATTCATGAATTTTATTGGATCAGTAACAAACGGTGGGCTTAGATTTCATCCTCCTAGAATACACACACACACACACAGAACTATATGCATATTTGTAAGTGTGTGTGTGTGTGTGTGTGTATGGAGGAGGGGAGAAAGAGGGGGAGAGAAAGGAAAACAGAAAGAGAGAGAGAGTCAAGAAGCTTTAGGATACATAACTAAGGTAAAAAAGACAGACTTCAGTATCACCTAGCTTGTGTTTTAACAAGAAATTTTGATAGTGTGTTGCAGACACCCTCACAAAATTGTTCCCATGGAGAATGTAGCCAGTCACAAAACATCATTTAATAGAATATAAATAAAGTACAACTAGATGCCACCCACCATTTTATATACAAGGAATCGCTCTGGGAATTATTCAGGAAATACACATTCTGCACTCTTGAATCTGCAGCATACAAGCTTCCAATTCTTTTTTTATTAAAGGGGGGGGGGAGGCTTAGAATTAGGTGGTGAAAGAAACTTGGTGGGCATCAAATAATATGTTACGTAGACTGTTGTCCTTGAAAGCTATACTGGAGACCCAGAGTCTAAAAAATCCAAGCACAAAAGAACAACGCATAAACGGCAAAGCACTTGACTCGCATACTAAGGGTAAGAGTAATGGGTCCAGGAAACAGGATGACAATACAACCATGAGCTGCAATAAATTCACACACTCTCTGTACATAAAGTGATATATTCCATTTAGTAGGATAGGAACATCTCCAACTTTCATAGGTTTAACAGTTTTCCACCGGAAGCAATAAGGATATGCATGCATAAGATTTTATGAATGAGCCTACCTTAATAAACCATCTGCTTAGGATCTAGGTTGTTAGATCCATGCTTGAAGGAATGCTTTTATGCAGATGCACTTTGTGTATTACAATATATTAGAAAGCCAACCTGATATTTAAGTACCAGACAATCTTTGTAATACTACCCTTTTTCCAATTCAATCCCCATCCCCATGACGACATCATTGAAGCAAAAAAAGAAAAAAAAACAGCACAGGTTCTTTAAAAAAAAAAAAGACAATTTTTAAAAACTGATTTCTTTATTTTGCTAAAAGATAAGAAAAATCCCAACAAATTTTTTTAAAAAGTGTGTGTATGTATGTGTGTGTGTGTCTGTTCAAATTATGTCAACTTTAAAAATTCTCTGAATTTTAAAATTCAAAAAACAAATCTGTATTGCATTAAACAGAAGCATTTCCAGCTGAAAGCATCTCCATTTTGAATTCAAAACATCTATTTTAAAATCAGGGTAGGACGATATAAGCTTGAAACATTTTTTCTCTGTTCAGAAACATATATCAGGGTACTTCTCTATAAAATTGGTATGACCAGTTTTGAGTTCAAAACTTTGCACACTCCTAAGTCTAACTCTACTGCCTTCCCTGACACTATGCCCTCATGGTCCTTAGCAGTTAAAAAGATTTGTTTTTAAAAATTGTTTACCAGCATCTCACTAGCCTATCTGGATAGGCAATCTGATCCTTGTGTATGAAAATTACCCTCAGTTTGCGATCAATTTGTAGAATGGCTTTAAGCAAATATTAATTAATATTTACTTTTTAATCACTGCTTTGAAAAATGTAAAACCAAATTGGATTACATTAGAAAATCAGAAAGCTTTTCTCCTTTTGCATCTAAATTCAGTGATCAAGCCAATTCTAGGAACACTCTATACCTGGAGATAATTCTGAAAATTTTGAAAATGAACACACAAATTCCCAAAACAATGGAGCAAAGTTGTTATTTTAGAGACTGGCACCTGAACTTTGTAGGATATCCTGAAAATATCCTGTCTGAAGGCAGGCCTACAAACTCTGACATAAAATGAAATAAGTAAATGTTACTCTTTCTGGCTGTTGCCCTACTGGTGGGAGGGAGGGGGGAGAATCTACTGTAGTTCTACAGATGCTTTCTTGACCTCATGCTGTGACCCTTATACCAGCATTCACAGGCTGCAGGTCATGACCTCATGAATTAGCATCATGAAAATAAGGGCCATCTCAGGTTCAGCTTCAAAACAGGCCACTGTACCAGGCTATTTTAATGAGATTATAAACTCTGTTTCGAGAAATCCATTAGAAGACAATATGCAAACCACATTTCAGCTTCCCATTATTTCAATTATTGTCCTGAAATTCTAAACTACTAAAATAAAACTATGATTTCTGCAAATGTGATAGCAAGTTGTTGTTGCAAAGCTTTTCTGGGAGAAAATATTCATGGTATTTGCTACAATTTGCTTCTGAGCTCATTTATATTTTTGACATATTTTATGCTGATGCTTCATTTTGTCTGTTTTTTAAACTTGCAGTCATAGGCCAAAAAATACAAAAGAAGCATGTTAAGAACCAGATAAAAAGAAGAAACTAAAACTCACATCCAGAAGCAGAATACTTTTTTTGCTTGGTTAAAACCTGATTTGTAAAATGCCTTGGAAAATTCACCAATAGAAGTGCAATATCCCTGCTTCTATTATCTGTGTAAATGGGCAATATCATGACTTAAGGATTCCACTATATTTGCCCAACAAAGGAATAATCCATTGTTATAAGAGACTTCATTTGAAGTTTTTTTCCAGTAGTAAGTAGAGCATTATAACAAGCAAAGTCAAGAATATTTATACACTTTCATTAAATTTAGAATTCAAATTAGAAAGTGTTTTACACCACTGTCAATGCCAATAGCCACTGATTTCATTTGATTTTTTTTTCCTTCTCAATTTTTAGTTCTTGGTTAGTGTGCCCTTTTATAAAAGCAGCAAAACGTATATTTAAAAAAAAAAGGAAATGCAGAGCCTTCCATGCTTTTCTCCAGCAGGGGGAGCCAACATACTCAACCATACCATATGTGAACAGTCTGAATTTTCAAAAGGTGATTGAATGTACTTAAGATTAGTTTGGAAGCTCAGTAGTAATAAAAAATATTTAAGCCACATGCAAATGAAAAAATATGCTCTTACCTATTTCGGGAAATTCTTGTGGGTAACTGCAGGAAAGGAAAAAGAGGGGGTGGGAAAAAGGATACAATAAGTGTTTGCAAATCTGAACAACAGTGCATGTTTTTTCAGGTTAACAAAATGATAGCACTTTAAGCATCACTACCTCAAAAATATGATCTAAGGTTTGAAGAAGTCTTCCATGACATTAATAGCTATAATGAAGAACTAATGAGTGTATTATATTGCACCTAAGCTTCAATTGAAAACATTAATATATTAATATTAGAGCCTTGGTAGTATAGTGGTCTAAAACACCCTGTTATTAAGACCAGCTGCCTGCAATTACTGCAGGTTCAAATCTTACCAGGCTCAAGGTTGACTCAGCCTTCCATCCTTTCTAAGGTAGGTAAATTGAGGACCCAGTTGTGGGGGCAATAAGCTGACTTTGTATAAATATACAAAAGGATGAAGGCTATTGCTTAGCACATTGTAAGCCGCCCTGAGTCTCCGGAGAAGGACAGTATATAAATCAAATAAAAAAAAAAATATGGAAAACAGAAAAAACAGTCTGTAAAATTCACAATATGGTTAAAAAAGATTAAGATAATGCTTAGATAAGTTGAAAAACAGAAAAATTATTACAATAAGTTAAAATCTGATAAACAGTATCTTTCAGGACAACACAAGGATACACCTGTAAGAATGTTGCTGAATACAATCTTAAAACAGAAAAAGAAACATACGATATCTAGAATCACGCTGAGGATCAGGACAATTTGTGAATCTGCATTAATAGGGGGATATTATTTCCTGGTATTCAATGGTTCTTGCCCTGCTATTATTATAACAACAGCAAGTATTAACTTTTGCTTTGTTTTTTTTTAAATGTATTACACATGCCTAGAGATGCTCATTCTTCTTGTCTAGAGATGCTCATTCCACTGAAGTGAGTTATAAATTAATTAAATAAATAACAATGGACAACAAACTGTGTCCATATAAACACCACCAGGACAGAAGAGCAAAAGCTAAGGGATAGATGCTGCACTTTTATTGTGCTAAGCATCCCTGGGCTAGAACTTGATCCTATCATTACCATAAGCCAGCCATACCACACAACTATTCTAGCACCATTTGGTACATTTCGTTATATTCCTCAAGTCTGGCTCTGTATTAAAACTTTGCACAGAATAAACAATTTCTCAGTGTTAAATGATATAGCAGTAGTTGCAAATTATCCGAGGTAAGCATTATTCTTGATAGGAAAGAAATTTTTCTGGCAAAAAGCCAAGCTATCAGTGACAAATCATATCCATCATGGCAACAACCTCTTATATAGCTTATCTATTTTGTCACTTCTCCAGACAACCACAACAGCACAACAGTCAGATATAATAGTGTAAGCAAGTATGACATGGATCAACCATGTATCTGACAAGAATAGCGAGACATAGATAAAGGTTTTCAGCACACATCAATTTTCTTTCAAAAGCATATCTACTTTCACAAAGTTCAGAGAAATATTACTTCACTCTTTTGCAATGCCTCATTTTGCAAGAAAAAATGGTTCATGCTAAGATTTATATAATTAAGTAAATAGTAACCCTAGAATGGATGTAGCAAGAATTCCAGCATTGCTAATTTCTGATAAGGAAAGGCACCATTTCAAAAATTCCAGATGTATCAAATGCTTCTGTAAATATTGGTCGCAAGAAGATCAAGACTAGATATCAAATATTAGGAAATTCCAACAATTCCAACAATTATAGATCAACGGTGAAATTAATTATCTAGACTGTTTTGAGCATCAATTCATAAAGTAAACAACTGTCAGTAAGAGATACTTTAATAGAGATTCCTGCCCTAAATAGGATGTCAAGCTTGATGCCGAATGGATCCCGTGCAACTCTATGATTCTATTCAATCCTGTACTAGATTGTGGGGATTCTTGACAGATTCACTTGACTGAATTACAAAACATTACTCATAAGCTACACTTTTAGAAACCTATCTTGCTAACAATGACTGAAGTTACCTTTCTGATATTTAATATAAGCCATCATTACATCACTTCATTCCAAAAACCATGAACCATACACAAATTGCCAGAACTGCAGCCAACTCCAAGCAAAAGAAAAAGGGGAAAAATGTAATGATCCTTTTAGTCTGTTAAGAGCCATGGTGATACAGTGGTTAGAAAGCAGTATTGCAGGCTAACTTACTGCTCACTGTCAGGAGTTCGATTTTGACCAGCTCAAGGTTGGTTCAGCATTCCATCCTTCCAAGCTCAGTAAAACGAGGACCCAGATTGTTGGGGGCAATATATTAATTCTGTAAACCACTTAGAGAGTGCTGTAAAGCACTATGAAGCAGTATATAAGTCTAAGAGCTATTGCTATTGCTGTCAAGCACTATAAGGTTAGAAAACAGAAAATTGTTAAATTTTTGGAAACATCTCTACTTTAACAGGGAAAGGAACAGAATCTTGAAAGCCTACTCAAGCTATTTTCTGCATCAACCTATACCTAGCAGAGTACTCTTCAGTCTTTTTCTAATACTTGCTTATCTCCACACAGTTGAGATATCCCTTTCCTACTGCACCTGTTTCTTCCCCATGTTCCTGAAATTTATTAGACATCTCATTATATATTCATATGGAAAATGGACAGAAAAAATAAAAGTTCTTCCTTTGTGCAAATAGATTGTATATACATAGCTTCTAATTCATAATTAATTGTATCACTAGATTTCTGCTGAACATTTTTGAATGACCTCTGTAAACATTTCTTAATGAATTTTTTTAGACATTATATAAATTGTCCATGTTTAATTTGAAGAGAAAAAGATTATATTTTTCATTCCACCAATTTAAAAAAAGTAATCTGCTTTTTAAAGCATTCTGAGAAGTAAGACACAAAGTATACAGTTAGCAACAAAAATTTAAAAATTTACTTTACATGAATGAAAGCAAATATATGTGTTCCAGGATAATGTTGCAGGATCCAATTTGGGTCGGCCACCGGGACCAGAGATTTAGTCTTCTGAGCTTTCAGACTCATGCTGGAGCCCATCATCATTGCTTCGTGATTTTTGCCCTGGTTAGATCTGTGATGTATTCTTCTAGATTTTTACCTATTATTTTGTATGCTAAGTGAGGAGAGATGGATGTAAATAGGGGCACTACATCAAAGGAGACCATGAACTCATCAGGAGTCACATTTAAGCCTTGTAGTTTTGTCAAAACATGTGTGGATATTGTGACCGTGCTATTCGAGGGTGGAGTCAAGAACCTTAAGCATTGGACTTCCGGTTTTGCTTGCCTCCGGTGAATGACGGTCCCTCTCCAAGGACGGCCAGCCCGGCCGTTTGTAGAGCCGCTTTGACTTTGAGAAGCGGCTTGAAAACTCCAGAATCTGAAGGATTTGAAGGAGGAGAGTAAGCAAGGTGCAGGTCGAGCCCCTGTGAGCCCCCAGAAGTTTGCTACTGGGGAGGAAACAGGCGCGGCTCCCTTTCAACTTGCGAAGACTCCGGACGGCATGGGACGACTCTGCTTGTTGCAGAGCAAGCCGGCTGCAGCAAACATCTAAATGGATTCAAATCAACTTCACTAATTAGCGGATAAAACAACCTGAACCTCTAAACCAAGAAACTGCAAGTATTATTTCTTTTTCTGTGACTTCTCGATCTAAGCAATTCAGAGCGAGCGGAAGCGGCTTGAAAAGATGGCGCCGCTCCAGCGTTAACAAGCTGAGAGTGAAAGTGATTTTGCAAAGCTATTCAAACAAGTTTAAAAGAATTTATTACTCAGGCTCTGAATGATAATTCTCAAAAATCTCAACAGGAAATGGATGATAAATTCCAAAAATCTCAACAGGAAATCAAGCAGGAAATTATTGAAATGAAAAAGTTGGTGAAAGAGAATTATGGCAAGGTGACTGACAAATTATCAAATGTGGTGTCTGGCTTGTCAGAAATTATTATTAAAGTGGACTCTAAATTGGAAGAATTTAAATCAGAAGTGAATGTCAAAATAAAGGATACTGATTTCAAAATTTCTGATGTGGATAATAAAATGCAGAGAGTTGAGAACGAAATTACGATGATACAATTCCGGTCTATGGAATTTGCTATAAGACTTAGAGGTATTAAGGAAGATGACCGACAGGACTTGAGACAGGTTTGTGCTGATGCTTTGGCTGTGTTGTTAAAAATTGATCCTGAAGAGATTTTTTACAAAATAGATAAAATTTACAGAGTGAATTCGTGGGTGGCCAGACAAAGACAACTGCCTAGAGATGTGGTGATATATTTTACAGATAGAAGAATGAGAAATGACATCTTGCAAAAATCTTTTTTTACTTCTGTGCAAGTGGGGGGAACCCAAATTGGAATTTATAAAGAACTACCACCAAAAATGTTGAAAGATAGAAAAGATTTTGGTTTTTTAGTAAATGAATTAACAAAATTAGAGATCCCATTTCAGTGGGATGCTCAAACTGGTATAATTCTGAAGTACAATGGAGAAAGACATCGATTGAATACTGTTGAAAAGGCGGAACATTTTTATTATACTGTTTTTAAGGAGAGATCATTATCCCCACGTACATCTACTGTGTTGGAGATAAAGGAGAGTGATAAGGAGACTCAACCTCAGCAAGAGTTGGAAGAGCAGCTTAAGCAGGTTGAATCAGAGCAAGTGGAAGTGCAGGGTGCTGCAGGAGGTTTTCTGGAGGAACCCCTGTCAGAACCCTCTCCAATTTTGACTACAAGTGATGTGGCCTTGGACCTAGCTCGTATGGCTGAAGCCAAAGACCAGCGCATAACTCGTGCAGTTTCTAAACAACTTAAAGAAAAACAATTACAAGAAAGAGCTAAGGCACAACAATACAAAAAAGGAGTTAAGAGTACTACACAACAAAGTGAAGCCAGGGGGGGGAGCAAAGCCGAAGGCCTCGGAAGATATCAGGCAATTCTGCTCGTCGCTTCAAAAAGGTATACATGACGGTTAAGTTTTTATCTTGGAATGTGAATGGATTGAATTCACCACAGAAAAGGAAGAAGATATTTACATATTTGAGACAATTTAATAATGATATAATTTGTTTACAAGAAACTCATATTAGAGCACAAGATCAAAAATATTTGATAAATTCAAAATTAGGAACACATTTTATAGCTTCAAATTTGGAAAAAAAGAACGGTGTGGTTATTTACATAAATAAAAGACTATCAGCTAAAATTATAGAAGTAGATGATGATGGTAGGTTTGTAGCAATTGAATTGCACACTGTATATGGCCAAATTCTTGTGACTGGAATTTATGCTCCTAACCAACAACAGGATCATTTTTATAAAATTTTGCATGCCAGAATATTGCAATGGGATTATAGATCTATCTTGATTATGGGAGATTGGAATGGAGTAATTGATTCCAAACTAGATAAAAAGAGTTTGGCGAAGTCAAGGATCAGACTACCACAAACCTTTTTTGATATGAAAGAAGATTTGGAATTAAAAGATGTGTGGAGAATACATAACTCAAAAGACTTGAACTATACTTTTTTCTCTGATAGACATAGATCTTTTTCTAGGATTGATTTTATTTTATTATCAAATGATTTACTTGTCAAAACAAAAAGAACTAAGATTTTTCCAAGAACTCTATCTGATCATAGTCCAGTATGGATAGAAATTGAGACTGGAAAGATTGAGAGAAGATCATGGAGATTAAATGAAAATTTGTTTAGATATGAAAAAAATATAATAGAACTTAAAAAGCAGATGAAAGAATTTTTTGAAATAAATTTGAATAAGGGTACCCCTATTGAAATTGTGTGGGATGCGAGTAAAGCGTATATGAGAGGGGTACTCATCCATATGAACTCTAAACATAAATTGAACAGACAAAAGAGAAGATTTGAAATTGAAGCAGAAATAAAGAAAAAAGAAGTTACTTATTAAAAATCCAAAAGATGAAAGAATACGTGGTGCTATAAAACTTTTGAAAGATCAATTTCAAATGCTTATGGTGGAACAAGCTGCAACAAATTTACAATATGCAAAGCATAATACATTTTGTAATGCCAATAAACCGGGCAGATGGTTGGCCTATACATTAAGGAAGAAGCAGAGTATGCGGACTATTGATAGTATTGATATTGGAGGGAAAGAAATTTTTCAACAAAAGTTAATTAAAGAAGTCTTTGTAGATTATTATACTAAATTATATGCTAAAGATGATATACAGAATGGACTTATAGAAAAATATTTAGAAAATAAAAGAGTTACAAAAAATACCACCCGGCAAAAGGAAAGAATGAATCATCCCATAATAGTTGAGGAGATAATTGCAGCAATTAAACAACTGAAAACAGCCAAAGCTCCTGGAACGGATGGCTTGACTGTAGTGTATTATAAAACTTTGCAAGCAGAAATGGTGGAACAGCTCAGAGACTTATTTTGTAATATACAACAAGGGGGTAAAAACAGCTGTTTTCCAACATCATGGAAAACAGCTTATATTTCCTTGATACCAAAAGAGCAAGCAGGTCCTAAAAAACCGGAGAATTATAGACCAATATCTCTTCTGAATAATGACTATAAAATTTACGCAAAAGTACTAGCCAACAGGTTGATGCCAGTAATTCAAGAGGTGATTCATGATGATCAAGCGGGATTTATAGAGGGCAGATATATGAAGGACAATGTAAGGCAAGTTATAGATTTAGTGGAATATCTTGAGAAGAATAAACAGATCCCTGCAGTGCTGGTTTTCCTGGATGCGGAGAAGGCCTTTGATAGAGTGGACTGGAATTTTCTATTAAAGACTTTAAAAAAGATGGACTTTGGGGATCAATTTCTACAGGCGGTTTCAGCAATTTACCAAGAGCAAAAGGCACAGATTATTATTAATGGATGTTTGACAACAGACTTCAATATTGAAAAAGGAACAAGACAAGGTTGTCCGTTATCCCCATTGTTATTTATTTTAACACTAGAAGTCTTACTGAATACAATACGGGATTCGAATATCTTGAAAGGAATAGTGATAAGGCAAGAGGATTACAGAATAAAGGCATTTGCAGATGATCTGGTTGTTACCCTAACACAGCCGATGGAATCAATAATCCAGATGATAGACATTATAAAAGATTATGGTATAGTATCAGGATTTAGATTGAACCAGAAGAAAACTAAGATGATAGTTAAAAATATGACACAAGATCGCAAACACGAACTTGAAAGGAGGGCAGGTTTTGAGATTGTACCAAAGGTTAAATATCTAGGAGTTCAGGTTGCAGAATCAAATATGAAACTGTATCAAAATAATTATGAGGTGTTGTGGCGAGATGTACAGAAAGATATGGAGACTTGGAAAAAACTGCAGCTGTCTCTACTTGGAAGAATAGCAGCAGTTAAGATGAACATTTTGCCAAGATTTATTTTTTTGTTTCAAATTATTCCGGTGCTTAAAAGTGATAAACAACTGAAAGAACGGCAAAGTGGAGTGAATAAGTTTGTCTGGAATGAGAAAAAAACGAGAGTGAAATTGAAAATTATGCAAGATGTTCCAGAAAGGGGAGGTCTTAAACTTCCAAACCTACAGTTATATTATGAAGCAGCAGCTTTGACTCAAGCAAGCAATTGGTTTGGAAGGAAAAAGACTGGAATATTGAATATAGAAAGTTTTGACCTTGAATTTGGATGGCATGCGTACTTATTTTATGAAAACAAAGTGGATAAAGTATTTAAGAGCCATATACTTAGAGATTCCTTGATGAGAGTTTGGAAGAAGCGCCGATTCAAATGGGATTATAAAATACCGTTATGGCTGGATCTTGGTCATATTATGTGGAATACAAATATAATGTCACTCGGGGGGGTTATATAAAGAAGTTCTTTTTACAGATGCGGGCAGATGGCAACTCAAGACATTAGAGACACTGTTGGACGAAGGGATTAATCTAACTTGGTTACAGTATAATCAACTTCAACTACTGTAACACCCTCTACATGGGGCTGCCCTTGGGATGTGTCCGGAGGCTTCAGCTAGTCCAAAATGCAGCCGCGCGGGTAGTTACGGGGGCGTCTAGATACTCCTGTGTAACACCTCTCCTGCGTGAGCTGCACTGGCTACCGGTGGCACTCCGGATACGTTTCAAGGTGCTGGTGCTCACCTATAAAGCCCTTCATGGCTTAGGCCCAGGGTACTTGCAGGATCATCGACAGCCGTTCTCCCATCGTCCTGTGCGCTCTCACAGAGTCGGCCTCCTCAGGGTGCCGTCGGCCAAACAATGTCGGCTGACGACCCCCAGGGGGAGGGCGTTCTCTGTGGGAGCCCCGACCCTCTGGAATGGATTGCCCACTGAGCTCAGGACAGCCTCCGACCTTCTTTCCTTCCGTCGTGAGGTGAAGACGTGGCTCTTCCGCCAATTAAACTGATCCGTTTGGGGGTACACTGGTATAATTTTAAATCATTTTTTAATTGGGTTACCGATTTTAATTTGGTATTGTATTGTGATTTGTATTGAAGTTGTCATTTTGTAAGCCACCTTGAGTCCCTAGGGAGAAAGGCGGCATATAAATCGCAATAAATAAATAACTGAGATGGAAAGAGGACCAAAAAACTGGTATTATGTTGCATGAGGAAGAATTGGTTAGACATATAAAAGAGAAAGTTCCAGTGCATATTAAAAGGCTATACAATGTTTTGCTAGAAAGGGATTCAGAAACTGAATTGGTTAAAGATTGTATGATTAAGTGGGCACAAAATTTTGCAGAACCAGTGATGTTGGAAACATGGGAAAAAATATGGATTCAGAATGTTAAATTTACACAATCGCAGAATTTGAGGGAAAATTTTTATAAAATGTTTTATAGATGGCATTTAGATCCCAAGAAATTGTCGTGTATGTACCCTAATGTTCAGCCAAAATGTTGGAGATGTGATTGTTTAGATGCCACATATTATCATGTTTGGTGGACCTGTAAGAAAGTTAAGGCTTTTTGGATAAAAATATGGTGGGTTATGCAGAATGTTTTGAAGAAAAAAATTCAATTTTCTCCACAATTGTTTTTACTGGGTATAGTAAAGGGTTTTACATTGGATGAAATTAAGTTGATATTGTATATGATAACAGCAGCGAGATTATTGATAGGTAAATACTGGAAAAATGAAGCTTTGCCCACTATTGAAGAATGGACTTTGAAGATGGCTAGCTTTGCAGAGATGGCAAAGATTTCAGCATATCTAAAAGATCGCTCACAAGAGACTTATGAATGGGAATGAAAAAAATGGATAGATTATGTGCAGAACAAATATCAAACTAGGAAGTATCAAATAGCTTTTCATTGAAAGTATTATATGAAAATAGAAATGTATGAATTTTGTGAAGATGAAAAATTATAAGGGGGTTTGAGGGGTTCAGGTGTTACAAAAAGGGGATTTTGATGGGATTATAATCTGTGGAAGTCAGGGGGGAGGGTTAGGAGGGGTTTGGGAGGGTTAGGGTGGGGAGTATGGGGTGGGTTGGGGGGAAAAATGGGGGGAAAATGTAATTGTAAAACTTTTGCAATAAAAAAAAAGAACCTTAAGCATTGTGCCAGCTATTTAGCCAAGTTGTAGGTATGGGTATCTCATAGCGCTACAATAGCTCTAAGGAGGACTCCTATTTTGTGTATCTTGGGGAGTCCATAAAATCTCGCTGAGGCGGCATCTTTCCTCTCATTTTCCAACATTTCTGTTATTTGAGTTGGCTGAGATAAGCATTTAATTGTGTGATCATCATTCTCATCTCTGATGTCTTTGCTAATCTATATGCTGAAGAATTATAGAACAGGCAAGATGCCTTCATTTCATAAAATGTAAGGTTCATCATCGTTGAAACAACCTTTTTTTGCCGGTTAAAATAATAATGTCCTGATCTTTTTTCAGATCTTTCAAGGTGCATTGACCCCTTGGCTGAGCATATTGTTTAATTTGCATGTGACCACCATTGCCGATATGTTTTGTCTGATAGCATGTTTTTCTGGCTCTTGTATCTCTATTCTATTGAATATGGATTCTAACACTGCTATGAATTATCTTGGTGTGGCATCACATATGTTAAACCCCTCATCATATTCATGTTATTCCTGCTGGCCTAATTGTTTGTTCCATAAATCATAGATCAAGTTCCTACAGATTTAGGAGCATGGTTTTAACTTTTGAATTTTATCCTCCATTTTTTTCCTTTTTCTTACCTATCTTTCTTTTACAAGATCTTAATAACATTCTCTAGCTGGATGACTAGTTTTTCTTCAAGTTGTGATAAACAATGCTCCTTATACATATTGATAGCTACTTTATACTTGCCCAATCTTAGATGGGCAAGTATAAAGTAGCAAGGAAATGGAGAACTCTGTGGACGCTGGTGACTGTTTTAATGATCTTGGGCCCCACGTTCGGCATGCCAAAGGTCTGGCAGCTTGAATGAGCCATCCCTTGCTGGGATTGGCTCGGAGACGGTAGAGCTACAGCAAGGAGATGAAATCGGAGCGCTGCAAGGAGGGCGGTGGCGGCCTCCATGATGACTCCACAGCCGCAGAGCCCCGAAGATCAGGCAATCTACCTAGAGGACCGACCTGGAGCTGAAGGAGCTGAAGGAGTTTCGAGGGTCGGGGGAGTCTGACGGAACTGGATGGAGAGCCGAGAGAGCTGGAGGAATCACCAACAGCGACCCAAACCTCCCTTTGATACTACGGCGGCCGGAAAGGAGAGGGGCTGCCGGGGGGAAAGTTGGGAAGCGGATGGCGTCGAATCCGGCACCCAGAGGCCCGGAGACCAGTAAGCCACATCAAACTATCATCTAGCCCAGACTTAAGGATTGCGGTATATGACCCAGCGGTCAGCTGACCCTGAAAACCCCCCTAAATGGACCTAGACCTGGGAACAGCATGGAAGAATTTGCCCGGAGAAGACGGGTAGGACTATAGGGGGTGAATTGGCCCGGAAAAACGATGGGGGTGGGAGCGATAGAGGGGGATTGACAAATTGCCATCTAGTCTCCCCCTTGGATTCGCTCCCATCCTTATGAAATAGGCCTCCCCTCATCCCTGCCCTGACTCTCTATCAGGTCGGCCCACCTTTCCATCTTTATTGATTATGGGATTTTTCTATCCCACTCCTGGATTTATTTATTATGTTTGATCTCTAGCTCCTTTTGCTGCTGGCTGTTTTACTCCTACCTCCCAAATCCCGCCTTTTGGCCTTGGCCTGGGGGAAGGGAGATTGCTGGTTGGAAGGAGAAGCTGAGAGTCCAGGACAATGACTGCGGTTCCATCCACAGGGAAAGAATGTTGGCCTATGTTATCTTGCCGCTGTGAGAGAACGGCTGTGGCCACCCACCTGTACTGCTACTTGCCCTGGACGCCCCATAACTGTGAGAGAGTGATGGGGCCCCAGCTTTTCCATGTCCAACTGTACTGTTTATCTCTCACCTCTATGACTATCATTAACATCCAGAGTTCCATTTTTATTTCCTTTCCCACCATATCTGAATGACTTATACCTCGGCAGATCTGCTTGCGCTGCGAGATGGCCCCCTCTCGCGGCAATGGCCTTCCACTCTATCGAAGGCCTACCTTAAGGACGGGCTTTGGAGTCCTGAGAGGTGGCATGTTTTAAAGCGGGGATTGAGGGTTTTTTTAATTAGGGTTTTTAATGATTTTTTAAGGGGAACCGGGAGGAAGACCAATGGGGTTGAGGGTGGTAACCCACTAAGGTCGGAGCCGAGCCCGGCACAGGGGAATGGTTTGGAGGGTGCAGGTCGAGGGATTGGGGAAGGGTTGGTGGGCTATCCGAAGGAGGAATTTACCATCAGCACGGTGAATGGGAGGGGCAGATATGGAGGGAGTAGGGGGCCACATCATGTGCTGGGGGCGCGCACTCGCTGTTTGAGAGCAATTGCGCGCCCCGGTCCCCAAGACTCCATTCAGATACTAGGTGGCTTAGATACTCAGGACCTGGGCCTCCGGCTGATGTTATGCAATGCCAGGTCCGTGGTTAATAAGGCTCCCTTCATCCAAGATCTTATACAGGAGGGGGGAGCGGACCTGGCAGCTATTATTGAGACTTGGTTGGGCCCGGAGGGAGGGGTCCCCCTGGTTGAGATGTGCCCACCGGGCTTCAGAGCGCTTCATCAGCCGAGGGCCCAGGGGAGGGGCGGGGGGGGTGGCGGTTATTATTAAAGAAGGTCTTGGTCCGAGAGAGACCACTGTGCCACAGATTGCCGGATGTGAAACCCTCTTTGTGAGATGGGGTCATGGGGCTCAGATGGGCCTGTGCTCATGTACCTGGCTCCCTGCCGCGTGGCAACGGCCCTGGCCGAGCTACTCGAAGTGATAGCCACGGTGGCAGTTGATACACCCAGCCTTATGGTCATGGGTGATTTCAACCTGCTATCCATTGGTGAGACATCTGAGATGGCCCGGGAGTTCATGGCTTCCATGACGGCCATGGACCTGACCCAGTTAGTTCATGGCCCTACCCACTTGGACTTGATTTTTGTCTCTGGCCAGTGGTTGAGTGGCCTTGTTATAGGGGATATAGACATGGAACCCTTGTCATGGTCTGACCACTCGCTCCTTCACCTAGATCTTCGAACCGCTACACCCCGCCGCAGGGAGGCGGAGCCTACAAGGCTGGAGTCCGCCCCAGGCGCCTGATGGATTCTGATAGATTCCAGATGGAGCTTGGGCCATTTCCTGAGGTTCTAGCACATGACTCGGTCGGGGACCTGGTGGCGGCCTGGGATCGGGCCGCTAGCGGAGCCTTAGATCGAGTCGTGCCTTTGCAGCCTCTGACCCGGTGTCGATCCCTCGCGGCTCCTTGGTTCACTGAGGAGCTGAGGGAGATGAAGCGCCGGAAAAGATGCCTGGAGACCGGTTGGAGGGCCAGTCTCACCGAATCTGATCGAACACTGGTAAGGTCGCATATTAAGACCTACCTTGTGGCGATAAAAGCAGCGAAGTCTAATTACTTTTCCGCTCTTAATGCGTCATCAGAGAATCGTCCAGCGGCCCCGTTCAGAGTGACCCGCTCCCTGCTTCAACCGGGAGTGCGGGAGGACCCCTTGGAGGGCAGGGCTGAGGATTTTGGATGATATCTGTATGACAAAATCGCTCAGATCCGGTAGGATTTGGACTCTGACTGGGTAGATCCAGGCAAGATGGCGAGGAATAGTCTTGAGAATGTTATCTGGGTAGAGTTTGACTCTGTGACTCCGGATGACGTGGACAGGATTTTGGGGAGACTTAATGCGACCACATGTTTACTGGACCTGTGTCCCTCCTGGTTAGTACTGGCTTCCCGGGAGGTCACACGAGGCTGGCTCCAGGGAATTATCAACGCTTCGTTGAGTGAGGGTCACTTCCCTGCTGCCTTGAAAGAGGCGGTGGTGAGGCCTCTCCTCACTAATACCCGGCACTACCGTCCTGTCTCCAACCTTCACTTTGTGGCGAAGGTTGTTGAGAGTGTGGTCGCACAACAGTTTCCACAATTCCTGAAGGAAACGTCTTATCTAGATCCATTCCAGTCGGGTTTCAGGCCTGGGCACAGCACGGAAAAGGCATTAATCACGTTGGTTGATGATCTCTGGAGGGCTCGGGACAGGGGTTGCTCCTCTGTTCTGGTCCTATTAGATCTCTCAGCGGCTTTTGATACCATCGAACATGGTATCATGCTGCACCACCTGGAAAAGTTGGGGATGGGGGGCACCGTGTTAAGGTGGTTCTCCTCTTTCTCTCCGACCGGTCGCAGTTTGTATTGACAGGGGGGCAGAGGTCGACCTCGAGGCCTTTCATCTGTGGAGTGCCGCAAGGGTCGGTCCTCTCGCCCCTTCTGTTCAACATTTATGTGAAGCCGCTGGGCGAGATCATCCGTGGCTTTGGGGTGAGATACCACCAGTACGCTGATGACACCCAGCTGTACATCTCCACCCCAGGCCACCCCAGCAATGCCCTTGAAGTGATGGCCCAGTGCCTGGAGGCTGTACAGATCTGGATGGGGAGGAACAGGCTCAAGCTCAAGCTCAACCTTTCCAAGACTGAGTGGCTGTGGTTCCCAGCACCTCGATATAGTCAGCTGACTCCATCGCTGATTATCGGGGGTGAGTCTTTGGCCCTTGTGGAGAGGGCACACAATCTGGGTGTCCTCCTGGATACACGGCTGTCCTTGGAGGAAGATCTGACGGCTCTTGCCAGGGGGACCTTTTGTCAGCCTGATTCGCCTGATTCACCAGTTGCGCCCCTTTCTTGATCGGGATTCCGTATGCACAGTCACTCATGCCCTCGTCACCTCTCGCCTGGACTACTGCAACGCTCTCTACATGGGGCTCCCCTTGAGGAGCACCCGGAGGCTCCAACTGGTCCAGAATGCAGCCACGCAGGTAATTACGGGAGCTGCATGGTGCTCCCGCATAACACCGCTCCTGCGCGAGCTGCACTGGCTCCCAGTGGTCTTCCGGGTGCGCTTCAATGTGTTGGTTACCACCTTTAAAGCGTTCCATGGCATAGGACCTAGTTATCTTCGAGACTGCCTTCTGCCACTGACGACCTCCCATCAACCCGTGCGCTCCCACAGAGAGGGCCTCCTCGGGGTGCCATCAGCCAAGCAATGCAGGCTGGTGACCCCCAGGGGAAGGGCGTTCTCTGTGGGGGCTCCCAGCCTCTGGAATCAACTGCCCCCAGAGATAAGGAGAATCCAAGACCTTCGTGCCTTCCGCCGTTCCCTTAAAACTTTCCTTTTTCAACAAGCCGGGCTGGCCTAACAAATCCTTTTAAATTATTTTAAATGATTTTAAATTCATTTGTCATTTTAAATTTTGGGCCAAATTGAGATATTTCCTTTTAATCTGTTCTTAATCTATGTATTATGTATTATGTATTTATGTGTTTTTACTTGGCTGTACACCGCCCTGAGTCCCTAGGGAGAAGGGCGGTATATAAATTTGAAGTAAAATAAAAAAATAAATAAAAATACATATTGATAGCTACTTTATACTTGCCCAATCTTAGATGGCAGTCATTGATTAAGACCTCTAACATACGTTTGCTGAATGCTTTTGCCATACATCTGCCCATCTCCATTAACCAGTGGTCGGTATCATAGGCTGTGTGAAAAAAACCCTTCCTAAGTGCATCAGTGTAGGAAAAGTAGTTGTTTGTGAGCTGTTGCCTCATATGCTATGAAAAATTCCTAAGTGTTTGAAGCATTAGCTACCCATATTTCTCACAAATGAAAGCAATGAATAAAGGTATGGACAGCCCTCAAGTAACAATGGCAATCTGGCCCAGGATAACCATTACAAAGTGATTTAGTTACAAAGTGTCATATCACGGGGCTGTGTCACTTATTGACAGCAATCCAGACAGCCATGGATACCATAACGTCAAGATGTGCAGATTGTTAAGTGAGAAGCAGTGAAAATCACAAGTAAGGAGTGTAGAGGTGTCAGTCGGGGTAGGGGAGGACTGAGAAGATACATGGGAGATGGAGCTGCTGCTGCAGAGTAGCATAAATGCAGAAAGAACATGAAAAGGAGGGCATACTGCATATGAGTGAAGTGGGGGTGGTGGAAGGTATGCTGAGTGTAAGTAAAAGGGGGAAGGAGGGAGTGGTGCAGTCAAAGACAGAAGGAAGGCACAGTGCATTCAAGCAAAAGGAGGGAAGAAGAATACTGAACGAAAGGGAGGAAGATGATGCGATGGATACAAACAAAGGGGAGAAAGAAGTTGTGGTTCACGGGGAGAGCACAGTGCATGCAAGCAAAGGATGAAAGTGAAGAATGTGGGAGAGGGGGGAGAGAGACTTACCCAAGAGACTTGTGACCTTCCCTGCCAGCTTCCTTATTAACTTTGTTTGTGGGAAGCTGGCAGGGGAGATTACAAATGATAAATTGTGACGGGACTACAGGACACAACAACTGGTCATAAGTATAAAACAGTTGCCAAACACCTGAATTTTGTTCATGTGACTACTGCAATGACCAGAACTTCAAAGACTGGTTGTAAGTCCCTTCATTCAGTGCATCATAGCTTTGAATGGCTGCTAAACAATGAACATTAAGCGAGGACTACCTGTAGCTATATTTCTTCTGCCACCTATTAGAGATGAGCAGTCTGATGAGCTTGAGTTTCCCCTTCTTCTTTGTTTGGATCACAAAATGAGAACATGATGGTATATAAACCCAAATAAATAAATAAAATTAAAAAGGATTTAATTTATGCTGGAGCCTTTATTAATTTATTTAAAATTTTCTTATGAATAAAAGAGAAATAATAAGGATAGCCTATTTGACAGATTGGTTGCAAATTTACCGTGTTTCCCCGAAAATAAGACAGGGTCTTATTTTCTTTTGAACCCCGAAATAAGGGCTTGGCGTTATTATTGGGGGGGTTCTTTTTATTTTGGGGTGGAGGCAGCACCGCCACGAGCTTCATCATACCGGCACAGCTGGTGTCCTGCCACTCGCGACTGTGCCAGTATGTCAATGCGATTTAGGGGTGGCAAGCAGGACATACGTCTTACCTTTCAAGCTCCATCACGTTCCTCACCATTGTGTCCAGGGAAACACGTTGTAAAAAAACCCTTCTCACGAATTCAATAATTTTTTTCTTACAACGTGCTTCCCTGGACACAAAGATGAGGAATGCGATGGAGCTTGAAAGGTAAGACAGCCGCCCCACTTGCCATCCTCAAATTGCATCCCTAAACGGGGAGGGTGGCTAAGCAATGGGCAGGAGCCCTGCCATGCCCATCGAGGTGTGGGGGGGAGAAGAGATGACATGTCTCGCTTCTCCCCCACTCCACTTGTCAGAAATGAGTCTTTGTGAGATTCATCGCCCCGTCAGCACCGCCTCGTGGAGCAGGACTATGCAAGGCTTGTGCTGTTGCACGCACGAACAACAGCACCGCTGCAAGTTTCGACATACTGGCGCAGCTGCGAGCAGCAGGACACCAGTTGCAGCAGTGTAACCGTTCATGCGTACAACGGCACAACAAGCCTTGCAGCAGCGGCCAGCCATTTGGCCGGTGCAAGAACAGGGAGGGGTGGGCATGTTCCCCCCTTTTCCCCCCCTGGTTTCGCCTCACCTCATATTGTATGCACGGCAAGCAACCAGAGGAAATGGCGGAACCAGCTGCACATGCGTTTAAATAGTTGGGGAGGCTTATTTTGGGGCTTATTTTAACTCATGCACTGAAAAGCCCGATTTTGACTATCTTATTATGTTTATATTAGATATTAATTATTAATTAATTATTAATTATATTAATAAGATACTATAATATCTTATTAGGCTTATTATCTAGAGAAGTCTTAGTTTTGGAGAAACACATATATACTTTCTATACTATATGTATTTTATACAAGCATAATTACTTACTTGGACCTGATATCTTTCATCTTCTTAACCAGGACATCCTTTTTTTCCTTTGCTCTTTTGGATAAATTTTCACCTTTTAGAATATCTGATATGAATGTGTCAACATCTAAATCATGAAAGAATAAAGGGAGAGAGATGAGTCAAAAAAGAAATACTAATTTTCAGATGATAAATACTTCTATTATAGTTTTTTCATAAAGCAATAACATCCAAACTATTTAATGGAGTTACTTTATCAGTTCCAGGCATAAAATAATTGAAAGATATTTCAAACTGTAAATTGAACAGATTTGTTCACTGCTCTGCTTATGCTTAGCACAGCAAATGCTGTTTTGACATTTGCTAACATTAAATGAACAAAAGTTGACAAGTTTTTATAAACTATCAAAACATGTAAAATATATGTATCCCACCTATTATTCAAAGAATAAAATCTAGAAGATAATAAACTGCTTCAACTAATATGTGATTGTCCCAGAATCAAACTTTATTTGGCACTTTTATTAACAAAATAGCATTTTCAAAACAGACTGCCAGCTTATTTCTTTGTCCATGCTAAAGCTGATCTATCCTTAAAGCCTTTGTATAAAAGCTGGACACTGAGAAATGTAAATCTCAAAGAATCATTTTGTACTGTGCATGCTAAAACAACATAGAATCTATGACAAAACAAAGAGAAGTAATAAGTTTCAGTAGAAAACTACCACTAAATATGGCAATAAAGTCTTATACAGAAGCAGAACACCATTTCTTTTTTTTTCCTTATGAGCTTCTGATGCAGGACTTTACCTTGATACATATTAATTTAATCTGGATTTAATCCCAGTGGTCAGCTTCAAATGGATAGAAATAGAAGGATGTATTATTAAAGAGAATTCTCTGTAATGCAATCTGGATACTGCATTAAACCATGACTATGGTTAACTACAGTTAAATACACAATTGGCAGTTCACACATCATAACCATGGGCCCATGGTTTATCAATATTTATTTGATTATGATGCAATATTCTAAACAAAAAAAATCATACTATGAGTTTGATGCATGAACCCAGTCATGCATCAGATGGTTAGTTCAAATGCTCATGTGTGTATGTGTGTTTTGCTATGTAAAATAAAATTTAGTAGCAGATGCCCATAAATAGTCAGTAAATTATTTTATGTGTATTATGAATATCTGTTTTTGAAGGACAAATTATGAGAGGTTTGTCATATTTCTTCTCTAAAAGCAGAGGCCTTATCATTTTACAAATAGTTTGCTGGATTATCCTTTTGGTCTCACCCAAGACTTTTTCTTATATACAAGTTCAATTCACATCAGAACTAGCTATGCAATCTAGTTGTTCAGTTGACTGAAGAATAGATTTTCTGCCCATAATGAGGCAATTATTCACTTAATGGCAGGCTGAAATTAGACAGGCTAGTTGTTATACATAGCCACATTCACTGCATGGTTGGGCTAATGCCTAATCTGAGTTAGCACAGAACACTTGTATTTCAAACATTTTCATGAATAGTGATTGTCACAGCCCAATGGAATAGGAATAGAAACAGTTCATATTAGGTTTTACATAAAAGATAGATAGATAGAAAATGTGCAATGCATAATCATAAGATACTGGTCTATAAATAAATTAAAATATTGGTAAATTGGATCACTGATACCTAGGCAACAAAAAAGATTGATTTCCAAACTTAAATAAAATATTCTAAAATAATTTCTTCTTTATGAAAGGTTCCTCTGAAAGCAAAGAACCAAATAACTAACTGGGAATAAACTCTGCATAATTTTAAATAATTGTGTTATTTGACAAATTTGGTATAACCGAAGTCTGTTATTAGAGATAACAGACTTAGAGCCTACACTATCATTCTTTTATTTCATCAGCAGAAATTGACTCTTAATGTTCCTGGTCTATCTTATAACACAAAGGAAGGAAGGAAGGAAGGAAGGAAGGAAGGAAGGAAGGAAGGAAGGAAGGAAGGAAGGGAGGGATTGTATTGGAGATAAACTAGTGTACCTTTTTCTTAGATGTTGAATCATGTTACATTTTAAGCAAAAAAAAATACCATTTTCATTCAAAATTGTCTGAATAATTGAATAAAAGCCAACAGAATCACAAGACAGCTAGCTCAATATTAATTTTAAAAGAAATCAATTGGGCAGCAAATATATAAAAATAGTATACCCCATTTTTTATTGCTGATATGGAGCACTATAATCTCATAGAAAAGGCAAACACTCTTTTTGTGATACTACAGGTTATTTCAAAAATGTCAGTGGAACCCCTTTCTCTTAACTTCAATGTATCTCTTCTCATTTCAATATTTTTAAGATATAGTAATTGCAAAGATAATCATCTTAAATTATATTCACATAATGATTATGTCTTTTTCAGTTATCCAAAATTCTTCTGTAATGAACATTCATTTCAGTAATATTCAGACTGAAAACGAAACACTATAAAAAGTGTGATCTTTATGTCTGAGATCCAAATGTAAAAAATATAAAATTCTACCCTGGATAGATTGAATTAATGGACCACAGTCAAGAGAAATAAAGGAGAGTGACTGCAACTCTTTTCATTATTGCAGCTAAAACGTTTCATGTGCTCAAATAGATAATACATATTCATGACTCACACGTTAAATTAAGTAGTAACTCTAAATTAAGAGCTGTATGGAAGAGAGTAGAACCTGAGAATGCTTATTGCAAACTTCTATTATTGCATTTCAGTGAGTTTTTTGGAAGATCACTTGTGCATGAGCAATTGGGAACATAATTTACGTACCCTTACACATCTGCACAAATCTCTACAAACCTACACCCACCCAAATAATTAAACAAAACTTCAGACCTCACAAAGTACCGAATTTCTCTGCTGTCATTAAAGCATGCAAGTCATTTATCAGGAAGGCTTCTGCCTGAGCATGCAAAAAGATGCCACTGCTTTTAGAGTTGCATTAAATATATGCTACTCTGGTTATTCACTTAATTAAAGCAGTGGTAACTTTTTCACAGACATGGCAGAATTGTGCTTGCAGAAGATCCAAAATCCAAATTTAAAGTCCATTTATACCAACTATGGCATTATCAAATACTGTCACCGTGTATGTGAACTAGTGGTAGTACCAGGGCTCATTAAAAGCATTTGGAGTTTTGCAAAAATAAATAGTAGCAGTCAATCATTATGTTGCCTGAAATAGTCTCTTGGAAGTTTTATCAATAAATTTGACTAAAAACAGTAGTTTTTCATTGCATATCAATGTTCAGGTCAATATCAAGGGTTCATCAAATTAGAGTTAAAAACTTCTGGATGAACATCATACATTAGTATATTCAATGTCTTCAAATGTCAACAGTCCATTTTTTTTTTAAGCAATGTGCTTTTGGGACCAATCCTGTTGCTTCAGTAACTTTAGTTGAAATTTCATTCACTCTTCCCTTTGTAACTTTTTTCTGTTTAGATATCTCATTATCAATCCATTCCTATCATTACATATTCAGCACAATACTGATGAGAACTAGGAAGGGGAAGGGTGGAGGTACATCTGCAGAAAATAAGTCTCTAACTGGTCCACTGTTAGGAATGATTAGAACTTATAGAAATTAGTCCTACAATATAAATATTTAACTAAGGGCTTATTTCAATCATTTATCATGAGAATTTTTAGCTTATTTTTAACTTTTGATTTATCATGGAAGACTAACATTTTTAAAAAAAAATATCATGCCAATTAGTCATATTAGTAAGACAACAGTTAACAGCAATACACAGAAAAGGCAGAAGGGTTGCCCATGATTTTAGTATTATGCTGCTTTTATTCTTTAGTCAAAGTCCATGCTGGCTAGAGGTTTCTGGGATTGAGGTCACACACCTTAAAATTGCCAAGATTGAGAATAATAGACTTTTCTTAGTGCGAAGACAGAAAACGGAATGCTCTACTCAGGAAAAAGCTAGACAGTTAATAAAAACAAAAGGTAAGACCCATCATACACTGTGATTTTAATTTTGAAGTTTAATTTTGAATATATGTATATCTGTATGTATAATACATATACATATACACATTCAAAATTAAATTTATTTCCCGGCAAACAGATTGCAACCATATAGTCTCAAAAAGAGCAAACTGTCCTCTGATAGAAAGTGGGTTAGCATATCAAACTAAAATAATATGGTTACTTTGGATGTACTGTACAAAACCAAAAATTATAGTTTGTTGGCCATGAATAATAGGATAGCTTGCTGAATGACTCTAGTCAAGTCTGATTCATTCAAGGACTAAACAAGTCCCAATCACAACATAAAGCAGTTCCTAGGTTACCTCTGTTAATCTCCAAAAGCTAAGCAGGGTAAGGCCCAGTTAGTTCTTAGACAGGAGTCCTCCAAGACTGTAAACTAGTCTGGGAAATCAAAAATATTCTTTAAAACGGACACTTCCTTCTAGTTGCTGGAAACAGATACTTCCATGTAGTCAGGGGGAGCCGAACTTGAAGGGTTTGCATTACAGCATACTTCAAAAATGATTAATAATAATAAATGCCTTAGATCCCAACACTCTTCTGCTATTCATTACAACAGCCCAATGTTTTCATTCATGTCTGGAAAGAAGGTACCACTGCTGTAAGAGTTACTGTTAGAAACAGCAGCATTTGTTTCAGGCTTGCTCAAAAACCTGAAAAGAATCAGTCTGCCTTCATAGCTAGGTGTAGTATTTGCCTGAGATCCAAAAGCACTTATTCAAGATACTGGTAATTTCTGAAGCATATGCAACCCTAATGTTTACCTGGAGTATGAAATTAGATCTATTTCTATTCGCCAGGAAGGAATTCTTGAAAAGCTGACATAATCACATCTTGGCAGAGCTATACTTTTTAAAAGTATACTCAAGCAATCTTTCAACCTACAGTATAACTGTTGACTGAGATGTAATTGATCAAGATTTATTTGGCATGTAATAATTTTTTCATGTTTTTTTAAAGGAATTACAGCCTGAGAATTCTTGTCTACAGTATTCCTACTGTGGACACACATAATCCAGCCCATTCAGTAGTTCTTTCATATATTTAATGTAGTTGGCTCTTCATTAAGACAAAAAAGAGCCTTGGTAGTTCAGTGGTCTAAGGCACCCTGTTATTAAGCTGGTTATTAAGTCCAGCTGCCTGCAATTATTGCAGGTTCGAATCTCGCCAAGGTTCAAGGTTGACTCAGCCTTCCATCCTTTCTAAGGTAGGTAAATTGAGGACCCAGTTGTGGGGGCAATAAGCTGACTTTGTATAAATATACAAAAGGATGAAGGCTATTGCTGAGCACATTGTAAACCCCCTGAGTCTCCGGAGAAGGGCGGCATATAAATCAAATTTAAAAAAAAAATAAAATTAATGTAGTAAACTTAATAAACAAAGTGTTTACAGGCCCATATGTATGTTTAAATAAAACTTCAATGTAATGGATATTGGTGAAGGCAAATCAAGTTATTTACTGAATAATATTAAACAAGTATAATTAGAGGAAGAGCACACTGACTTTAGAAAAATGCATTTCATTATACATGGGTAGAGAATTTCAGCCAAACATATGATAGAAATTTAGTGCTGGCATAAATACAAAACAGAGTCACCAACAGAAAAGGGATTTTATTTCATTTGAAAGCATTTGGTTAACAAAAGGAAATATATTTTTAAAAACTAGGTGGCTTTCAGTCTGGTATAATGAGCGACACAGGAAATACAACACAAAATAATCTATTTTAAGATTATGAAAATGTAAGCAAATATGGAAACGTCAAAGGCTTCTTTCTTTTCTTTTCCATTTTTTTTGGGGGGGGCTGAAACAAAGCCCCAATTCTGCACTTTGGACATTGGTCCAAGAAAAAAAAAATCAGAAATCCAGGTGATTATCCAAACATTGTAATGCTTCTACAGTACTACTCTAAATTCTTCTTAGCTAAACTCTTTATACTTGTAGCATCAGCATTTAATAAATGCAAATTAATTTTTGAAATTAAAACTTTATTAGTGTATTTCAGCTTCATTATCGTATAAGTAATTCAAGGCATTGAACAAACATAATATTCTTTCCCTTTCTGTTTTTCTCACAACAACCCTGTGAGGTTGGTTGGGTGACTAATTCAAAGTCACTCAGGTTTTTTTATGCCTAAAATGGAACTAGAACTCAGTATCCTGGTTTCTAGTCCTGTACTTCATTCACTAGCCTTATACACCAAACTGACTTTAAGAATATATCTCCAAAATAAGACAGCAAGAGTATAAAAGCAGATTTTCTGATAAATACTGATGTCAAACTTTCCCTAGTCCAAGTCAGGGAAGTAGTTGGCTATTTCTTGTCCAAATATTTTAAAAACGATCAGCTAAGCATCAACCCACCCTGCTTCGAGACCCAACTCCTCCTCTAGGGTAAATTTCTTGATGACCCTCTTACGGACTCCCCCTTTTCTTTATTATTACACTTGGAAAACAAAATCCTCAACTTTAGATCTTCGGCTTCCCTTCCAAAAAGCAATCACTCCCGCCCCAGAAGTCACTTCTCCATTCTACCTTCCCTTTTCTATCCTTACTCTCCTGTAGCCGTATTACACTGTCTCTAGCAAAGCGCTCCCTAGTCTCGTCACGCTTGCAGAAGTTCCCTCCCAGCCGCGCAGGGCACATTCACCTGCAAGGAAGTTACTGATCTCCTCGGGGATGGCGGGCAAGCCCTGCATCATGACCAGGTGGTCGCACGGGAACCCCTTGCTCAGCGAAGGCAGGGAAAAAGTATAACCACACCCCTTTCCCGGCTCCGGGAAGTTAGTTAATAAACCTCGGAGGCGGGGCTACTCTGCCAGCTTCTGCAACAATAGTCATTTCCCGTATCTTAAGTAGTATTGCGCATGTGCCCTTAGCACCGGAGCACGCTTGCGTTACTGCAAAAGTTCCCATTTCTATGGTTACAAAAACTCCGGACTGCCAAGTATCGCAGCACGTGACTCCAGTTTTACATTTCTCTCCATTTTTAGTGTGGGCTTCCCGTTCTTAAGTTTCACTTGAGTCTTAAGTTCTTTTCCACTATCAAAAATGGCCAAAAATGGTCCACGGCAGCTTCAGACTTTGGGGATTTCTATTCGATAAAACGTTTGGAACATGGATATGCAAAAAGCTTCTTTGATTGGCTGAATTGCGTTTTCCACGGTTTTAGTTCTCGACCACCTTGACTCGGTTTGCAGTCTTCTAATTCTGCACGATCTGGGATTCCAGGTTTTAATAGTCGGGCATTTATCCTGGCTGCAGTGGTATGTCATTACCGGAATGACTCCTTTGGGGACGAACTGGATTTTCTTTTGAGTGGACTTGCATAAAAGAATGTTCTGTTCACCTGTAGAAGGTTCTGTGTCCGGAATAAAGTGGAAAAAGTAAAATCCGCTTGTGGAGAAATAGCAGCCAAAAGATCACTCGCAGGAGAAGGCTTTTTCAGTTTTGTTTTGATTTCAAGCAGCAATTTGCTTTCACACCTCTGTACACATCTAAAAAAAAATAAAATACAAGATTATTTCTTGTTCTGTAGTTAATGCAAAGTCATGACTTTTTAATCAGTTGCAACTTTCTGAATCTCAAAAATAATATTTGTGTATGCACTTAAAAATCTAGGGCTTGGTTTCCCAAATTGAAGTCAATCTAGGGGAGGCACAAATATTTTTTGCGCCTCCCTTTTGTAATTTTATTGTAACAAACATTGTTACAGAAAAAAGTTTCACCTTTCCCAAAGTTTCATTGTACTGTTTTCCTTATTCATTTCTGTTCATTTTGGTATTTAATTTTTAGGTGTACATTAAGGTTATACCAAAGAGAAGTTTAATGGCAAAAAGTTTAGGAACCCCTGCCTAGAAGGAATGCAAAAGAAGTTGAACAAATTTATAGTTGCTAAAGCTGAGCATGCACAAACAAAAATAACCTCTTAATTATAGTATTATTGATTAATTCTGAAAATCATTATTTTCTCCAACAATTTTGTATTCAATTCTTTTGTATAGAAAAGATGCTATACACATAGAATGAAAGAATGACTTTTTTTAAGTCCATTGATCTATAAAGCATGACATTACTGACAGAAGTGTTCGCTAGAATTTCAATCAAGAAAATATCTAGGGTTGAATTTAGAATTTGGTTGCTTCCAGGTATGTTGCAATTACAATTCCCAGAATTTATAAACAGCAGATGAAACTCAAATACTTTGGCCACCTAATGGGCCACCTAGTGGAAGGAATCACTGGAGAAGAGCCTAATGTTGGGAAAGATTGAGGGCAAAAGAAGAACGGGACAACAGAGAATGAGGTGGCTGGATGGAGTCACTGAAGCAGTAGGCATCAGTTTAAATGGATTCCAGAGGATGGTAGAGGACAGGAAGGCCTGGAGGAACATTGTCCATAGGGTTGCGATGAGTCGGACACGACTTCGAACTAATAACAAATAAACAGTATGGTCATTGCTACCGTATCCATGCAGACCAAATTTAAATATGATGAACATAGGTAATGTATAAATATCTTGTGTTGCACAGAGAACCAAAGGACATTTGTTCCTAGAATTAATGGAAAAAGTATCAATCTAATTTTAATAAATTATTGTAAAACTTTTTTTTCTTACATTCAAAAGAGTTACACTTATGTTCATTATTGCTTTGCTTACAATAGAAATTTAAAATTGTCCACTTTCATCTTAATCACTATCAAACCATCTTTAAAAGGACCTGATAGCTCATTAACAGCTTCTGATATTCCAAAAATATCCATTATTTATCTTAAGATCTATATAAGATCTTTTCATTCAGTTCCACTAATGGCAGTGTCTGATATGTATTTGCATCTAAGATTTTTGTCCTGGTTAAACAAAAGGTAGAAAACTTTTCTGTTATTAGTTTGCAAAGACCAATTTTGTTCCTTAACCCTTGAACTCTAAAAAGACCCAGTGTAAGACTGAAAATAAAAGGAATGGTAATTGGGACAGTAAAACAAAGAGCACACTCAGTCTTACATTCTTAATACAACAATCTTATGATAATAATCTGGGATAGAAAAGGTTTAAACAGAGGAATGGTCCTTCTGTTCTATTGGCCAGGTGACAGAAGATGGATGCTGAAACCTGATTAAGATGACTTCTTAGCTGAGTTGATGATAACTCTGTTTCACTTTACTTCCCTGATGAAATGGCTGGTGACAAGTGATAGTTGATGGAAATAGGAGTGTGATAAAGCTGCAGCTGATTGTGGCCCTGTCTCCTTCAGTCTCTCTGCTATGAACCTGATATAATGACTACTGCCAGGTGACAGCTGATATGGCTTCTTAGCGGAGCTTACTTCTCTTCATTCGTTCTGCTGCCAGCCTAATAGTTTAATATGAAGGAAGAGTTATAAGCCACTGTCCTTTCAACCTCCATTAATCCTTTAGCTAGAATTTAATGCAATTTTCTCCAACTTACTGCTGTTGAGATGAGTTGGCATTGTAGCTCCCAGAATCTCCAATAAATATTTGTGCCATGATAGCTTATACTTTTTAAGAGTTGGGCTCTGACACACCTGAGGGCACTAAACTGGAAAGTACTATTGTATCTGGCAATTTGAGGAGTTGCAATTTTTAAACAATCTGAAGACTGGAAGACTGAAAAGCAGGGGTGAAATCCAGCAGGTTCTGACAGGTTCTGGAGAATCGGTAGCAGAAATTTTGAGCAGTTCAGACAACCACTAGTGGAAATTTTGAGTAGTTCAGAGAACCGGCAAATACCACCTCTGGCTGGCCCCAGAGTGGGGAGGAAATGGGGATTTTGCAGTATCCTTCCCCTACCATGCCCACCAAGCCACGCCCACAGAACTGGTAGTAAAAAAAAAATGGATTTCACCATTGGTGAAAAGCCAATTTAATTTGGTGTAGGTATAGTGAATCTATTAGCTTTTTTTTTTTTTAAGCTTGGTTAACTTGGCAGATGGTGAAGATCCTGACAGTTGTAGTTTACCAATATCTGGAAAACCATAGTTTCCGACTGTATTTTTTTCCTTTTGAGAGGAAACATATTGAGGATGAGAAATTTTATTTGCTCATATCTTTAAAAATGGAAAGATCCATTGAAGAGAAAGGGGAAATAAAAATTATCTGCATGAAGGGTTGAACATAACCTTCCTTCTCAACGAGTTATTCTTCAGCAGCTTTCTATTACTTTTTTTAATGTACAGGAGAGAAAACTAGATAATAGGCATTTTGATCAAATAATGAAAATAAATGTTCTCTGCAATTCTTGAACTATAGTTTGGTATTTCTTCTACTTATCTTTAATTAGACAAGGAAGCTATTTTAGCTAGCAATAGTATTTTATTATCCATTTTATTGCTGACTTAACCCACATTCAAGCAGTTAAGTAACTGGTCCGTATAATGTCATACAGTAATAGTATCTGTGGGTTATAGTGATTTTTATATTTGTGTTAATTGTTAATAAATGCTACTCTTTCTGCCTAGGGAATACTTGTATTGTGTTTGTGTCTCTCTCCAATTGTTATAATAGCTATTAATGTGTACTTTAGGTTACACATTTCTGTCAAAAGACTCGGGAAGCATGTATGTACATAATAGGTTAACAAGGAAATAGTATCCAATCCAGCGATTTTGACCTTTGGGGCTAATCTTAATCCTACTTTAAGTTTAATTTACTGTTCAGTATCTCCTCAGAAACCAATTTAAGATGTCATCTGAACCAACAAATACTCCATTTACACTGAAATTACTTTCCCTGTTGACATTATTATAACTGTTAGCTCTGTGAAAGGAGGTGATCTGAAGTCAACTGAAAATACTCCAATAAAAGTAAGTGCACTTTCTTAAATGGATTAGAGATCACAGCTTAAAGCTACAGCAACAATATAGTGCCAATTAAGCTAAAGTGTGGGAACTTAAGCCAAAACCTTCCCAAGAAAGTTAATGAATTGAAATTTAAATCTATTAAATCTTTCTTTATTAGTTTGTGAATTAATTGAGAATATGGGAGCTTCCAGAGATGACCTACCTCAGTAAACCTTCAGTGAAAAGGGATAAACAGATCATTTCCACATGGTATCCTATGTAATTTAAGTTTACCTTGTAGTTCACCGTGTAGAAATTATTCTTGACTGGATGGAACTGTATCAACAAATGCTATACTACACTTGTAAATGCATTTTCTTCCTGGTCGTCAATATTGCTATAATTGTAGGATAAAAAAAATGAAGATTTTTCATGTTCTGCAGTACTAATAAGTCAGAGCCTATGTTCTAAAGTTCTCTGGGCTTCTCCCTTCTTTCCCAAACAAAAATATACTTGATAATTGACTAGATAGCTGAGATATTTTTACCCTATTCCTTCTAACTCTAGACTAAGGTCTGTTGTCTTGCCAGATTTCTCCCTTGCACTGATTGCTTGCTTCCACTGCTCTGCCCACAACAGAGCCCCTTGTGTGTTGTCTCAGCTGAAAAACAATTTTCTGGTGGCCAAATCCACCTACAAGTTATCACAGTTCCACGTTAGCCACTAAACAGTTCGAGATCAATGAGATTTTCAAATGGGTCTATCTGCCTGTTGACTAAAGCATCTCACAGGGTTTTTAAGCAGGCAAGTGTACCTATTAGCTAACATCAGTGTTAACCAAAGGGTAGACTGGGTTGAATGGATTTTTGAAGGTCCACTTTCATCCATAAATTAGCACCATTATATATTACCTAAGAGGCAGCTTGCACTAACAGGATTATTCCCCTAACCCTAAACAAGATTTTATTTTGTGGATAACTCTGTAATAGGGCATTGCATGTCAAAACAACTGGACACAAAGAGAGTTTTTCCCCCACCCCATGCCATCACCCTACTAAAAACCTAATTCCCACAACACTGTCTTATGCCTAAGGAGATTTAACCTATGTATTAGGGCTATATTACTATTACCCTTCTCATCTTTCCTATTACCTTCTCCTATTGGTATCTTATTATTTATCACAGTGTTGTTTGTATGTACACTGAGAATTTATGAACCAGAGACAAATTTCTTGTGTATCCAATCACACTTGACCAATAAAGAATATTTTATTCTATATTCTATTCTATTTATAGATGTTCCTCCAAACAGTTGCATTAAAATGCTGAATTCTACAAATTGGCCCTGGTTATGTAATAAACTTTCTGTTCTTGAAATTGTGTTGACAAGGGTTGAAACAATTGTCAGAATAAAATCTATCATTATCTCCAAGAGTGCGAGACATTTAGAACAGTCCAAAACTGAATACTGCTTCTAGCTATCCTCTATGATTTGCATAATAAAGCAGTTGAATCTGTTATCCAGTTGCCTCCTCTTAGACTTGCAGCTATCCTCAAGATAGCATGGGGATTTCTAGATTAACGTAATTTTTTTCAGTGGTTTTGGAAATGGTTTCTTGCTCAAGAGGAAGAGGATCTATTTTGAATATTTAAAAAGTGAAATCTTGCTATTTATGTCAGAAACAGCTTCGCTCAGAATATAACGGGCAAGTTCAAGCTTCATATCTTTCTGTTTTAAATGTAAATGGGAGAGTTTTTGATACCTTGTTTATAAAAGGGATGGAGATCTCAGTAAATTGGAGAAGTATCTTTTTTTTTAAATCATCCCTTAAAAAGCAGGATAATATGGGATAGAGATAAAGACAGCTGTATTCTCTTACTGGATTCAACAGAAATAGACTCAGATAACTCAGAAATCATATTGACATTCATTTTAAAAATAAAAATACTGTAATATCAGGTATCTAGTTATTTGAGTATCCTAATATTTACAGCTTTCCTATTCTGAAATTGTGACTTTGATTAGAAATTCATCATTTTTATCATTTAAATGTCTAATCATATTGAGTATCTTGATTTTGTAGAAATGTGTAGTGCCAATCAAACACAAAATGACATTTATTAAAATGTTTAACAAAATCGAGTTAGCTCTGAAATCTTCGATATTCTGTGTTAGATTCTGAGTTAAATGAATACAATTTGACTGTACCTCAATAAGAGCTATGGTAGTGATCATCATATTCTATGGGATTTCTTGCAAGCTGCTCATTCAACAATGAGGTGTATATACCTTATGATTTAATGGATACTCTTTGATCTTATGCAGCATATACATAGTTATTGAATCAGCTTACTCTCAGATGAGTGTGCATAGAATTAACCAAATAAATTTTAATTATATAGTAGTTTCTGAAGCTCTTTGACTGAATGCCAATTGTTTTGTCTGTTCTTACAGTAGTGCCTAGTGACTTGAAAAAACTAATGCATGTAATTATTGAGGCCTAAGTGTCTTAAGGTATGGCTGTTTTTCTTTGCCAGCCATTAAATTATTTTTTTCATTTTTTTAAGCCTGACTTACAAAATCTATCTTGCAGAAATGAAAGAATTATTTCACAACATAGTCCTAATAATTTTATTTTAAATAAATGCCCACACTGGCATTTCCAATTCTGTACATTACATTCTATTTTTAAAAAGTGCTGAACATTTGACTGATTGAAATTTTTCAGTATTATATTAATATAGCAATGTTAATATATTAATAGCTATTAAGTTGAAATATTCTAATTTAAAAGACGTTTGAGGTATGACTTGTTCCCTTTAAATACACCTTACCAACTCAGTAGTATTTCTTTTAAATATGTATTAATAGGATGACCCTGTACATGCATTAATCTTTCTATTTCTTAGGTGTATCTAACCATATGTGTTTTTCTTTCAGCAAAAATGAATTAAACCTGGTATGGCTGAAGATTATTTTCTTTTGCCTTCTTATGTAAGTAAACATAAATTATTGATAAACATAAATGGCTCTCTTAAGAGCAGTTTTGTTTTCGATGTATAGTACTTGTCAATGCATAGAGTTTTATCAATGCTGTCTATAATACTCCAAAGCTTTATTTTTGATTATGTGCAAACAAGCTACTCTAATTGAAGGAAGAGTAATACCCTCAAATCAAGGGTGAAATGATTTTTGTGTATTTGATGTTTGAATAATGTTAGGAGGTATTTTCCTCCTTCTCTTTGGTCTTTCTTTTTTTCTTTTTTTTTTCTTTATTTCTTTTCCCCCTCTCTTATTTTTTTTAATTCTCTTCTTAATTTTTCTTGTTATATCTTTATTCTTTTTTTCCTCTCTCTCTCTGTTTCCTTTTTATTTTTTATTGCTATTATTATTATTATCCTTACTATCCTCTCTCTTTACTTTTACCTTAATTGAAGCTGACTATATAAATATATAAAGATTAATTTGATTAGGAAATAAGAGTATAAATGATTGTGATTTTTGAATGAATTTTTGAATAATAATAGCACTTAACAATTACAGAAAATTGATCTTAAAGTGGCTCAAAATGTTGCTTTTCATAGAAAAATAAGAAATAAGCATGAAATGGGAGAAATTTAGAGAAAATTTAAAGCTTAGGAGAGAGCAAGTGAGAAGATATTTGTTACAATACACTTCTATTTTAAATTAGTAGGAGACATGGAGGAGAATATGTTGAAAAATAATACTGGTAACATATTGTGAATTAGTTAAAACTAGATAGCCAAATAATAGATGCAGGAGTGGAGGAAAGCATAAAGCTGGATAATAGCTAAAATAAAATGCTATGAACCAGCTAAATAAATGAAGTTAGGAGTGGAGGAAAGCATGACTCTGTAGAACAGTTAAAGCAAAGCTGTGATCCAGTTTAACAAATTGAGGTAGGAGTGGAGGAAAGCATGATGCTGAAGAACAGTTAAAGCAAAGCTGTGAACCAGCCAACAAATAGAGTTAGGAGTGGAGGAAAGCATGATGCTGGAGAACAGTTAAAGCAAAGCTGTGAACCAGCCAAAAAATAAAAGTTAGGAGTGGAGGAAAGCACAATTCTGGAGATCAGGTGAAACAAAGTTGTGAACCAGTCACAAATAGATGTAGGAGTGGAGGAAAGCATTGCTGGAAAACAACTAATTGAGTTGTGAACCTGTTTAACAATAGATTTAGGAGGAGTGGAGGAGAAAAGGTTGGAGAGCAGTTCAAACCAAACTGTGAGCCAGCCAAGTAAGTAAGGTTAGGAGTGGAGGAAAGCATTGCTGGAAAACAGCTAATTAAATTGTGAACCAGCCAAAAAATAAACCTAGGAGGAAGTGGAGGAGATAATACTGGAGAATAGTTAAAGCAAAACTGAACCAGTTAAACAAGTAGAGATGGGAGTGGAGGAAAGTACTGCTGGGAAATAGCTATTTAAATTATGAACCAGCTAAATATTAGATTTAGTAGTAATGGAGAATAAGCCTGAAGTAAGCAAAAATAAAATATTTTGCGAGTAATAAATTATAGATGAAAATGTTGAATGAATGTTAAAATGAATCTATTTCGAAATGACTTTAAGAGAGGAGAAAAATATTTTATGTTAAGACTATGGACATTAGATGTCATTAAGAGAGGTAAAATAGAGATTTGATGTAATGGGTTTTAGGATTAAGGAATATATATGAAATACTGATTGTTAAAATGATAAAAATTTAGAATGATGTGTATTTGGAAATGATTGAATATAAGAAGGAGCTGTGTATATTTGGAGATAAAGATTTAGGGTGATACAGTAGAATGTTAAATGTTTAGAATAAGATGTTAGAATGTGTGATAAAAAATCGGGATTGGATTTTTTTTTTTAAGATGTAAATGGATGAAATATGGAATTGAATTGATTAAGGGAGTGTGAACAATTGTACCTATTCTATACTGGATCAAACCTTTGCTCTAAAAAGGTGTATTTTATGTTTTACGTTTAAAAATATTTTTTTTTTAAAAAAATTTTTTTTTAAATCGGGTGAAATGCTCCCGGTTCGGACTGGATCGCCTGATGGAGACGGGTGGTTCGAAGAACTGGTAGCAAAAATCCCTGCCCCCCACCCATGCCCAGCTGAGCCGTGTGATCATCAGAGGCTTTTTTTTTAATTTTTAAAAGCAATTTTTCTACAATCTCTTCAGAGGTTGTAGAAAAAAAGCTTTTAAAAGCCTCTGATGATCCCAGCTGGGTTGCCTGATCGGCAGAGGCTTTTTTTCTTTTAAAAAATATTTTTTCTACAATCTCTTTCTAACCAAAGTTGATGTATGTATATCTGTATGCATGCATGCATGTATATATGTATTCATTCATTCATTCATTCATTCATTCATTCATTCATTCATTATGCTTCTGGACTTTGTGCATGAGGTGTGGAAAAACTGAAACTTTGATATTGGGTTTTACTTGTTAGATAGGTTTGTTGTTATAGAAATGGCTAGTTTATACTATTATATAAAAGTAAATGGTTGATATTTGGTGTTATTATTTTATTCTACTGCACCAAAAGAAGTCAGAAGTCAAAAGTCAATGCCTTCCCCCCGCTTTTCCCCCCTTTTCCCTTCCCTTTTCCTTCCCCTATCTTTCCTAATATTTTCTTTTGTATTTCTGTATCTTATAATATTAATGCAAAACATCTTTCTATATGAGGTCACCATCATCATGTGGCTTTTTGTAAGGTATTTTCATGAAGTTGCTTTTAATATACCTTGCAAGACTGCTACAATAAAACTCTGTTTAAATTTCTGCCTGTAAGAGTTGGCTTAAGCCATGAATTATTACTTTGTGAAATTAAGGAATCTTGGCAAAATTTCCATTCAAATTTAGTTTTAATGTAAAATGTCAGACTATCATGTGGTTTACAATGAGATCATTCAATTAAGAAAAGAGCTTCTCAGACATTACTTTTGATATACATGTAGCATAGACAATATGTCCATATAGCAGAATCAAAAGGATAAAAGTTTTCAAACACATTTCACAACAGTATGCTGCTAAAAAAACAGGAACATGTGAAAATTTAATATTTTCTTATTTATTCAATCCTTTATATTAAAAGATGACAATTTAAATTATTATTCTTTACTCAGTCAATAGTTTCTGTTTTATGAGTCTTGAGACAGAAAATACTGCATTTGTAACTATTGACAATGATGAATCCACATATAGACGGGAGGTTGAACAACTAGCCTCGTGGTGTGACCGGAACAATCTGGAACTGAACACACTCAAAACTGTAGAGTTGGTGGTAGACTTTAGGAGAAACCCTTCCATACTTCCACCTCTTGCAATACTAGACAACACATTATCAACAGTAGAGACTTTCAAATTTCTAGGTTCTACCATATTGCAAGATCTAAATGGACACGTAACATCAAAAACGTCATCAAAAAAGCACAACAAAGAGTGTTCTTTCTGCACCAACTCAGAAAGCTCAAACTGCCCAAGGAGCTGTTGATGCAGTTCTACAAAGGAATTATTGAGTCTATTATCTGCACCTCTACAACTGTCTGGTTTGGTTCTGCAACCCAACAAGACAGACACAGACTTCAGAGGATAATTAGAACTGCAGAAAAAACAATTGCTACCAACCTGCCTTCCATTGAGGACCTGTATACTGCACGAGTCAAAAAGAGGGCTGTGAAAATATTTACAGACCCTTCACATCATGGACATAAACTGTTTCAACTCCTACCCTTAAAACAACATTATAGAGCACTGCACACAGAACAACTAGAAACAGGAACAGTTTTTGCCCGAATGCCATCACTCTGCTAAACAAATAATTCCCTCAACACTGCCAAATTATTTACTAAGTCTGCACTACTATTAATCTTCTCATCGTTCCTATCACCCACCTCCTTCTGCTAATGACTGTATAGCTGTAACTTTTTTGCTTGTATCCTTACAATTTATATTTACTGTTTCCTAATATGATTTGATTGGTTATTTGTATCCTATGACTATCATTAAGTGTTGTACCTTATGATTCTTAATGAATATATCTTTTCTTTTATGTACACTGAGAGCATATGCACCAAGACAAATTCCTTGTGTGTCCAATCACACTTGGCCAATAAAAATTCTATTCTATTCTATTCTATTCTATTCTATTCTATTCTATTCTATTCTATTCTATTCTATTCTATTCTATTCTGGTTTCGGATAGATATTGTGGTTTCATTAACCTATTATTAGCCAGTTCCTGATTCTTCCTATCTTTTGTAATTCAATAATAGTCCACTTTATTTTGGCTATCAGAGCACTGAAAACATATGCTGTGTTTCAGATATATGCACTTTACATAATATTTGGTAAAAACTGACACCTATAACAACCTGCCTTTGATATTCCAAATGAGCATCCGTTGCACTTTTGATGCACCATACGTTTATTATTGTCCACTTTTAATTGTGGAATTGATTGAGCTACTGTTCAGTAGAATGATACGTCAGTTGCCATTTACAATGGGGTAAATCAGTCCTATTCAAACTGTTCACCATATTGGTATGTAATCTTCAGGGTGAAGAAGGGAATGAGTATATATCATGTACCAATTGAATGGCGCTCTCTTTGATCATCACCACCTGCACACATGGACAAAGTACATTCATATAGTCATTCAAGAAGCTCTCTTTGAGCCATGGTGGCACAGTGATTAGAATGCAGTACTTCGGGGTAATTCTGCTGACTGCAAGCTGCCAGCATTTCAGCAATTCAATTCCCACCAACTCAAGATTGACTCAGCCTTCCATCCTTCCAAGGTCAATAAAATGAGGAGCCAAATTGTTGGGGGCAATATGCTAACCCTAACCCTAATGATTGTTGAAAAAGCCAGTTGCATGTATTAATATCTAGTAAAGTAAGTAGATCCAGACTCAATCCTGATTCTGGAGAATATCAGTACAAATCATTTTACAACTAATAAGAAAAATAATGTTTCTGCTCATCAATAATCTTGTTGTTCAGTTGCTAAGTTCTGTTTGACTCCTTGCACCCCTACGGACCCCAGCAGGCCAGGGCCCCCCATGTCCTCCTCTGTTTCCTGGTGTTTGCCGAAACCCATGTCCACTGCAGCAATGACATTATCTAACCATCTCGTCATCTGCCTTCAATCTTTCCCAATATCAGGGTCTTTTCCAATGAATCCTCTCTTGTCATTTGGTAGCCAAAGTATTTGAGCAATGATGTTGGTACATATAATCAAGTATGAAACTAAATTTGAGCCAAATTGTAGTTTATGTTTTTACTTGGCTGTTCACCGCCCTGAGTCCTCAGGGAGAAGGGAGGTATACAAATTTAACAATAAATAAATAAATAAATAAATAAATAAATAAATAAATAAATAAATAAATTTATAATTACAGATATTTGTACTAAAAATATTATTGTTTCCAACATAATTAAGATATAAGACAAATTCTCATGGACCAATGGTGATTTTCAAGTGTGTGTGCTCTGTTAGTTTTATTAATTAATGAGAAAGCATTTCTTATCTTATACTGCCAGATCTCTCTGTAATGGAAGACAATGGCAACTTTCCCAGTGACCTCAGTGGAAACGAGATTAGATCTATCATTTTCATATATTACACTTCAAGGAGCTATGGTTTGAAATTCTACATTCTGTGCCAAGTATTTCAAGAGGCTCAGTAGTACAATAACCATAAGCAGAGAATTTTTAAGCAGTTCACTGATGACTCTGGCAATTAATTTTGTACTCCTTTTGCAAGAAAAGTTTGAGCACTAGTGTGTGTATGTGTTTTGTGCACGTGTATGTGCATGTGCATGTAACTTCAAGTTATTGTTCATTTATAGCAACTGCCTGGACAAGGCCCTTCAGTTTTTGACAAGATTTCAAAAGTGGTTTGCCATTGTCTATTTCTTAGGGCTGAGAGAATGTGACTGACCTAAGGTCACCCAATTAGTTTTCTTTCTAAGGCTGGACTTAAATTCACACCAGAAATATACAAATTGAGGATTATCTAATTAACATATCCCCATATTCTGCAGTATAAAACATTGTTTTAAATATATGATCATTTCTTCAGACTGGTCCTTTTGTTCCTGCCTTAATTTTTTTCCTTTCATGTTAAACCCTGATTCTGGTATCTCAGTATCCTGAACCAGTGTCTGAACAGGATTGGACTGGATGAGAGATAATAAAGTGAGAATCCAAATAACTGTCTGGTTTATGTGTTCAATTAAGTGGTATTAATTAAATTAAATAGTATTTAATCTTGAAAGGATTGCACTCTTAACGATCAGATACATAAATTTGTAGCTGTCTCCAGTTTACAATATATATGCTGTTTCGATTGACTGTGTGTTACCCAGAGAATTCTTATTAGTGGATGATATAATAAATTGGTGTTTAGGTAAACAGATTGATAGACAAACATATTTTCTTCTAACATTTTCACAAATTCAAAAACTGAATTCCTAGTAGACCTTAGACATTGCATGATATTTTATACCATATAATTTCTCTTAGTAGCTGGCAATAAAATAAAGTAGCTCTGTATTCATGAGTTTGGTGTGAGACAGACCATTGCGGTATAAGTTAGTAGACATCAAACTGTAGTTAGTCATGATAATTGTAGATTCAGTACATTTTACTTTGTACTTTCTTTCTATAATTCTATAGTGCCCTAGGAAAGTATACTGGAGCTTTCAGAATATTAGGCTCTAATCTATATGCATTCACTTGGTAGTAAAATTAATTGATTAGAGTAAGACATATTGCTAAGTAAACATGCGGCCCTCCCAAGCTCCATGTTCCCTGGCAGAAGGTTGCAGGAGTTCGTCACAGCCTCCCAAGCTCCATTTTATGCCACCACAGGCATCCCTGACACGAGTAACTTTGAGCTGGCCATGCCACCCTGGCCAAACCCATCCAGCCCCCAAGGTCAAACACAACCCTGATGCACCCATCAGTGAAATCGAGTTTGACACCCCTGGGCTACCAGAACATTACTGTGAAAGAATCAGAGATGATGTGGTTTTCTGCTATTTCATCTATTTATGCTCTTTATTATTACAGTATTTATATGACCAAAATCCAGCTATTAAATATCTTTCTGTATTATACAGAACCAAGAAAATGGTATTGGACAAATGAAGCAGAAATAATGGTTGCAAAAGCATGTTTTAAATCCAAGAAACAGTAAAAGCACAAGAAAGAAGCTGGTCACTCTCTAGGTCACTAGAGTATAAAAGGGAGGGAGGGAGGGAAACACTCAGGCTTTCTTGATTCTCTTACTGCAGCCTATCTCAACAGAATGCAGTTCCAGCCAGACTTGTGTATTCTGTCTCCTGACTTGGCTTGCCTCAAAATGCTGACATCAATCTTGAAAGCTTTCTGTTGTCTGTGCAACACCTATAAGTGAATTCACAAATAACTAATGTCCTTGTTTCTCTATACTCTCTCAAACTTAATTTTTCACCTATAAAATGGCAGTATATTAATGTACTATTCTGAAACAATATTGTGATAACGAATGAGGTAAGAGTATCATAAGATGATAAATAACGTGATGTTTTTGTTTTTTGTGGTTACATTGTTTGCCAAATAATGCTACTGAATTAAGGTTCCCAGATTGATATTAACACCTATCTTTACAAGACATATGAAGACATGTTGAAGGCATTGCTACATACATATACGCTTATTATGCTTTTCTCTTTGCTGACCAAAGGATTCCACAACTCATTATTATTATAATTTATGAGAGTTACATAATCCTTTTTGACAGATTTAGGATGCCATTGACTCAAACGGAAAGCTTTCTCTTATCCAACCGGATATTATTTTCTCAAACATATACCATATTATTGTCAGCTATTCCCCAATTCACATATGCTTATTTTTGATATCTTTTCATAGCATTTGTCCACCAAAGTAATATAGCCTGCTTGGTTTTACACAGTGTTACCATAATATTTATTTTTTAAAATAAAATAAAATAATAATATAAAATAATATAAAATATAATAATAATAAAACGTATCACCTGAATCCCAGTGATTCTGAGCAGGTCTTACAGTGAAACTATTTATGCGTGATGCAGTGAGAGAAATTGTTACAGAGCCTGACGCACTGAGTAATTCTCCGTTTTCGCTTTTAAACAATGACATAAATAAACATTTGATCCATAGCTTCATATAGATGAAAATATAAAAATAGTAAGAACAGCCCTGTGGAATGAGGCCAACTCTTGTTCATATAGTACATCTGAATCCCACTGATTTGTTCAATTGCATTCAAGAAGTTCACCACCATGGGCATGCAAGCAATAAACGTATCTACTGTTGGTCCCTATCTGTAAGTACTAAGATGACCTGCAAGAGGTGATCAACAGCCATGAGAACTAGCTGTTGATAGCCAGATCTTTCTTGAATTTGTCCAGTGCTCTTTTATAGGAACAAATTTATGTATTGCTACACTTATGCATAATTTAAAAAAGTTATTAATAAAAATATTTTATATTATTGACCCTGAATCACATCACATCTAATCATAATGGCTGATCCAAAGTTCTAAAAAATATGCTGTTCAGATTTGTCATACCAAATCAATTGATTTGATTTACCTCTGTTATGTCTTGTCTTCTCCACCTTTGCTCCATGCCTCTGTATCCTTTCCTTATTCGTCATATAGCAACCATTCTAGTGCCACATTTTCTTTTAGAGTTATATATCTCTACCACACAAAACAAACAGAAGCAGAGTTTTAAAGAAAAATATTAAGACAAAAATGTGATGGCTTAGATGATCTTCTGGACCCCTTTTCCCTTAATACCAAAGCTATCACTACTGACATTGGATCTGAGACTACGAATAGTTAAAGGAACAATGCTTGCAAGTACTCCCTGATGGTGGGAAACATTTTTAGTTGTAGACCTATGCAAAGGTTTTTAGATGCGTACCATGCCTAACTGTGGTTCATACTTTTGACTTTTATGTTTATAATTATTTCTAAAAATAGAAACTTTCTCAGCACATATCATTCATCTAAACTGTCCCTATGCTGAAAATATCTGTTTTGCTGTAAACTGGGTAAGTAGCAATAACCATACAGTTTTCTTCACAAAAAGTCAAAACTTTTTTTGTCTTTGCCTTCTGAAATTGATTTTGGAGCTCCTTCTGCAGGTGCACTGGCTTTCCTCATACCACCAGTCTCTCACCTACTTTTAGCTCTGTTTTGATTTATTCTTAGATTCCCCTTCCTTTTTCAACATTACCAGTAAGGATGATCTTTGCACCTGTCAGAGTTACTCCACAGGGTCCATTGAGATATTTGTCCTTCCACCACATCATATGACACTAACAAATGGTGAACTAAAATAAATTATTATGCCTGGCTGGATTAAAAGAAGTAGAAGGGGAATACAATGGCTAGGATGCATGGATATCTTCATAATGATTATTGGAATGTCATTGAAAGAATTATGGGCTTCTGCTGGACACTGATCAAGATGGTGAATATTGGTTTATACAGTCAGCAGAACCTTGATGAAATATGATAGATAAATAAATAGATAATTTAGAATATATTTTAATGTGTGTATTTTCTGATATTAATAATATTGTATTTGGGGGGCATTGTCAACTTGTCAGCCATATTAATTGTGGATTATGTTTCTTCCCGGCCAGCCAGATCAGTTAAATCTTTATGTCCCTGACATAATTTTAGTTATTCATGGCATTGGAATTCCCTTTCCAATGTGCTAAAAGTATTGTTTTTCTTATACTCATTTTCCATTTTGAAATATTTATGGAGGATTTCGGTTTATATGACTATCATTTTAAAAGTCTAGTAATGCTGATAACAAAATATATCAAGATCCTAGATATATAGATATATACAACTCTTCTATGTACTTCCTTATGCTTCTTACATGTGAAAAATTGCCTGATAATATGAGTATGCTGTATTAAAGATATTTATGGTTCTTTGCAATGGAATTAATATCTGATAAATTGAAGGATGATACTATAAACAAAGTAGATATTTAATCACACAGATAAACACACACTTAGGATGCAGTGTGTATGAGATAACCCTTCAAAACATAACATTTTTTTTTTCTGGCATGGTTCTCATATATATCTGAAGTTTACAATGCACAAATGCCTATGCTATAAATTTTCAAGTCACATTAATGTGGCAATAAAATTCAGTAGCTTGAAAGTTGCACTTGTAAAATATTTATGAATATGCATGACTGTGACAGGGATAAACTGATTCATCCATTTCATTTCACAGAAGCTGTTTTTGGTTCCATTTCCCTCCCTCTGCAGGTCACAGCCCATCAAGTCCCAGCACAGAACTCAAATATTTTGCTGGAAACTTCAGTGAGGAAAATGTTATTTTAAAGAAAAGCATACAACTGTTTCCATCACTTTGTAGGGTCATTAGCTGAGACTTTGTATATTTTCCCCTTTTTTCTAGATGGTTGAGTTGATTTCCTAAATTTCTGTAGAGCGTGATTCCTTGCCATGGCTATAAATCTAGTTTCAACTTCACTTCTTCCATGAAGCCTTTAGCTTAATCCTGTACAAAAAGAAATCCTAGAATTTACTAGGATTTAGATGCAATCCTAGAATTTACTAGGGAGTAAGCCTTGGAGGAGTCAGTTCACTGAGACTTACTTCCAGGAAAACATGGTTAACATTGAACTATTGATTTATAGAGCAAGCTAAATATATTTATTCAGCAGTGAAACCCTTTACACTCCATGGAACCTCCTTCTTAGAAGGTGTCTTTAGGGTGGCATAGCATTTTATTGATAACTTTTTTTCATTTATTTGGCCTTTGAATAAATACATTGGAAGAGAGGATCAGTAATTTATTTCCAAATATTTGTATTTCCCTGCACTACAGAGCAAGAGTTTTGAAATATATATTTGGAATATCTAAAGTAAAAGAATCTGCAAATGTATTCCTGAATTAATTACAACACAGATAGTTATCCTCCTCCATAACACATGCCACAACTATATTGGAGTTTCCAGGTATCTTTTAAATAATCTGCGACTTCTCTTTACAAATGAGGAAGATATATTAATCTATCTATATCTATATCTATCTATCTATCTATCTATCTATCTAATGTCTGGCAGAATTTTATAAACTTATTTTTTGAAAAAGATACTTAATTCACTCCTTCTTTGGAGACAATGTTAATTAATTAAATTATAAGAGTATTCTTCAATGTCAAGAATAATTTTCTAAAAAAAAAATAACAATTTTGATGAAAAATTTAATTCCAAGTAGGAGCTGTCCCTGTATTATAATGATATATACCATTTTCTCTGCCTATTGATTTTGTAGATGAGCTTCTATTCTTGAATTCTATTCAATTCTATCAGAATTGAATATGGTTCTTCAATGCAGCATACACAGTTATTCTGTAGAGCGTCTGTATCTGCAAAGAGCGTATTCAAAGATAAAATATGATTTGGGACACATATAAATGCAAATATAGTATTATCAGGAACACCTTAAAGCAATTGTGGCTTTTCTTGGACTAATGGGGCTGCCCTCAGGAGATGTATGAAATTCCAAGAGAAGACATGATTAGTTTCATATGGTCTATATACATGCTACAGCTACACGCATTCCCATATGCACTTCAAATTAGACTGCCTGGGTCTGGAACTCTGCATAGTCCTGAAATGTGCATAGAAAACACGTTTGTCCAAGGGAATTGGTTATCCAGCTCTGACAGCTGCCTGTTGATATGCAATAAAATATATTGGATCAGCTTCTGATTAACTGAGCAGTTAGCTCTTACTAGAATCAATAACACAGGAGATGACTATATTGTTCTACTGGTTTCATTAGTTGAAATTATTTTTTCTTTTTTTTTATTGAAAAGTTTTACAAAAAGTTTACATATTCCCCCCCCCCTTCCCTACCTCAACCTCCCCCCACCCCCCTCCTCTTCCCAGAGCAAATTACAGGGTATAAACTTCAACAATCATAATCAATCCTAGTCTAAACAATTATGACATTCCACATCTCTTGTTCCTTCAATTCCCTAATTACCCGCCTAGCTTTATTACTTAAAGACACACCAAATATCTATATAATCATTCATAACCTATCTGCAATTTCTTATTCCGGTATTTATTTTGAATATAATCTATCCATCTTCTCCAGTCTCTTAAATATCTTTCATTTGAATGATCCTTCAAGTACGCCGAGATTTTTGCCATTTCCGCTAGATTTGTAACTTTCATTGTCCACTCTTGGATTGTAGGTAAGTCTTGCTTCTTCCAATATTGTGCCACCAACAGTCTTGCTGCAGTTATTAAATTCAAAATCAATTTAGTCTCTGTGACTGTACAATCCGTAACTACCCAGCAGAAACAGCTGTGGTGTAAATTTCAACCTCTTTTTAAGAATATTTTGTAAAATCCACCAAATTTTTATCCAAAACGCTTTAACCTTTTTACATGTCCACCAAATGTGAAAATAAGTGGCATCCTCACAATTACATCTCCAACATTTTGGTTGTACATTCGGATACATACGAGATAGCTTTTTTGGGTCTAGATGCCATCTATAAAACATTTTATAAAAGTTCTCCCTTAAATTTTGCGCTTTGGTAAATTTCACATTTGTCACCCATATTTTCTCCCACGTTTCCATCATTATTGGCTGTTCAAAATTCTGCACCCATTTTATCATACAGTCCTTAACTAGCTCTGTTTCCGAGTCCATCTCTATCAATATATTGTACAATCTTTTTATGTGCATTGGGCTTTGGTCTCTAATTTGTTTAATTAAATTTTCATCACTTTGTATATCACCAGTTTTCTGGTCTTTTCTCCATCTGGCTTGTAACTGTACATATTGAAACCATGTTTGAGTTATTTTCTCCTCTTTCAACACATTCACAGATTTTAATTTTAATATACCTCCCTCCATAATGAGAATATCTTTATACGTAATTACATCCTGTCTACTTTCTATACTTGTATTCTCTATTGCGTGCCTGGGTGCTGTCCATATAGGTATGTTTTCATTTAACTTATATTGATATTTCTTCCAGACACGCAATAAAGCATTTCTCAGTATATGACTCTTAAATGCTCTATCCACCCTTTTTTCATACACTAAATAAGCATGCCAACCATAGACCAGGTCATGCCCTTCAATATTCAATATCCTTCCATTTGTTAAATTAATCCAATCACTAATTGCTGATAAAACAGCTGCTTCATAGTACAATTTTAAATTTGGCATTTTCAATCCTCCTCTTTCTCGTATGTCCTGCATTATTTTCAATTTTATCCTTGGTTTCTTACCTTGCCATACGAACTTATTAATACCTTTCTGCCATTCTTCCAGGTTGGCATCCTTTTTTAGTATTGGTATCATTTGAAAGAGGAATAAAAACCTAGGTAAAACATTCATTTTTATAACTGCTATTCTACCCAACAAGGACAGTTGTAATTTTTTCCATTTATCCATTTCAGCTTGTATTTTATGCCATATTAGTTCATAATTATACTTATACAATTTACCATTAGAAGATGCAATATAAACTCCTAAGTACTTGACTTTTTTAACTATTTCACATCCCGTTACCTTTGTAACTCCTCTTTTTGATTAGCTGTCATATTTTTAACTATCATCTTTGTTTTTCCAATGTTTATCTTAAACCCAGATACTTGACCATACTGTTTTATTATATCAATCAAAACCTTTGCTGATTCCACTGGATGAGTTAAGGTCATAACCAAATCATCTGCAAATGCCCGTATCTTATATTCATAGTTTCTAACTTTGATTCCCTTTATTTCATCTACATTACGTATTTTGTTTAACAGCAACTCCAAAGTTAATATAAATAATAATGGCGATAAGGGACATCCCTGCCTCGTACCTTTTTCAATTTTAAAAGTTTCTGTCAAACTGCCATTAATAATTATCTGAGCTGTCTGTTCCTGATATATTGCTTTTATGGACTGCATAAAGCAATTCCCAAATTGCATCCTATTAACCACTCTCAATAAAAATTGCCAATCTAATCGATCAAAAGCTTTTTCCGCATCCAGAAATATAAGCACCGCAGGGATTTGGTTATTCCTTTCCAAATATTCCAATATGTCAACAATTTGTCTTACATTATTTTTCATTTGTCTACCTTGTATAAAACCAGTTTTGTCAGCATGAATCATTTTTTGCATTACTAGCATTAACCTATTTGCCAATATCTTAGCAAATATTTTATAATCTGTATTCAATAAGGATATGGGTCTATAATTTTTGGGTTGTGTCAAATCTTGATCTTCTTTTGGAATTAACGAAATAAAAGCTGTTTTCCATGAAGGTGGTACCCCTTCACCCAGCTGAATTCTATTAAATAATTCTTTAAGAGGTAGAACCATCTCCAGTTGTAAATATTTATAATACACAGCTGTTAATCCATCTGTGCCAGGAGCCTTACCAGTTTTTAACTGTTTAATTGCTGAGAGGATCTCCTCCTCTGTTATTAATTGGTTTAACCGTTCTCTTTGTTCCTCTGTAACTATTAGAATATTCTGTCTATCCAGATATGTCTCTACCTCTGCACCTTGTATTTTGTCTGCAGTATACAGTCTTGCATAAAATTCTAAAAATGCCTTTTTAATCATATTTTGGTGATACACCTCTTTACCTTTATACTCTATTTTCTCTATGGTATGAGATTTTTGTTTTTTCCTCAGCATGTATGCCAATCATCTACCTGGTTTATTTGCATTACAAAAAGTATTATGTTCAGCATATTGTAGATTGATTGCCACTTGGTCTGAAAGCATCATATTAAATTGCCCACGTAATAAACTGATCTCTTCTTTGATTTTCTTATCCCCTGGGTTATCAATTGACATCCTTTCTTTTTTCTTAATCTCTTCTTCTAATTCCCTCCTTTTCTCCACTTGTCTACGCCTATAAGCATTATTCATACTTATCAAAACTCCTCTCATATATGCTTTACTAGCATCCCATACCATATCCATAGATGTTCCCTTGTTCATATTAAAAACAAAAAATTCCTTCATTAGTTTTTTACATTCTATTACATTTTTCTCATATCTGAAAAGGTTTTCATTTAACCGCCAAGATCTCCTAGCTCTTTCCCCACACTCCAGTTCCATCCAAACTGGACTATGATCAGTTAAAATTCTGGGACAAATCTTTATCTTCTTTACCCTGGAAAAAAAATCATTTGTAATTAATATAAAATCAATTCTTGAAAAGGATTGATGTCTATCTGAAAAAAATGTAAAATCTTGTTCTCTATAGTTCCATTCACTCCAAATGTCTCTTAATTCTATATCCTCCATCATATCAAAAAAAGTCTTAGGCAGTCTGGATCGCAATTTGGTAGATTGTACTATTCTTTTCTTATCAATACTAGGGTCTAACACTCCATTCCAATCTCCCATCAATATACATGAATTATAATCCCAATGTAATAATTTTGTATGTATCAGTTTATAAAATTTCTCTTGCTGTTGGTTGGGAGCATATATCCCCAATAAAAGTGTTTTCTTTCCTTCTATCATTATCTCAATTGCCAGAAATCTTCCTTGTTGATCTGCCTCAACTAATTTAGCCATCAAATCTCTTTTCAAGTAAATCACTATTCCATTATTTTTTTCCAGGGCTGATGCAACAAAATGTGTTCCCAATTTTGTATTTATTAAATATTTTTGATCAGTTGTCCTTATATATGTTTTCTGCAGGCATATTATTTCATTTTTAAATTGTCTCAAGTGGTGAAATATTTTCTTCCTTTTTTGTGGTGAGTTTAAACCATTTACATTCCAGGTTAAGAACCTAGAAGCCATCCTCAGACTCTCGAAGCTTGGCGAGAACCGCTTGATAATCCTCTTGGAATTTTCTTTTGGGTCTCGCCCCTCCCACAGCTTCTGCACGAATATTCACTTCTTGTGATAAAGCCTGCTCTTGTAACTTTTTTAACTCTTCAACTTTACGTTTAGTAGCTGCTCTGGTTTGTCTTTGATCTTTGCCTTCTTCTTGTTTTTCAACTATATCCCATGCTTGGACAGCACTTGAAAGTTGCAGTACCTCCTCCTGCATACTCATAGCTCCGCCTTCCAATTGCTTCTGCAGATCCTCTTTCCTTCCCTCTGTCGCCTCTCTTACTTTTTTACCTCCTGGCACTGGTGGTTGTCCAGTCTTTAGTATGTTACTATAAAAATCTCTTGCTTTGCATATTGTATTGAGACGATATCGCTCTCCTGCATAGTCCACCGATAATCCAACTGGGACTTCCCATCTGTATTGTACCTGTCGATTCCTCAGCTCATCTGCCAGAAAAGCATACTCTTTCTTGGATTTCAGCATTTTGGGTGGTATTTCTTTAAATACTGCAGCTTCTTGTCCTGCCACTTGCAACTTATTTTTATAGGCAGCTTGTAAAATCTCATTTCAAATCCTTCTAGTGACAAAGTAAATCACAACATCTCTTGGTAGCTTCCTTTGTCTAGCTACCCATGAGTTAACACGATAGATCCGGTCCATTTGCCATTCAAGTTCACCTCTGGGCACTCCTATAAACTGTGCCAGAGCATCGTCAAAGATCTCTTTCAAATTTTCCTTCGGATTTTCTTTCAAGCCTCTTATTCTCACGGCAAATTCCATCATCTTATATTGTGTCAACAACATTTCAGCTTCTGCTTTGTCAATCTTAGTTTGTGATTCCTCAACTTTACCATCTAAAATCTCATTGGCTTGAACAACCTCATCAGTTCTATCTTCTACATGACTAACATGTTTTGCCAGTCCCTGGAGTGCAAAAACTATATCTTCCCTTATGTGTTGATTTCTTGTCTTAATTATGTCCTTCATTTCTTCCATTTGATCTGAGACTCCTTTAAATGCAAATGCAATGTCCTCTTTAAAACCTTCTTTAATTTCTTTCATGGCTTCCTGAAACATCTCAAGTGTTAACATTTGTGCTTGTGGTTGTAATTATGGTTGTAATTGAGCTTGTGTATCTGCCAGAGGCAATAAAGTTTGCAACTTGCTAGTTTGAGCTGGGGAACTTCCCGCACTCCCTGCTTTAGGCAACACCAATTTTGTCTGCTTTGAAGCCATTTTAAAATTACACAGTCTCAGAAACAGTTCTTATAGCCAGCGAGGAAAAATCAGAGAGTCTTTAAAATCTTTAAATTTTGATTCCCAAAGTCCAAGATATAAGGTTAAATCCAAAAAGTTTTAAGCGGGGTTGTTAACTGATAGGCATTAATGAGTTAACAAGCCTGTAACAACTTTCTTCTTAACTTTCACTTTCGTCTCTTTGTCTTAACGAGCCAGCGCCATCTTCCCGTCCCTTTCCACTCCAGCTCCGCTCTTATAGGCTCGAAAAGAAGCGATGTTCAAAGGAATTAAAGTAGAAGTACTTGCAATTATGTAGTCTCCTGTTTTTGTTCTGCCTGCTTCAATTTTCTCTTTGTATCAATTGGTAGCAGGGGCGGACGTGGCGTTTTACTCTGCCTTCTGGCAGAGGCATCCCGGCTTTGGAGCTTTCCCAGGTTTTTGGGGAGCTCACACCTTTTGAGCCCCAGAATTAATTCTAGGGCTCTTATGGAGCTCTACCCTGCACCTGGCTGCTCGCTTCCCCATCTTCTCCCGGGGGGGAAGGTTCTTCGCCGCTAGACAGCTGATTTTTTGCTGTTCTAGCGGCTAACAAAGTCGCGGGGCTAGCGCTCAGCCAGGGAGCGTCCTCAACGTCCTACGGAGCCGCCGGAAGTCAGTTGAAATTATTTTCTATATTCAATCCCTAGAAAGGTGAGTTCAATGAATATAGCATTCCAGCCTTAGTTTTTGTCCAACTTGTAGAATCCATCTCTGACAAGAAAAGGAAAAACATTAACCAAAAATTTGTCACAATAAGAACAATAGAATAGGACTATGACTAACTGAATTTAATTCTCATTAAGAAGGAAAGAAGTTTCAAGGCTTACTGCTTACAAAGAGTTCTCAGACTTAACAAAAGGAGTTACTTTCACAAAATCTGTAGAGCAGGCTCTCTATAAGTAGCATTTGAAATAACATCTGGTCTGAATTAGATAACTATTCAACTTACAGTGCTGCTAGAGATGGTGTGTTGTAAATGTGGTTTATAGAACTGTAGATTATGTTCTCATATACATATGCTGGTTTTATTAAGTGATTAAAGCTTTAGAATTCCAGAAACACAAGAAATGACAGAAAAGAAAAGAAAATGCTTCTGAGGTTAAATTACACATCTAATAAACTAAAAGATCATTTGATTTGGGTTTTTCATTTCAACTCCTCCAGCTTAAGTGGGCCTCATGATCATAACAGTAAATATCAGCTCCAGTATGTCCCAGGAGGTATCATTAGACACATATTACACATTTTTCTAATTTGTACACTAACTTGGTTGCAAGAATTCACAGGAATGCTGAACCCCTCAGAATTTCATGTTTCCCTCAGCAATCTACAATAGCCTCTTAGTCCAAATGACATGTATTATTTCCTTTGTGAGCATGATGTAGATGGGTTACTAAAAGATTTATGGTGAAGAAGCCTAGAAGGTTTATTCCCAACCTAATTGAATATATCATTGCTTTGAGTTTTTAAAAGAGTGGACTGATGTATTGCATTCCTTCCATGCCACTCTGGACTGACCATCTGTAGAAGAAAAGGTTCCTATATTAAATGACAGGCTGCAGATTCTAAATGAAAAGTTATGGCTGCTAAGATGTATGTCTCAAAAGCCATGTTTGATTGCATAAATCATAACATGAAATAAATCTATACTAACTGAAGAATTTCATGCAGTAGAGCATTGTTTGGCATTTTTATCGTCTGCCACAAATGCAAAGATAAAAGGCTAAAATGAGATAAAGCAATGCTGGATCCATTTAAGCCATATTTTGTCTCATTTATAAAAAAACTTGTACATGGTTCAACTTGATCTTAAAGGTAAAGAGTGTGAGGAGCTTTTGTGTTTCGTATGGCTTCCCTCAGTGTAGTTCAAAATACTACATTTAGCTAAAAGAAAGAATACATTCCCTTTCAAACATTTTTACTATTAAAACAGAAGATTTAACTTAATCATACTGAGAATACTTGGAGACTAATTATTGCTTTGTGGAATCGTAATATAAATTCAGGGCTGATTCCGGTTGCACAAATATAGTATTGATTTCTATCTAGCCCCACTTTGATTCCAATAGTAAATTGAGATGGGGAAAATAATTTGAAGCAAGAAACTGAAGAGCAATAAACTTCAAATATAGGAGAAAAGTCTGTTTTGCACTCTGTTCTATTGAGAAAACTAAAGAAAACAAATAGGTCTTTAATTTAGTGCTTCAGTGAAAGAGAAAGCTGGATATAATTAGCCATATTCACATTTTGGCTTATTCTCAGAATTCTCTGCATATAAAGTTTAAATCAAAGAATGACTCCCTGATTTAAAAAATATTAAGAACTAAGATCCCTCTGACATGGACTATTCAGCACCTATATTCAGCATCTGCCAAAATATATATTTGTAAGGGTAAGAAATAAAAAATAAATGTGAGAGTGTGAGAGTGGATATCCAATTAACTGTTTCAAGATTGGCACCATAAGAGACCTATGACATTCTATGTAAATAATAATAATTTATAGAAATCCTAATATATCTCCATCTTTGTTTTCATTTTTAAATGAATAACTGCTGGTCTTTTGTTCATTTTGCTGATAATTTTTAAACAAATATTAGTATAAAAGCAGCTCAGAGACAAAAGGAAAAAGAAAAGGGAAGGGAAGGGAAGGGAAGGGAAGGGAAAGCATGGTAATACATCTGAATAAGCAAAAGTGGCAAATATCTGTAGTTCCGGTGTAGGCTGAGAGTGAAAGTCTGTTCTCCGAGCTTGTAGTTGATTTCTAAATGTTTTGTTACCAGGCTAGGTAACGCCTTCAGCAGAGTTTAGAGGATGTCAGTATCAGTGTTCTTCTGTTTATAAGGGCTTTGTGTGGTCAGTAGATCTTGTGATAGATCAAGTATGAGTGTGTCAAGTGAGGGTCCTTTAATGGGTCTTCATCATCATCAAACACTCCTAAATGGAAAAAATACATTAAACTCTGCTGAAGATGATACCTAGCCTGGTAACGAAACCTTCAGAAACCAATCCACAAGCTCGGAGAATGAAGCTTCACCCTCACATCTGAATAAAATTAAAATGAATAAAAAACAGAAGTGGTAGTATTGGAAGTTACTAAGATCACCTGCCTAGGCTTACACAGGCAATAAGACTAGGAGAATTTCCCACAGATCTGGCTTTTCTGGAAATTGGTGCAATAAGCCATTCAAGCTGGTTGACAACTGCAAATAGGCTTTGTTGAATATGGGTTTCAAAACATGGCTTTAAAGCCAAAACTCTCCAAAACTTAAGAATAATAGTGGAGTACATTGTTGGTGTATACTACTCTTGCTGGTTCAACATCAAACTAAAACATTGCTAGATTGAAGGCCCACGTCAAATGTTGTTCCAGCTGCAGCAAGTCAAACTGCAAAAAAAGGCTGTAGTAGATGCTATTTTGCCAACCAGTCAGCGTTCAGCATGCTTTCAGTGGAATGATAGTTCATTGAAATAAGAGGATCAGCTATCTTAAACAGCTTGGAGGGCAAGATAATTAAAAGAGGAAAAAGAGAGAAATCGACCATGTGTTTTGGATTTCAGACAAGCAGAACTCAGGTGAAAAGTGGACAAACTACAATGGATAAACATGAAAGAGAAGAGATCATGGAGAAAAAAAAAAAACCTGAAATACAAATCTCAATTACCACCATGAGAAGAATAATAAGAAAAGCATTAAAATACCTATGTGGATAAATGCTGAGAGCAAAAATAAGAATATATAGGAAAGGCATAGAAGGAATACAGAATAAAAAGAGTTGGAAGGGATCTTGAAGGTCTTCTAGTCTAATCTCCTGCTCAAGAAGGAGACTCTATCATTTCGGATAAATGAGTGTCCTGTCTCTTCTTAAAAACCTCCAGTGATGGCACACCCACAATTTCTAGAGGCAAGTCATTCCATTGATTAAATGTTCTAATTGTCAGGAAATTTATCCTTAATTTTATGTTGCTTCTCTCCTTGATTAGTTTCCATCCATTGCTTCTTGTTCTGCCTTCAGATTCTTTGGAGAATAGATTGACCCCTCTTCTTCTTTGTGGCAACCCCTTAGATCCATGATGGTTAATGCGTAGCTGTGGGCACGCATCACTGCACCTGAGACATTGGCCCAACCTGGCCGTGGCTGATGCCAATCTCACTAACATGAAGGCTGACGTTGTGGGAATGGCATTCGGGAGGCAGGTACGATGGAAAGGGGGACAGGCTCACAGGTGAGGAGCAAGCACGAACTGCGGTGGCAGCTTCTCCTTCTCCTCACATGACCGCCTGGCTGGCTGTTGCAGAGCCGGGAGGGTGCACACAAGTGGGGATACTTTCCTCAAGTGAGCAGCCAGGCTTGGCCAAAGTGCAGTGAAGGCGCACAGGGTGGGTGGATTGATAGCTGTCAGTTGAATGTCTTTGGTGACGGCACTTCGGCTTTTTCCAAGCCTGATCTCCAGGGTGGGCATGCGAGGTTCAGCAGGGCCAGTCCCCTTTTCCCACTGCCCTGAGCTTCTTTACTCCTCCAGCAGAGTGGTGCTTGCAGTGGCGTTGAAGTTTGAAGGGTCTGACCCTGCAGTGCTTCCTCACTCAGTTGAAGGCTTCATTCAGCCTTCAAACAGTAAGACTGGCCATGGAATCTGAATTGGCCAGATGCAGGAACCAATGCCATCTATGGCCCTGGTGCACTGCTCACTTGCATGTGCCAGTCTTACTGTTTGAAGGCTGAACGAGACCTTCAACTGAGTGAGGAAGCATTGCAGGGCCAGGCCCATCACACTCACATCCAGCCCACCGGAGTTCACTGCACTGGGTCAGGAATGAGACCCTGTCCCATGGAGCCCACTGCCACTTGGGCAAGGAGGACAACAACAAAGATGAGAAGAATGGTGAAGCTTTGTGCTAGCCAGCAGGGAACAGGTCAGGCAGGGCTGGCTGGCTGATTGGAGAGGGGACGATCATGGTGCTTAGATGGCTGCCACTGCCAGCAGCTTGCATGCCCTGATTGAAGCTGGAATTCGCTGTGCCAAGGGAGAAATGAAAGGCCCTGCTGTCCCACAGGGCCTGTTTCTGTTTGAGGGGAGGACAAGGAGAAAACTAGCTGCTCAGTTGGCTCTTCTCCACCCCTGCCATTGCCAACAGCTTGAGTGCCCCGACTAAAACAGGGATTGCGCTCTCGCTCTCTCTCATACACACACACACACACACAATTTGGAGAGCCTCCCTCCTCTCACTGCAGGGGCAGTTCTGGCGCTTCAGTGCCTGGCTGGCAGGGCATTCAGATAAGCTGGTGTGGGTGTTGGAGGGCAACTCTGCACCCCCTCACCTTGCTTCATACTCAACCCCCCACACACACACATCACTGCTCAGGTGTCGCCCACGCCATTGCCAGCAGTTTGGGTGCACTGGCTGAAGTACAGATCACTCTCTCTCCCATAGACACACACACACATACACAATTGGATTGCGCTCTCCCTCTCTCTCTCTCCCATTCTCTCTCTCCCCCATTTGCATGCAAGCTCCATGGGACAAAGAGGTCTTATTAAGTAGTTAAGTGGAAAGTAGTTGTAGAGGAGGTGCAGTAGATTGGCAAACACTTTTTGCGCTGAGAATAGAAGTTTCTGGGACCCTGACTCTGCATAAGAGGATGGGCATCTGAATCTGTGTGATATTATAGCACTCAGGAGTGTCCATTCTCTGCACGAGAATGGACACTCCCAGCCAACTCTTCTTTTCCTTCCTCAAAGATAAAGAAATGGAGAAACAAGAGAGGAGACAGATGTTTACAAGGTGAGTAGGGAGGGAGAAGCATGAGATATCTTAGTGTGTTGTGGAGGTCTTGAGGGCCTGTTCTATCACTAAGCCCCCCCCCCCCATGGTCTTCCCCACCCTGAGATACCTCATGTGGACATTGGCATTCTTGAATTGTGAGCTCTTAGGAAAGTATCCCCTCCTTGTGTGTTGCAAACAACTATTTCCAGTGGGGAAAACAGGACAAAGCAAGTGGGGGAAATAGTTTCCTTTGCTGAATTCCTTTCCAGTCTGAATTAGACCATGGCAGGGTCCCTATAGGAGAGCCCTTTTAAAGATTATATATTAACTGAAAAGCAACTAATTTACCTCTGTTCTTAAATGCTAAAGCTGTTGCACATAAAAAACAGAGGAACTCTGATCAACTATCAGAGCCATCATTTTGACAATTTTGCTGTACTGTGGATACCCCCATGAAATGCAAGCATGGGATCAACAGCCTGGTTTATTCTCAGTATTTTAAGTGGCCACAAACTACTAGCAAAAATGGCATTTGATCACAAGGCCAGGAGGCATCGAGAAATGTTTCCCCTTTTACATTTGAGCACCCAAGAAGAAAAGACAGGAAAGGCAAAGAAAAAGAAGGAAAGGGGAAGAGAGCAAGGAAGCAAAAAGAAGGAAAAAGGGGAAGGAAGAATGAAGAGGGAAGGAAAAAGAAGGGAAGGAAAGAGATTATAATGAGAGAGAAAGACGATCTGAGGTAAATCCTGCCTTAGCACTTGACTGACAGCCCTGCTGCCTTTTGCCATCTCCTTGTCCCCTCCTCCTGACCTCTCCTGGTGGTCTCCCATCCTATCACTGAGAATGCTGTGGTTACAAAGCCAGGTTTCCTCATATACCTTGCCCTCACACACACACACGAGAAACTTGGCCAAGGAAAGGGAGCACAGCAGCAGTGGGAGTTGGCCATGCCCGCCATGGCCATGCCCACCACGGCCCCCAAAGTCAACTCAATCCTGGTGCAGCCCTCATTGAAATTGAGTTTGACACCTGTGGACTAACAGATGACCTGAGTGCTGCATGTGTTCCTCTCAAATTTACAAAGTATGAGCCAAGGTTAGAAAAATTATCAGTATGCATACAACAGCAAAAATCACATTAATCAAAAGTATGCCAAATGCAAACTTTTACTTTTCAATAAAAAGTTGTTTGATTCATTGAAATCTCTGTTATTGTGGGGGGGTTTCAGAGAAAAGACATTAATCACGTATGAATTGTTTTTTCTAAACTAAAACCTCATTATTCAGGTTAAATTGCTGTGTTGCAACTTTGCGATAAATAAGTGGATTTTGGGTTGCAGTTTGGGCACTCGATCTCTAAAAGGTTTGCCATCACTGCCTTAGATATTGGAAGACTGCTATAATAGCCCTTCATGAGGCAGCTGCTAACTGCATGAGTATGCTGAATATGAATATGAATTTCCTGATGGAAAACCTGCTACGCTGTGGAATAGTCTGTATAGCACAAGGTTGGAATCCCCTTGCTCGACAAATTCAAACCTGGGATAGATGATCAACTCTTAAGGATGGTTTAGTATTTTTATACAATCAGCAGGAAATTGGGCTAAATAACTTATTGCTTCTTCTCAACTCATACCTTCTATAATTCTATCATAAAGCTGCCTGCATATTGAAGAAAAAGAAAATAATTATCTTTCCCAGTATTAGAAATTAATATTGCTTGACAATAAATGACTTAAATGTGCATAAATGGACATATATTTGCATTTCCCTTTGGAACAAAAACTGCCTTTTAAATTCTTTTCAGTCAAGTTGCTGTGACAAACTTGTTTGATGGGCATCAGGGACCTAAAGCAAGCTTCCAGGGAAAAAGTAACCATCACTCATGCTTCATTGGATTTCTATGACAGAATGATCAAATTCTGCAGAACCTGGCATAAACACATCATTATCAAGCTCCTGCTTGAGCATTTTTTAACCGATCACGGATGCTAAGGTCCTCAGTGGCTGCTGTTTTCTGGCACTGTTTGTAGTTATTTGACCTTTTCTCAGTGGATAATCCACACAAAAAGCCCTAATTACCTTTCCGGCTTTGAGCGGTCCAACAGTGTGAATAATCAATGACACTGATTTAGGAATTGCACAATCAGATGCGATGGTGTTTAAAGCGCATTTTTTCATTGACCTGCCACCCAGCACAGGACAATAACAAGCAATAAAGCTGCTGTTGTAATCACAAGCTGACCAGATGACCTTGGGGGCTAGAAACTGATTATTGGGTGTTTGTTTCAGACAATGTCATTTACAGAATGTATTTTTGATCTAGGATGCTTCATCAGATGTCAACATACAACATTTTGCCATAGGCAAATAAAGGATGCATCTGAACTTAAAAGATGGCTAACTACATGTTAACTCACTTGCAATAGATGTGAAACATTGGCATGTGGAGGTGTAAGCTGATGCTTTGCACACATTCATTAACAAACAAGCATGGTTTTAGATTTAGATGGAAAATAAGTATGCTGTTTCCCAGGCTAAAGAAAATGTTAATAGCACACTAGCAACAATAGTTGTCTTTCATTCACTGTGCCAGATGCTTTTCCACTTTTTAAATCTATACTCATAGGAGCCCTGTGAAATGGAAGAAACTGAAAACCTGCCCATCCTTATCTAGAGACTGTCACTGGCAAGCACTTTATATTTATAGCAGGTTTTTTATAGCAGAATTATGCAGGTTTTCCTGATTATGGATTATCAACATCAGCTGTAAACCAACACAGGATTGATACAATGCCTTTCCCTTTTTCTCTCATATGCAAATTCCTTTAATTTTTTGATAAAATTTCATATGAACTAAGATTGTCTTGCCCTGTGGATAAAACTGCTACTTTCTATAGATAACCCAGTCTCATGAGTGACTCAAGCAGTTCATTTTTTGTCTTATTCTCTTGGTGGAGGAAAGCATTTTGTAACTTCATCTTCAGAAAAGAGAAATATGCAGATATGATTATTCTGTATCACAAAAACAAATTTATTTTAGTGGTATGAGTTTATAGTATCCTCTTGAGAATATGGTCAAAAGTGCTTTTCCCTTACTGACAAAATGAAATTTTTGTGCAGGCAAGTAAGGTTCGTCTCAGTTCATTTTTGTCATTATCTAGAATAGAAGTCAGAAATCTTTGCCCTTCAAACCAATTTCAAAAGTCTTTTACAAGTTTAAGGCAGCATATATCAACAGCATATTCATTCAGTAATCTGTTCTGTGTCTGTGATAGAGAAAAGAGGCTGATACAGTACATGGCACACTACCAATAACTTCTTCATCTCAGTGATGTACAACGTGGTAGTTGGTGGGACACTATGCAATATGACCCTTCTATTGTGATATCAATAAGGTGCCTTGCCCATTTCGTGCCTGACAGATCTTCCTGAGTAATTTCAGTCCTTCTCAGAAACAGAGGTCATTTAAGTTACCTTAGAGGCTACATGCACCATCATAAAACTTGTAAGCCTTGTATTCAACTCAACTTTTTTTGTGATTAAGAAATTACTTTTTCATCACATACACTATTTACTACATTTTCCAAGTTCCATGCCTACTAAGTTAAACCATGACTGAAACCACATTTTCCATTTATTGATGGATATAGTTAGAGGAATTGAACAAATAGGGAATTTTTTCAGCAATACAATACACCTCTGTATGTGCATACTTTCCAGTATTTTTACACTACTATGATTCTTTGTATACAGGAAGTTTATAAATCAAATAATAAAAACAATACAGTAAAAGCAATAAATTTAATAACTCTCCAAAAAAAAAAAACACAAAGTAAAACTTAAAGTAAGTCACTGTTGTTCATCAGGAAGGAAATTAATATAAATGTTAGTTTCAAAGATCAAAGACCAGTAGAAAAACCAGGTTTTCACTGCTTTCCGGCATATCAAATCTAAAGATCCCTAATCAGCTACAGTTTATTGTTATTCTGAAGAGGTGAATAATCTGAATTTAGACTTATCTTGGTAGTCACATGTGAGTAATTATTTCTAAAATTGAAGATGTTATCTCTAGTGGTTTTTTTTTTCTTTTACATGATATTTTCTGTATTTGGAGATTAAATCCTTCTTCTTTTCTTTCTTTCTCTTCCTTCCTTCCTTATTTTCTTCCTTCCTTCCTTCTTTCTTTCCTTTCATTTGTTTCTTTATTTTTCTTTGTTTCTTTCTTCCTTTCTTATCTTCATCTTCTCTACTATCTCTTTTACAGCTTCAGATGTTGAGGGAGATTCAAAGTTCTGGCTGTTACTTTTTGGGCAGCTTCACTCATTGTTAATTGATGTTTTAACCTTTTTTATATATGCGTATGGTATGGAATCTCATACCATAATTTGTGTGTAATTTAAGATTAGTCCTATGCCAATTCTTTCTCTTATGATCTCATTTCTGATTTTATCTCTTCTGATCACTCTAGCAGTTTTCCTCAGACATCACATAACTCATTTATGTTTTGTTGCTAAGTGTCTATGTTTGGCACTGGTAACATAGGCTGGGGGTGAATATTCATCCCCTTTGTATGAGATCCTTCTTTCTGCTGATAGGTACAGCCTTATGTTGCAGGAGTAGAGCAAACTGTCCCAATACTTGGTTTGCCTTATTGCATCATATGTTAATCTCTTTTTCCATTTTATCATCTTTGGTGAAGGATGGCCTTCATGGCTGCTGTAGTGGCCTTATAACACAAAGCCAGGCCATACTTTGCCCAATCCTAACAATCCCTTACTTTGTCCAATTACACACCTGACAAAGTGGATGTGAGGTTGGACTTTGAGAGATCTTTCTTTGAATACAGAGAAAATATTGCTTCCCACTGAATTTCTGTATCCTCAGAATTGACACAGTCTTAGGAACATGACATTCTTGCATATTTTATCTTCCAGGATTTCCTTAAGAGTCCTGGAAGAATCCAAAACTAATAACAGAGGCAAAAGTAATTAAAATTGAAGTTAATCTCAGCCTCTTTATTCAAATAAATGTGTCATATTTTACTTTATCAAGAGATGGGCTTCAGCCAGTTCGGACCGGTTCAGGCAAACCAGTTGTTAAATTTTTGCACAGTTCAGAGAACTGGCAAATCACACCAGTGGCTGGCCATGCCATGCCTCTTTTTGCCCCTTCCACTCACTCCTTATCGCGCCTCACCTGTATTGGGTGATGCCTAGAGTTACGCCTGTGGCATAGCTGCTGCTTCTCTCTGGTTCCCTCACTTGACTCGACCACACAGTCCAGCTGATCTCTGCCTGGTGAGTCTTCCTTCACTCCTCATCCAGTTACCTCCCATACAGTCCCTGTGGCCAGCCCGCTTGCCTGCCGTTCTCCTTGGTCCCAGTAGCCCATCCCGCTTGCTTGCCTTCCCTGTTGCCTCCCACATGGCACCCACTGCCCATCCCACTTGCCTACCTTCCTCAATGCCTTCCCTGTGGCACCCATGGCCCAGCCTGCTTGCCTGCCTTCCTTGTTCCCTCCCACATGGCACCCGCAGCCCAGCCCCCTTGCCTGCCTTCACCGCTGCCTTTCCTAAGGCGCCCATGGCTGAGCCCACTTGCCTGCTTTTCCCACTGGTCCCCATGGTCCAGCCCATTTGTTTGCCTTGCCCACTGCCTCCCACATGGTGCCCATGACCAAGCCCACTTACCTGCCTTCCCTGCTGACATCCTTGTGGTCCAGCTTACTTGGCTGCCTTCCCTGGCACCTTCCCTGTAGTCCCCATGGCCCAGCACACTTCGCTGCCTTCCCCACTGCCTTTCCCACAGCACCTGCAGACCAGCCTGCTTTCCTGCCTGCCCCGCTGCCTTCCCATGACACCAGCAGCCTGCTTGCCTGCTTCCACTGTGGCCTCCTCCTCATTGCCTTCCCACTGGCAAGCAATGGATGCTGCAGAGACCGGGCAATTTCCTACATACCATTTTGAGCGCCTTCCTTCCCACCTCTTGGGCTGACAAAATAAAAATCTATTTAAAGATCATGACTGCCTGTCAAGCCTGCCTAGTGAATGCTGGCAAAAGGAGGCTGGGGGGGGGGAGAGAGAAGGGCCAATGGAAATGCCCCAGGCCTCCATTGGGCTGTCTGCACTGTGCTGGATCGGGATGGGCAGGTTGGGGAGGGAAGCTAAAAGCCCAGTCGGTCCATACATACTCACCAGCACGACAGAGAATCTATCTTCCAGCTCGCCAGTTCAGACATTGGGAGCTTGAGGAGTAGACTGTGCACCCAGAAGTCCATCTGCTGGTGGCTCTGGCTGCAGAGCCACCAGCAGGCTTGTTAAGGCATGAAATATGCTGCCGCTAAGCTTCTGGGTTCAGGTGACAGCAAGAAACCTAGGACTTTAACAGCAGCATATTGCATGCTTTTCAGTCCAAGCAGCCCAGGCTGGAAAATGCATTGCTGGGGCTGAGCAGTCTTCCTTAACAAGCTCCAAATGTTGCTGCTGCTCCAAGCCCAGCTCTGACTGCAGAGGCCACCAGCGGGCTTGTTAAGGCATGCAATATGCTGCCACTAATTTCCTGGGTACTGGGCACAAGCACTGGAAGAAAGGGAGTCCGATTGTGAGGGTGGGCTTTTCCTAGGCTGGTCCTAGAGGGAGACAGAGATCAGTGCACCCTGCCTCTTCATGATTCTAATTCTTAAAACTTTTGGGGGTTGCGCCGGGGTGGATTCTACTTACCTTTACTACTGGTTCACAATGGGAGCTTGCGCATGCTTCTGCACATGTGCAGATTGTACCTTATGACGTCTGGACGGGTGGGCGAAGCCTCCCACCACTTTTACTACCGGTTCTCAAGAACTGGACAGAACCAGGAGCAACCTACACTGGGTTGCATGAGTGAGGCACTGGGGGAATCATTTCCTGGAGCAAGAGAGGAGCATAGGCTGACTAGATGGGGAAGGAGTATCAAACTTCCAGCGCTCATGCAGATAACCCAGGCTTGGAGGAGCAGCAACAGTTTGGAGCTTGTTAAGGAGGACCACTCAGCCCCGTCGTGATCTTTATATGGGCTTTTATTTTGTCAGCCCAAAGGGGAGAGGAAGGGGCTTGGAATGGTATGTAGGAAATCGCCCTGTCTCGATAGCATTGGCCCACCTGTGCCACCCCACCTTGCCATGTGTGACATCGGGTTAGCCACACCCACTCAGTCACATGCCACACCCCCAGCCATGCCCACCCAACCAGTCACTAGGAAGAACTGGTTGTTAAATTACTTGAATCCCACCACTGACTTTAACATAGGTGAATGTTCTCCTTTGTCAATCCCATCAGTGAAGTCAATAACTGGCCAAAATTGTTAGTTGGGAAATGCCTGCTGCTGCTACCAATGGTGTGAAAGAAAAATTGAAAAGTTGGCACCACATACAGGACCTTGCCAGTGTCCATTAGGTAAGGAACATGATACATACCATATAAATTACAGTAATCACTAGCTCTACTCTACCATACAAGCCCTAAAATGAATCCCACCTAAATTTGCATTACTATCATGATGGGGGGAAAGTGAGACTGCCTTAGTAATGGGGGAAGGTGGCTGGTATCCTTCAGCTTAATTTCAAGCAATCATTTTTTATCTTTGCGTGTCTGGAGCATCTGCCATTCATCTAGAGTTCAGTAGAGAGAAGGATAAGAATAAGACACGAGTGAATGGCTGGAAAAGAATGAAAAGGATACTTAGAAAAACAGTGTGTTTCTTCACATTATTTATTGTAAGCTATTGTCACTATAGATTTTAATATCTTTGAATAGTTGGCATTATCTGTATAAACAAGAACAATTGTTATTAACCTCAGAGGTTTTTAATTGTTTATCTAACAAAGATTAGATAAACACTGTAGGAATCTCATACCCACTAAAATAAGACCCATTTAATTCAATTTAATTTGTGAGCAAATATATGGAACAACAATGTTCACCTCCCTTTATTCTCATATTTTAAGCATCTTGCTTTTTTCCCAGTTACATGCAGTACAGGGAGATTGAAATGTGGATGAACCAACACTCATACTAATGCAGTGAATTCAGCAGTCCCATAATATCTTTCTCTGAATCTTTTTGAAAGGAGTATTTTAAATATATTACATGAAAGCAATTATTAAAGTAGAAAACATATATCTGTCTTGTGCAGCTGGCAAGTTTAGCTTCCTGGCTTCAGTAATTCTGTTTTTGTATATGATTTCTTGTTACTTCTACTGAAAGAGATAAGATAGAGCTGGAGAGTGTTTATACTGCAGTACAGGCTGTGATAAGGCTGTTGATCCTGGTATCGCTATCCATATAAAGTGGTGCATCTCAGAAAGATTATGTGCCAGATCAAATAAGCAGCTAACCATTCCTAATGTAAATATGTAATACAGCACATTATCTCCATCTAGTTGGTCTTTCAGCCAAAACCACAAAAATCTGCAAGACGTTTTTGCGTGTTGTTGCAATGCTCAGTATCGAGAGACTGTCAAAATTCAGACAGTATGAAGTATGGGAATCTTTTTGTCCAATCAGTGTGCTTAAAGAAAGATTCAGCAATATTTGTCCAAGATAAAGTCAGACTAAATATATCATATTCCATTCAGTAATATTAGCTTATCTTGGTTTGGTATGATTTCATTCCTGAACCTTAATGCTCAATTTTGTTCCCTGTCTGGTTTCAGCGGTAAGGGAAGGATGATATCCGTTGACAGGCAAATTCAGAATGATTACTTTAACTGTTAAAAACATCTTTTACAAAATATCAGTCTTCTTTATGTATATCTTGACAACTCTTGAGAAAATGAAAATATAGATGGATAATGTGCCCTTATATGATTTTTGTGAACCAAATATACCACATTGTCAGAATGTGTAAAAATACTTTATCTGGGCATAGATTTATTACAACATAGGATATTGCTCTTTCATATATATTGTATATTTTTCTAATTGCTCTAATTTACCTGTTTTTTCATCATAAAGAAGGCTATCTCAAGTAAGGGTAAGTCTTCTCAAGTCTAGTTTCTGCATTTCATATTTGTTTTGCAGTTACAGTATATTTCTGCCTGTCTCTGCCTTTCTTCTAAGGAGTTCAGACCAGCTTACAAGGGATACTGTATTCCTCTTTTATCATTTTAATAATATCTCTGTTGGGCTGAGTTACAGCAACTTCCTGAAATTACCGCATGTTCAAATGATCCCTTTAACCTGATTCTTCATGAGATCTCTGTTCAGTTCTGAACCACTACAAGATAATGTTATTCATTTGATGTGATGTATTACACTTTAGGTGATGATACATCCTAATTTAAGAGGCTTGTAGAATGCTGAGGTGAAAAACACTGAATATAATTTTTGTGTACCTCCAATGACAGCAATAAAATTAAAGTGTTAGAATACTTGTGCTAATTTACTTAGTCCCTGCCATCCCTTCATCCATTAAATTCAATTCATGAAGTGATTTTAAAAAATAAGCAATTGCAGGAAATATTCTGTAGATCTGTTTTATGTAAAGTAAAAGATAAAGATTAAGGAAAAGAACCTGGAATCAGTTTACAGGGCAGACTTTGGAAAACAGAAGATATTGTTCATTGCCATTTTAGCCATACTTTCTCTATCACTAAGGTCATTTAAAGGGCTATATGACTAGGATCAGCAGATGATCTGATAAGCATGTCTCTTAAGAACACACTTCCAAAGTCTAGCTACTCTGGAGCAAACTGACAAAATGTTATCTGCCTTTGAGGGAGTATTATCTCTCTTTGCAGATTCTTTTTCCTTACAGTCAGTTCATCAAGCTATGACTGGTCATTGTTAACATTACTGGGGAGGTAATGCCCTAATGCAGGGGTCTCCAATCCCCAGCATCCCACTGCTGGCCCATGGCCTATTTGCAATTGGGCTGCACAAGCAGTGGGCCTGCACACATGCAGCTCAACTCACAAAAGTGATGGGCCAGTACATATGCATGCACATATGTAGCTCGACTCATGCGACTGACAGGCTGCCACTCATCCTCATGCATGCACAGCTCAACTACGCACAGCATTGAGTGCACACACCTGGACACCGGCCTGTCAGTTCCCCTTTCCCTCCTCCCAGCCAGGCCGCAAAGGTTGGGGACCGTTGCCCTAATGGGCCTGCCACCACAGAAAATACTTTATTTTAAGTACATACATATCCGAGGGCAAAGAAAGTAGGAAAGAAAACAAAAAGAGAAGTTGCGTATAACAAGTCCCGGCAAAGGATATCATATCAGCCTCTACAAATTCAACCCTTTAACAAGTTTAACCCTTTAAATATTAATATGTTAATATATAGTTTATATTATGTTTATATAGTTTCTCATGGCAAAAAAAATTAGAAGAGATCTGGTACTGTGTTTTCCCTATTAAGATAACAATGCCATTTAATAAAATTGGTTAGTCATGCTACCTAGACTCCTAAAATAATTCTGGGATTTCTTTTACTAATTCATTTTTAATGAAAAAGTAATTGTCCAGCAGATCATTATGAACATTAAAATAATTTCAGCTAATGAGTCAGTTACTCAATTAAATACATGGAAATATTTTTGAAAGATATTAAGAGATAACAATCATTTAATTTGAAGTTTCAAATTCAAAATGAGCAGAACACTTTGCAATATCACATGCTGATGGCAAGTAAACAACAACAAAAGATATCACAATTTTGCTTGTAATATTTTCTGGAAACATTTATTTGATCACAGATAGAATCATCAGCCTGTTATATTTCCTAATTAACATAGCTTTTTTGGTCATTTTGACTGGGAGTGATGGCAGTTGAAGTCCATCATATGTAGAGGCCACCAAGTTGGAGAAGGCTATAATAGGCTTTTGTTCTTCAGTGAAATATATGCTGTGATGTTTAATTAATAGCAAAAGAAAAAACTAGAAAATGACAACTATGAGCATTGTAACATGTCCAAGGCATAATAAATCAATATTCTTGCAACTCACAAATTTAGAATTAAAGCTGTAACATATTAAAGCCACAGTGTATTGGCAGCTTTAAGGCCTTCTTACTTTCAGTCTTATTTTTATTCAAAAGATTGATATATTATGTTACGTTTGGTATAATTGTGCTCCCATGTTTATCTGCAGAATTTATGTGAATTAAACATAGATTATAAATGTATACAATGAAACTTATAATAATTTGAATAGATTGCTATGTATACATAATGATTTAATTGCATACAAGAAATCAATTTAAACTAAGGAAATTTTAGGATTTGAAGAAAGTTTTTTTAAGAAAAATGTTTATATGTAGGGAAGCAATCTTGAATTCTGATATTAATTTAGAACAGTGTTTGTGAACAGTAGCAATTTAAAGTTGTATGGACTTTAACTCCCATAAAACCCCAGTTAGCCCTGGCTGGAGAATTCTGGGAGTTGAAGTCTATATATCTCCAAGTTGCCAAGGTTGAGAAACATTAATTTAGAGGAAACATAAGGCAGGATGAAGAATAGAATAGAATAGAATAGAATAGAATAGAATAGAATAGAATAGAATAGAATAGAATTTCTTAGAAGAAAAGGCATAACTACTGTAATTGGAACCTATAAAGATATATAAATCAACCATTTATATATCATTTCAAAATCAGAGCTCCTACTTCAGATTATTTCTCCACAATATTTGTTAAACAAATCTTTTGCATCTCCAATGGCCAGAAAAACAGCTAGCTTTTAATTAATTTTAATTAATTTTCTTAGGTATTGTTGAAAAGAGGAAAATTTTAATTAATTATTTTTTGTTATTGAATAAGGCATTATAAGGCATTGAACAGAAGAACTTACTTGAGAATGGATAGGTAGGAGGTTGCACTGGTTACAATTAATGTAATATGCAAACTTTAGTTGATGGCACTGAAACAAGTTAGTGCCTTAAGAAAGGAAATGCTGTATAAAATAAATAACGATAGAGATTTAGAATGTATAGACAATGCATGATTTTTGCATGGGAAAAGATGAATGGTTATTTCAGATAGTGGTGTTTAATATATAAAATAAACTCCAAAGATTATCTGACATGAAACTGATGGTACAAATAATTCTTCACAATGTGGTTAGTTTGTTCCTACTGTTATGTGTTATGCACACATTGAAAAATCCTGTTTTTTGTTATTTAGGTACAACTCTTGAGAAGTCAGCAGATGTTACTTATTCAGAGCAGATTATAAGACTACACATATTGCTTTTGTCTCAATAGACTTAGTTACACTTTGTACATTTTTTTATATCATGATACATATCACATTAGAAGCAATTAATAACTTGAGGAAGGTCAGAAGACTTCCACAACACAAGAAAAGCTTTGCTGGATAATTTGAGACAATTCACTATCCTGTCAAGCAATTGTAAAAGCCTTACACAAAATTTATTTAACAGATTGGTATAACTGCCCATCTAAACCAACAAACATTGAACAGCTAAACTGTACAAATCCAAGGCAAAAGCAACTGGGTAAAGGCCCCTAAAAACTCTTATCATCAGTACATTAAAAAACCTACAACCATGCCAGAATTCCATCAACTTTCTGGGCCCCAATATCTTTGGGGGAAAAAACAGATCTTTACAGTCTTCCTGGAGGATAACAGAGTTGGGGCTGTCTATATCTCAGGTCATGCCTGTTCCACAGGACAGGTGCTGTGACACTGAAATAATATTTCCTGGGGCCCATCAGATGACACTTCTTTATTAATGAATCTGTAGCATGTACATTCTATCAGATCTAGTGGAATGGGCAGCCCCACAAGTAATCAAGCTATATACTATGTAGAGCATTAAAGCTTGAAATCAGCACCTTGATTTACACTCAGAGCCAGTGCAGCTTACATAGAAAGAGTGTCACATTGGGGTATTATGATGTATGTAATATTGTATGTATCAATGTGTTCTAGACCAGCTGAATTTTAAAAGCAACCGCATGCAGAACTCATAAACTACATGAAGTCAGTGTTTCATAGTTTGTCACCCAGAGACTGGTCCTGAATCATTCTTGAGGTTCTATTTAGTCCTTGTAAGTAATAGCTGATGACTGAGTTATTCTCTGTTGTTGTTTTTAAAGTCATCTAACCTCCATATATTACTTATTCACTATCTGAAGAAGCACTCTCTCTTGTCAACTCTAAACCTTTTCTCTACCAGCTTAAAGTGGGGGAAACCAAGTAAATGACAGAAGAAGAAGAAATATCTATACTTAATTTTTATACAGTATAAAAAAATTGACATCTCCAAATATATCAACTTCAATTTTTAGAATTCATAGCAATAGTAATGGACCCTGGGAAATTTCAAGAGTTCAATACATTTATCTAAAGGATGCCAATATGTGGAAAAGATGCTATATGCATTCTTAAAGTGAAATTTTAAACTTATACTGGCAAGACAGTGAGACCTGTTAGCATTCAAAAGAATAAAAGGATTACCATCCAAATAATACTAAATTCAGGTTCCAATAGATAAATGGTTACAATATCAGCATAAATGTAGTCTCAGTAAAGATCATTCTAGGGAAATGTCAAATCTTACAGTATATCCAAAACTATTTCCTTTTCTGGGCAGGAGGAAGCACAATTCAGTATTTTATACCTTTGATAAAATACTTTTTGCTTGAAAAGGTACTGCTGGAGTCCTTTGCATTTTGGGTTTCCCAGACAATCTTGTTTGCCGTGCAACAGTTTTCAGATGACCAATAACAAAAGGGAGGGGAAGAAAAAATATTGACATAGGGCACTTCCCCATTGCATTGAATGTTTCTCTTCCTTAATCCCTCTGGAGCGTTTGAAGCTGACCTGCCAATCGTCTTCATTCCTGCCAACCTTGGAACACTGAGAATATTCTAAGAACAAAAGCCAATCAGTGATCTTTCTCCAGCTGACCAATAAGATTGAGCAAATCAATCAATCAACTCTGTCTAAGCCACTGCCATTCTTTCACCAAAAAAAATAATAAAAATCTTCACTCCACATAAAGAAGGTAATGAAATAAATTGCTAATGCTATCCCTATCAACATTTTCTGTGTATGATATATCACATGATATATTCCAGGAGAAAAGCTGGGCTTTTGTATAGAGGTTAAACTGCTTGGTTACCAAGTCATTATTCTCCTGCATGGAAAAATCCAATTGGGACCTATGAAGATGACCAGATATCATACCATCAATTTTGCAATCATGGTTATAGCTTGTCATATTGACTAAAAAGAGGAAAAGCAGGTGATAAATTATAAACAAAAGAGATACTTGTTTTGCTGAAGGCATAAAACTTCTTCCACTAAACCATAATTTATACTATACTGAGCTAATCTGGGAGGTGGGGGGAATCTAAAACAATCCTTGTCAAAGAAAAGAGGGAAAGAAGAGAGTAACTTGGTAGCCTCTAAATAAATGTTTGATAACAATTGCCACAATTGCTTGCCTCTGGCCATGCTATCATAAACTATGGAAATTGCCATATATTTTGAAGATCCCAAATTGCCTGTTTTAGTCCTATAGTGGTAATTATCCCCAGATTAATTAATTATACGTCTGTTGTTTATATAAGACATAAAGAACAGAAATTAAGACTATATCTAGTTGAGAAAGATATTGATCAAACCCATGTGGATTTTTTTTAAAAATGTCTTTCAAACCAACCTTTTTCTGATTGAAATACATTTGCCTACTGTCCTTTTGTTTTTTAAATGCTGCAGAAAGGAACACAGATCACTCTATTCATAGGAGATATTGCATTTAAGCCGCAGTCTGTTAGTTAAACTACCCATTTCAAATGCATTAGGAAAGTAGATACAATATACTTTTTTGTGCTGTACAAGCAAGCAGCTTTTAATTTAAAAAAGTATTGTCTAATATACCACCCTCTTTTGCTATGTCTTCTAATGCTATCTCTCTTTTATCTAAAGATGAAAGCAGCACAGATAACCCTACTTCAGAGGGCTTAGATAGTCATAGTTTGATAAGAAAAGAACTTCTTAGTGTTCAAATTAGGTTCATCTCAAGCTCTTTTCACTGATTCATGATCTTGAAAATGTAATATATATTTTTTTAATATAACTCTTTTTTAAAGCTCCATAGTCCATGGATATACTGTACATATTAAGTCTCTTGAGTGTAATGGGACTTACTTTTGTACTAGTTTAAGAAGTATTTCAGAGTATTAAACTATCAAATTTGCAACATCTGTGCATTTCTACAAAGCCTCCGCTACAGTCTGGAAAAAGAAACAATTAAATTTAACCAGACAGCTCATTAGTACATTTAGTGTACAGCCTAAATTCAAAAGAACACACATTTAACTCGCTATATTGTTGCAGCTCTCAACGTTTGATTCTCTTTATATTTTAACGTTTTGTAAAGATAATTGATTCCTCCCTGTGTTCCTGCTTATATCTGTTCCCAATGGAGCAATGAGGGCACTTGCAGTTTTGAAAGAGGAACTTTCTCCATTCCTTAACTTTTCAAATGTTTCCTCTGAAGTTTTTAATTGCATTAATTCTTTGCTGTTTCTCTTCCTGTTGTAACATAGCCAGCCCATCTGACAATCGTGGAATGTAAAAACTGCAGAAAGAGTTATAGATCATGAATTTCCCTATGAGTTACTATCTGATTCAGACTGAAAATATCTGCTCATGCACGTTGTCATTGCTAAACTGCGGAGGGGGAGGGGGAGAGACCTGAGCTGGTGAATAAATTTAAACATGTGTTTTAGTTAAAGAAACTGCAAGTAGACTCACATTTTTCCCAAGATCCTTTCTTCTCCACCATCGTCCAATCAATGGTCCCTGACTCTGTGTTGACCAGGTCATCACTCCACTCCTGCTTCCCAGGTCACCATTTAGAATGACAATTGGTACATGGAAGATATGTTAATTCTGCAGTCTCAAAGCAGTTTTTGGCTTTGAAGGGCAATCTCTTCATGTACTCTATGTGACATGCCTGTCTTCTCTTTTCTTTAGACCAGCAACAACAAAAGACCTTTAGGAACCTATCTCCTGGGGACTCATGTTTGAGAAGAAAATCCATGGGGAGATATCAAAATGACTTCCATGGGATTGTGAGTGTATCTGGGATGCGCTGGGGGTGGCTATGCTTCAAAGGCAGAGAGAAGTTCTCAACCAAGACAAGGAGATTAAAGATAAGACACCTCCAGAGCAGAAGTTTCTTGCATATGAATGCTCCATTCATTATTTTTCTTGAATAATTTCAGGTGGTCAACATAATTTTGAATAAACACCATTGTCATAAGCTAAATGCTCTCCAAGATCCTTCTTGGCTTAACTACAACACCTACAATCAGTTGTTGTTGCTGTACTCTGTAATTACATGAAACCTTTAGTTTGCTGGAAAGATTGCATCAAATCTCTCTCACTAGATCAAAGGATTTAGAGGTTTTGTTTGCATTTACATGTAAGCTTTTTTTCCTTTCTCACTCCAAGGAGAGACCACTGAGCATTTTTAAAGCAATGTAAAACACCAACTGACAGAACCTGGTGGGAAGCTGTTTGAGACATGTATGATTAGACAGAAGAAAAGTTGAACCTTTTGTTCACCCAAGTCAGCGAAGGAGAATACAAAATTTTGTCATGGCTTCTGTTGAGAGGAGAGAGAGAAAGAGAGAGATTCACTACAGTAGAAGGTTAAAGGTCTACTGTTATTTTTAAAAAATGAAATTGTATTATGGAAATTGTAATAAGGAAAGTCTTTGCTTCCATCATAAATGAAAAAAAACAATCTTTCTTTGATAACTTTGATAACTTGCTATTGTTTGAAACTCAAACACACTTGTGTGTCTTTCTCTGTGTTTAAAACCAAATATGACAAATACTACTGGGTTGTACAGGAGTTTTTAGGTAAAGTAGCTTATCTAAAAACACATCATGATTTAACATTATGTTTTCATTTATCATTTGAGCTTCAGTGTTTGAATGCACTGACATATCTAATAACTGAGTTTGGCTGATGATATTAACTACAGGTCATGTTCAAAAGAAATAATGAAAAACCTGTGTGTGTGTGTGTGTGTGCGCGCGCGCGCACGCACACACACATGCACATGAACCTGCACATGGGAACACATGTGCATGCATGTGCGCACACACACATATTCACACACATTCCTATATTTGCTAACTGAATCAACTTGTGTGAGAAGAATGTTTTCAATACAGCAACAATTTGTAAGCTGTTTAGACCAGAAGAGATTCAAAGCATGTAGAAAGTGAGAATATTGGGACTGTTTACAAAGAATTTTGGAAGTCAAATGTCTGAAAATCATACTGTCCTTTGCTAAAATTCATTACTGTAAAATGTTTTTAATTTTAACAATGCATTTTTAAAAAAACAAGAAGAATATTCTAATGTTGAGTAAAGGAATAGGGGATATTTACTATTTATAATTTAGCTTTTGCAATCTGTGCATAGAAAACCAAATTACAAATCTGTTCATTTTTTTCCCCTCCCTTCATCTATGTAGAAATGCCATACCTAAAACAGGGCCTCCACCATGTTCACGCTTTGGAAGGATTTAGGTGGTACAAATGTGCAAATGTTGGAAATGCCATGTTACAGTGTGAAAAGATTGGCAGCAGAAGCATATTCAATATGTCAGGCCTATTATGGTAACTATAAGCAGGTTTATTGAACTGAGGGAGGAAAGCTGCATCAGTAGTAAACACAGAAGTTTTTAGTCCTGGTTTAGATGTCAAATCTAATCTAATCTTGAGTTATTCTAAATTCAGTATACAAGAAAAGAAGGAAGGAAGGAAGGAAGGAAGGAAGGAAGGAAGGAAGGAAGGAAGGAAGGAAGGAAGGAAATATTAATAGCAGAAAAACTGAAAAAAGTGAACTAAATGAACCAGTCTTGAAAGAAATCAGATGTAATCTAACAACCATTCAGGCTAAAACAATATGAGAATAGTCAATCCAAATCCTAAAGAACAACAGAATATACAACAATATTTAATCTGGTCTCATTCCTGGGATCTCCTTTATTACTTCTAGTAGTCAGAAATGGCTTCTGTACATGCATTGCAATAAGAATGAGATGAATAGGTGCTATTATTATCCTCAAGAAAGAAAACAACATTGTTTCCATAGCATGAAGTACATCTTTAAGGTGCAGTATGACAGTTTCACACACACTTGTTCTGGCTATACTTGCTTTCTCTTCCTATCTACCTTCCCCTCCTCCCCCCTTTGCCTATCATTATGTTAAGATTGTAAGCCTAGTAAATACATGATCTTTTTTCATTTATCAATAAATTTCCCTGAGATCCTTTATGACTGAAATATGAGCTGTAGCTATTTAATCAGCAGCAACAGAAGCAATAGCATTGCTATTGAAGCAATAATATTTTGTTACCAAATGAATGCATTTGTGCTAATTCATTTTTCATTTGTATCATATAAACCTAGAGCTTACCTTGTTTCCAGCAACGACATGAGTTAGCTCAGCAACAAAACTAGACCACTACTTTTAGAAGTGACAATTCCGTCTCCACCATTACCCTGTCAACTGACTTCCACTAATCTACCAAAATTACCATAACTAGACCCTAGAAAGTGTAAATACATTTGCTCATTGGGGGGGGGAGCATTTAATTGTTAGATGAAGTTATTATACAGTTTTTCCTTACATGTCAATTATGAACCCTGTCTCCTTGCCTGTCTTGTAACTCATCCTCTATGTTCCTGCCTGCTTTGGAACAATTCCTAGCTCCTAGAAGAGGATATGGTTTGCTTTTTGGATAGGGCTCCCAAATGCAATTATCTAAAAGATTTTGAGAAGCACAACTGTGTGACAGGGATATTGGTTATGTCCTTCATGAACACAGATTTTAAAAAAAGAATATAGCTTTGTGAATATTTTTAAAAAACCAGAAGTTCCACAAAGAGCTTTCATTGTGTATTCATATTGCCTCAAACTTGTAATTTTGTAGGAAATTGTCTTGCATTTATAATCCTCCTGAGCATCTCTGTAATTTCTTTCATTTTTTTCTTTTTGTAATAAAAGCAAACACAATAAATGCTAAAGAGGGAAAAAGCAGATTAAATTTGCAAGGTGCTTTTGCTTGTTGGTGTTAGGTACGCTGTGTCTGGAAGTCACCTTGCAATTAAAATGAACAACCTATTCTGAAATAGCAAATCTTGCACAAAGCACCAATATCTTTCTTAAACTCAGCAAGTTGTGCTCTGAAAATCAGATGCTAAGTAGTAAAATATATTACTTTGACTATATAAAATGTGAGGGTCTGTTATTGAGATCAGAATGTAGAGTAGGTTTAAAATTTACAGTTTGTCAGTTCCAACTTTGCCTATAACAAGATGTGTCTGTCTGTGTTGGATTAAATGTTAGTTTCAAGATTTCCAGAAATCTTTTGCAACTGTTCAGTAATAATTCTTTTGACACCTTAAAAACAAACTGGCTTCACAACCAACATCATAAAACATAGTTATATTTTACATTAGTTATTAGACATTCTCTACTAAAAATCAACCTTCTCCCACAACTTTGATCTTTTAAAGCGTCTGCCTCACAAGTAACAAAGCTGTTTTTAATTCCCAAGCAGATAGCATAATGAGAAGGTTATTAAAGGGTCTTTATTTTAATTATAGCATAATTCTTATGATACAATTCCCTTTTTGCTGCCAACTCTTTCTCTTCAGACTACAATTGGGTTGCAACACACCCATTGCTATATGGAATCTTTGAAATAATTTGTTGTCTTATATAAGTGATGAAATAAATATCCTCAGTGGTCAAAGAAGTAAAAATGTTTGGAAAGTAGCACAAAATGAATTTAGTTTTAAAAGAAAATGTTCAGGAAATCAACATTATATAAAAAAATAAAAATAGTATCTATTTAAAAATATATCAGTGTAGCTTATATGGTAAAAAACTGCAGTGTCCGGAAATCGTTTAACTGATTTCAATTAGCTTTGTATAAGCAGATTCTCATTATGATGTTAACATAATCTAGAATCAGTTTGATAAAAGAATAATGCATATCGTGAGTTATGAAACTTGTTTGAAAATAAACTAAAAAAGTTTCTGTAAAATTGCATTAAAGTGTTGTTTTAAACCCCGATTACTTTGTATCTGATTTTAATTAGTAAGTGTTTAGTCATTTCACTTTGTTTCTTGCTTAAATTAATAGCAAAGCTTTTTTTATTGATTAAACTAGTTGCAGATTCAGGTGGTACTGTAATGCCCTACAGAGAAGCTTGAAAGTATCAGGATTATTTTATGCAAATGGTTTAAAAATATTTGGAAACCAAGCATCACTTTAACATGTAGATATTGGCTAAATCAAGTTTAATATGCAAGACAGGTTGCGGAACACTTAGCTGATCCAAATGCCAGTCTATAGATTTGAAAGACTAAAGATCACATCACTGGGATGTTGACAGAAGTGACACTTTGCAAAGTGCCAATGATTTATGCCAATGTCTTGCTTGATGATACCGTTATAGACAGCACTGTCATTACAAAGTCCCTAACGACTTCGGTCTACATTTATGGTGCGCAAATTATAGGTGAATCCAAAGATCGAAACCTTGACTTAGATTTCTGTGACCATATCCCTCACTACGGATAGTTGCACTGAACATTAGCAGTTCCTTCATCCTGTGTGAGGCTAAGTTCTGCTTAGAAAGACAATTAACCAGTGTGGACAATTGCAAAGAAATGGCCAGGAATTGATTGGGAAACATTACAGAGATGGAAACTTATTTGTTTAGAATAAAATGTGCTTCTAATTCTCTTGACCTTCATAATTTGGTTCTCTTTTATTTATCATCTTACATACCAAGTAAATTTTGCAGAGCATGACACATCTCTGACAAGGATGAGCTCCTGCTCCAATCAATGTTCAGTATCTTTTTGCATCAAGCAGTTGATTTCAAAAGAGCATCTTTTGATGCCCTCAAATAAGCTGTCAGAGTAATTATGGATTGACCTTCTGCAAGGTGTAAAATATTCTGATCCTGTACAACATATTTGGTTATTCCTGAAATGAACACTAGCACAACATAAATTGTTCCATCTAACAATAGCTTGATTTTCAATGGCATTTTGCTATTCAAATAAGGTTGAAGATGTTGAGGAGGGTGGGATTATTGAAGTCAGTATATTTTCAGATCTGTAGGGGACATTTTTAAAGAAAAAAAGCCAACAGAAATAATCTTACTTTAGAAATCTTTCTTAAACTTTAAATAATTTTGAAAGCTTTCAGGTTATCAGAAGAGAGTCTTTTCAAAGACTAAAACTGAAGTCTGGCCTCATAAATGCTGCATTTATGACTCTTTACCAATAAGAAAAATTGATAAGTCTTCCAGAGGAGTTAAATTTCATAAAAGACAAAAATGTTCTATGGCCCGATGTTTTTATATTTTGGAACATCAGTGCCTGAAAAGTTATTAAAATTTAATATGGATCTCAAGATTTAATCCATTTTTAATTATTTTCTTGTATTTTGCTTAAAGTGAAATTTCACACTGTATTCTAAAGATGTTCTTTTAAATAAATAAGGCTAATCTAATGTTAGTGGATAATTAAACAGTCATGTTTTATGGAAATCATATGAATGACAACTGGAAAAGCACTGATATTAAATTATGGTCTACAATATGTCAATATTTGCCCATCAAATAAAAATGATCATAATTTATATTGATCTTTTGAACTTCCTAAAAGCAGTAAGTACTATACATTTTTTATAGCTGCTAGCTGATGCAAGTGATTAGTCTTCATATTAATTCAGAACTGTAAGAGGGAAAAAAGAAAATGCCTAAGTTATTTTATAAATTCTCTGGAGTTCTAAATTATATAACTTTTTAATTCCATCACCTTGAAAACCAGCACAAAAATAATTAGGTGGACGAATAACAATGAATACTGTATATTAGCTAAATCTTTGGTTGTCATTAAAATTAGGAATATGACAAACTGCTTTTCTTATCTTAAAATCCTGATTATTGCTGTTTCCTTAGCATAATGGCAGAAATTCCTTGATTTACATTTACGGTTATCCAAACTAGAAGAGGGAGAGGACATTCATACAGACCACTCCTGGATTGGTGATGCAACCTTTTGTTCCTGTCCCTTTTTGTCTTTGGCTGAAGACTTCTAGTTGTTCTTCATTCAAAAGAAAGAGCTACAAATGAAATTTTTGCAGCAGGAGCATTGGAATTTCCAAGGAAGTTAGTTTCCTATTGATGAGAACCAGTGGTGTGTTTCAAATTTTTTTACTACCAATTCTGTGGGTGTGGCTGGTGGGCATGGCATGGCTTGTGGGCATGGTTTGATGGGTGTGGCAGGGGAAGAATACTGTAAAATTTCCATTCCCTCCCCACTCCAAGGGTAAATTACTGCAAAATCCCCATTTCCTCCTGATTAGCTGGGACTTGGGAGGCAGAGAATAGATAGGGGTAGAGCCAGTCAGAATTTTTACTACTGGTTTTCCAGAACTGGTCAGAACCTGCTGAAACCCACCTCTGATGAGAGCTCTGATTTTATCCCTAAAATATTTCCTAGACTTCCCACACACATAATGTAATAGTTCTTCTGTAATAGTTATGGCACTGTGATATCACACTACCCAAACACAAATCATTCTAACTGAACAGAAGGATGGTTTTGTAACCCTCAAGTAATTCAGTAAATTGAATATATAGCTGTATTTTTTTGTTTTTGAACTGTTGTGGCCAGTATTGGATCAAGTATTTCAAACAGGATCTACCAGAGCAAAGTAGAGTGGAATTATGACTTTCCAAAATAGCATTTGCCTTTTTAGCAGCTGCATCACAGTAACGGATCATGTTTAACAAGAGGTCAACAAGGACACACAGATCCGTTTCACATATTCAATTGCTGAGTCAGGTGTCCCATTCTATGCCTTTCATACTACATATAGTATTTTTCTTCCTAGTATGAAAATATGCCTCTTGGGGTTTCCGGCGGTGACGTCAACGTACATAGAGTTAGAGAACAGAGCTCCACTCTTGAAACTCCAAAATTCCCATTTAGGAAGCCAATGTAGGCACTATTGATCTTGTAGAGATCAATAGAAAAAGGGGGAATTTCTAAGGACCTCGGGGGGGAAAGCAACCAACCCAAAGGTTCAGGAAAAACCTCCTAATTCCAGAAGGGAAAAAATCAGCCTCTCGGCTGGCCCGAAGCGTTGCAACCGCACAACAGGAGGGTGAAGATCAAACCGAAAAGATCGCAACTGTATCCAAATTGACTTGAAAGCAGATTGAAACGGAATGTGGGAAGCACAGCTACAGAGTGAAAGCAGAAATTGGCAGACAGCGAAGTTGAGAACCCGAAGAGACGGCTGAACAGCAGCCAGGAAAAGCGGTGAACGAAAGGCGACAAGAGCGGAAGAAGAGCTGACAGGCGGTGACTGTGGAAAAAAGAGAGACTGCTTGGAACAAGAGATTCCCAAGGATTTACGTGAGGCAATTCTGGACCAGACCTTAAATTTGGCTTTAACAGTGAAGAATGACTTTTTTTAGGCTGAAAAAGCAAGTTACATAGCAGAACCAGAGACTAACTAACAGAAGGGCAAAGGATCGCTGAGAGAGTCAGAAACCATTAATAGCTGGAAGTGAAAGTGTGAACAAGCGAGAGCCACGCATCAGACTGGTAGCGAAGAAGCAGTGTTTGGACTAAATATCAGAGACTACCAAACTGGATTTAATTGTTTGATAACTGTGAATAGTCGATACTGAAAACTTGAATTTTGGACAATTGGACTCTTTGGCTATTTGGACATTTGAAAGAGAGAGACACCAAAACTAAGACTTTGAATTCATAAGAACTCCTACACGTAAGACTGAAAGGGAACTGTACATTAAGAGCAAACTAATTTTATATCTATATCTGACTAAGATTTGTTAAAATATAAATATTTATTAACACTTTTTATTGGCAAGATACTTGATAAATTGACAACTAACCATTTATATGAATGATTAATTGAATGATTAATTGATTAATTGAAACTTAATGGGAATAAATAACTTTAAGTAAATACTAATCTAAAAAATAATAAATATTTAATCATATATTTACGTTAGTGATATTTAGTGACTAGATCCTGGTAGATTCAGACCTGATAGCTATTATTTTTAATTATTAATTAATTATTAATTGATTGTTATAGTAAGATTTAATGAAGTGTTAGAATCCTAAGTTTTTCCCTTGTCCTCCTTCATCCTATATATTCCTTCCCTCCCTTTTGAGTATATATCTAACTGCCTAATTAACTATTCAATTGATTATCAGAGTTCTAAGGACACGTATAGAAGTAACCTACAACCAGATAAGATCAATCAGTGTATAAAGACCTATATAACATAGAAGCTAGACACTATTACTGAGAATAACACTTTTACAGACAACAAGGTTGAAACAAAACAAGAATATTTTAGTGCATGAGAATTTGGGAGATCTTGCAAAAAAGAATTAAGATGACAAGCACCGGCACAACCACCATAACCAAAACAAGCAAGAAAATAATTCCAAATCAGACCTCCCAAACAGCATCCCCGGCACAACAAAGAACCATAGAAACCATGCTTGGAACAGAAAAAGAAAAGTCAGCCTCCATTTCCAGTATGCAAAATATCCAGTCAGTACTGGCAATGATACAGGAAGCCATGAGTAAGACCCAAGAAATGATTGCCAACAACCATGAGGAGACCAAAAGAAACCATGATGATCTGAAAGGAGATGTGGGAGAGATAAACGACAATATAAAGAAAATGGATGACAAGATTGAAAAAATCCAACAGAACATTGCCAAAAACAAACAAAGAATTGAAAAGACAGAACTGAAGATGGAACAGACAGTTAAGAAAGTAGAAATGCTGGAACAACAACAGATGGCAACTAATCGGGAGCTCGAAGACTCACTCACCTATCTGGAAATGGAAAAGGCATCATTTTACCTAAGGTTTCAGAATATAGTAGAAACTAAGGAGGAAGACCTGGGAGAAACAATGACAGAGATCCTAGCTGAAACAACACAGAGAGACAAAGACGATATACGAAGGGACATAGACGAGGTGTACAGAGTGCATACCAACTATGCACGCAGGAACAAGCTCCCAAAAGAAGTCCATATTCGATTCACGAAGAAAACGACAAAAGAAGAGATATACAGAAAAATGAGAGAGGATGCAATCTTTTACAAAGGGAAAGAAATAATAACACTGAAACAAATCCCAAGACGTGTCAGAGACCAGAGGAAAAATTATAATTTCCTCACAACACAACTAAATAAACACAAGGTGATGTTCCGCTGGCTACTACCAGAGGGTATCTTAATTTCGTGGCAGGACAAGAAATTTAAAATAGATAGTCAGGAAGGAGCTCAAGAATTTTTTGATCAACATTTTGTCCCCGAAGAAGATCAAGAATCCAGAATGGAAACGGAAAATAAGAGCCAAGAGGAGCAATCAATAGAAGAAGCGAAAGATGAACAGGAAGAGAAGAGAAGATTGGAAAGAGAAAGAGAAGAGAGGGAAGGAGCAAGGGGGAAAACGCAAAGAATAACAAGAAACACCAGGAAAGTAAAGACAACAAGTAGATAGGAAGAAAAATGGAACAGGAAATAAAGATGATTTCGATCAACATTAATGGATTAAATGCCCCAGCTAAAAGAACCCGGACACTTACCAAACTACAAAAATTAGGAATGGATATTATAAATTTACAGGAGGTCCACATTAAAAAACAACACCAGCAGATATTAGAAAACACAAGACTGGGAACCTTTACACCTCACTGGCAGACCAGAAAAAAAGAGGCATTGCAGTCTACATTAGGAAACATCTAAAAACAAAACAGATATAAGCAGATGGAGAGGGAAGAGTTTTAATGGTTGAGATACAAACGGAATCCAAGACAATACTACTAATCTTAATTTATGCACCAAATGAGAATCAACACACTTTCTTCCAAAACATACATGACAGAGTAAAAGACTTAGACTATGAGAACATTTTCATCATAGGTGACTTCAATGCAATTTCAGATACAGAAAAAGACTATTGTAGTACCAGGAAAAATAAACAAAAAAACAAAAAAACAAAAAAACACCCCTTCCAGACACTTTCAAGGACATGGCGCAGGAATTTTGTCTCCAGTATGCGTGGAGGGAAATAAATAAAGATAAAAAACAGTATACTTTCTACTCCAACCCACACTTATCTTGGTCCAGAATAGACATGGCCTGGATGTCAACAGATCTCAAGAAAGACTTAGAAGAAATAGAAATAATGACGAACACATGGGCAAACCACAACCCGATAAAAGTAATCTGGAAAGGATATCAGAAGAAAAAGAGATGGATGATGAACACCGAAATTCTAAAAAGTAAAGAATATACACAAATGATAGAAAAGGAAATGGGAATATTTTTTGAGATTAACACCAAAGAACAAACTTCCCTCCAAAATTTATGGGACACAGCGAAAGCCTACGTAAGGGGCTTAACGATATCGTATCTGGCAGAAAAAAACAAAGTAAAACAACAGGAAAAAGATAACTTACTGAAGGAACTCAAAAAGTATGAATTCGAGCTACAGAATGAGCCTCTAAAAAGAGGATTAAAGAAAAAATAAATTTGGCTAAACATAAAATAAATTTGATCACACAAACAGAAATTGTGAGGAAAATCAAATTTGTAAAGCAAAATCACTTTGAATACGCAAATAAGACAGGGCGATGGCTGGCATATAAATTGAAGCAAGAAAAAGAGAGAAGGACAATCCATGAACTACAGGATGATGCAGGAGAGATACACTATAGGAACAAGGACAAAAAAGAAATAGCAAGAACTTTTTTCCAGAAACTATACGAACAGGAAGAATCTCCAGAAGAGGATATCAAACAATACCTTAATGAAGTCGATATCCAAGAACTAGAAGAATCACACAGGGATCTTCTGGACGGGCAGATTACGATGACAGAACTGATAGAGGCAAGGAAGAAATTGAAAGTAAATAAAACCCCAGGACTGGATGGCATACCCGCAGAGTTCTATAAGTCTTGCCAGCATCCAATAAACAAAATTTTACTTGGAGTATTCAATGACGCACTTCTGGAAGCCACAATTCCTGATTCCTGAACAGAGGCCATCATAACATTGATACTGAAGGAAGAGACAGACCATACCCATATCATATAGACTGATATCACTCTTAAACGTGGACTACAAATTATTTACATCAATAATTACAGAAAGAATCAAGAAAATAATCAACAAATATATCCATCCGGACCAGAACGGTTTTATCCCAAAGAGACAGATAAAGAACAACCTGAGACAAATAATGGACATATTAGAATACTACGAAACAAATTCAGATAAACAAATGGTCTTAATTTTTTTAGATGTGCAGAAAGCCTTCGACAACCTAAATTGGAAATTCTTCACGTTACAATTAGAAGCTATGAAATTCGGCAATAAATTCACTAATATGATAAAGAAAATCTATTCTTCCCAAACAGCAAAAATAACAATAAACGGTGATCTGACAGAACAATTTCAAATAACAAAAGGAGTAAGACAAGGGTGTCCTCTGTCTCCCCTGCTATTCATATTAACATTGGAAATTCTCTTAAAGGAAATTCGAAGAGATAAGGAAATACAAGGTCTGAAGATCAAGAGGGAGGAATACAAGCTCCAAGCCTTCGCTGGCAATATTGTACTTATCACAGAACAACCAATAATAACGGGCACTAAAATATTAGACAAAATAGAGAAATACGGGAGAGTAGCGGGACTTAAACTTAATAAACAAAAGACAAAGATACTAACAAAGAACCTTACTAACCAGCAAGAAAAAGAATTAGAGGACAAATTAGGTATACAAACTACAAAGAAGATAAAATATCTAGGAATATGGCTCACCAATAAAACTACATCAATTAGAGAAGACAATTACGATAAACTTATAGGACAAATCAAAAAGGACTTAGAAACCTGGAAAAAATTACAATTATCTCTATTGGGAAAAATTGCTTCAATTAAAATGAACATCCTTCCCAGAATGTTATACCTATTCCAAATGATTCCAATAAAGCCGGGAAAGAATTTCTTCAAAGACCTTAATAAATTAATAGCAGATTGCATCTGGCAAGGAAAGAAAGCAAGAATTAAAATCAAATACATACAAGATTCAAGAGAAAGAGGAGGACTTGCGTTACCGGACTGGGAAACATATTATAAAGCATCAACATTGATTTGGACCAAGGAATGGATGGAACTAAAAAACAAAAGATTGCTAAATTTAGAAGAATTTGATCTACAGCGAGGATGGCATGCATTCTTGTAGGAGGCACTGATAAACAACATGGATACTTCCAGAGACATACTGTCAGGCAGGCATTATACCACACATGGCAGGGTATCAAAAAAGCACATTATTAGAAAATCCCGGAATGGTTATCAACCATGGAGGCCCAGATTTACCCAAATACCATGGACAGCACCAAAATGAAAATTTATAAGGACTTACTAAACAACCAAGGAGAGCTAAGAACAAGACAAGAACTGCAGGAGATGGGTGGCCCTACCTACAAATAAAATTAAGATATCAGAAGGATTTGACCCAATTTGAATTCCAAAAAGGCCAAAACAAACTAGACAAAATTTTACAAGGACCACAGGACAAATTGATAAAAAAAGTTTACAATTATTTATGAGCATACAAATTAGAAGAGGAGGTGGTTAAGGACAACATGTTAAGCTGGGCAAAGAACTTTGGCAATAACATTGAATTAGATAAATGGGAAAAACTATGGACAATAAACTATAAATTGACAATGTCTGTACCCTATAAGGAAAACCAGCTTAAAATGTTTTATAGGTGGCATCTCCCCCTGGCCAGGTTGGCAAGAATGTTCCCCAACATATCTCCAACATGCTGGAAATGTAAGCTACACAAAGGAACCTACTACCATACATGGTAGACCTGCCCAAAAGCAAAACAATACTGGCGAATGATCAAAACACAAATAGAACAAATCACAAATCACACATCATCGTACAGAATAGAAATGAAGCCAGAAACCTTCCTATTAGGCATTATATCTGGACAATATGAAAAGGAAATAAAATATCTAATAATTCACATAACAACCGCAGCACGTATAACTTTTGCACAAAATTGGAAGAGTAATGACATACCAAGTGAAGAGAGAGTAATTAGCAAAATCATGGAATGTGCAGAAATGGACAGACTCACAAAGGAACTTCAAGATAAAGAGGAACATGATTACTATTTAGTATGGGATAAGTGGTACACTTGGTTGGAAGATAGGAAAAGGAAAAAACAGGACTAGGAGGTAGCCAGTGGAACCTAAGATAGATATAGAAATACAAATTACTTAATGTAGGCCAATAGTGACTTAAAAAAGTTTAGACACAATGTAAAAGACCCAATTAGGGAGGAGTCAAACATACAAATGAGAATCATATAACAGACTACAGTTGCAATAACTTTGATAAGATTATACCTGATTTCTTTTTTTGTGTTCATGTTTTGTATGTCTTGTTATTATTTGTTTTGTTTTGTCTGTATCTTTAAATAAACAAAATTTTCAAAAAAAGAAAAAAAAAGAAAATATGCCTCCTGTTCATTTCAGGCCACTGCTCAAGCCCCCCAAGATATTTTTGAATCTTCTCCTTCTCTTCTAAAGTGTTGCCCTCACTTGCTAGCACTATATCATCTGCCAAACTGATGAATATCCACTCATCCCACTCATTCAAGTCAAGACAAGAGTTCTGTGGCATTTTATTTGATACTTCCCTCCAACCTGAAATATAGCCACAAATGACCACTTTGTGAGGTGATGTCTGAAAAGTAGCTACTGCAAGTCATGGTCATTCTCTTGTTTTTCATTCTTCACATCCATGTAAGGCAGTGGTTCTCAACCTTCCTAATGCCGCGACCCTTTAATACAGTTCCTCATGTTGTGGTGACCCCCAACCAGGGGTGGGTTCTAATTTTTTTTACTACTGGTTCTGTGGGTGTGGCTTATTTTGTGGGCATGGCTTGGAGGTCATGTGACTGAGTGGGCGTGGCTAGCTGGTCATGTGACCGAGTTGCCATGGCTATGTGTATAGGGACTACTCAGAGGGCTGAAAAAAGTCATTTCTGACAGGTCCTTGCACTTTTGACTGGTCCTCACACTTATGACCATCCTCACATTTATGCCTGTGCAGCATTCTTAACAACCATGTCACTCATTTCACAACTGCTTCTCTTCAACATGATATAAGATAGGGCAAAAAACGTAAAATGTGAGGACAGTCGTAAATTCGAGGACTGGTCAAAAGTGTGAGGACCAGTCAAAAATAACTTTTTCAGCCCTCTGAGTAGTCCCTGTGCACAAAAGGACTACCCAGAGGGCTGAAAAATGTGATTTCTGACAGGTCCTCGCACTTTTGACCGGTCTTCGCAGTTATCATTATTTATGCCCATTGTACCATTCTTAACAACCGTGTCACCCATTTCACAACTGCTTCTTTTCACCATGGTGACAAGATAGGGCAAAAATGTAAATTGTGAGGACAGTCGTAAGTTCGAGGACTGGTCAAAAGTGCGAGGACCAGTCAAAAATAACCTTTTCAGCCCTCTGAGTAGTCCATATGCATAAAAGGATACAGCAATAGAGAGGGATGAAGGAAGGGAAGGGAAATTAGAGTAGGAGTGAAGGTAAGAGAGGGAGGAAGAGAGGAGGAGAAGGAGAAAGAAAGAGGAAGTAGGGAGAAGAAGAAGGGGGGAAGAGAAAGTAAGTAAGAAAGAAAAGACAGAGGTGGTAGGTTTGAGGAGAAAGATTGCTGTACAATAAAAAAGATGAAAGGGAAGAAAGCCAACCCCAAACAAATATTAAGATATTAAGATAAAGAATGAATTGTTAAATTTTAAAGAATAAAAGAGAACAAATAGCAATAAATAGCAATAATTAGAAACACACATACAAACATACAACGTATTTTCTTTGAACAGAGTATTTGGCCGGTCCACAAATTTAAACAGTTGTAGGAGGTTAGCACCCACCCCTTTCCTAGAAGAATGAAATATTTTGGGAAATATTAAAAAGGCAGAATATTATATTTTCCTGTATGAGAAATGGAGAAGCATATTTTACAGAGCAACTCCCACCTTCCTGTCCCCCACCCTTTGTTAATGGGCCAGAGGCAGAAACTCAATCCTTTGTCAAAGGACATTTGCAACACAATAGCAACAGAAACTAACACAATGGGCCCCATCAAGCCATGTGATCCTGTCCACCATTAAACAATCTTTCCAAGCAGTCTCCATGTTTCCAGTGTCTTTTTCCCCACTTGGAGCAGAACCCAGAAGGATATCTCTTCCAACACAGTATTTAGTCATTTCAATTAAATTTACAATTTTTATATTTCCTTTTTACCATATTTATTCCTCATCTATTTTTTTAAAAAACCAATATTACCCTTCATCATCATCTCTAATCTTAATCAAATTCATTTTTTCCCTTCTATTCTATATTATACCCCTTCCCATTGTCATCTATTTTTATATCCATCCTCACATTGGTTAATTATATAATACAGTTGTTTAATACAAATTCAACATTTTAATATAAATCAATTAGTTATATAACTACCTTTTTTGTATATTAATCAATATGAACATGAATATTCCAATTATTTCCATGCAATCCAATTTCTTACAAATCAATTAATTATATTTACCAATAATAATAAACCAAATAATTTCCCCCCCATATTCCTCCAAACCACAACTTAACCATTTCTGCTTTCAACACAATATGCAATTAATAGTATCTCAATTATTACAATTCCCTAGTTAAATAGAGCTTTTTTTTCTTCTGTGTTTTAAAATCTTGAACCTCCTCTTTTGCCCTAAATTTCCCATTGTTTGCAGTTTGCACCTACCTTTTTTGGTGAGGAAAAAGAAAAAGAAATCTCTCTGCCTCATTTTGTCACATTGCAGCCAAGACCCTGCTTACTTTAAATTTTGCTTTTTGAGCATAGCTAGGGGGGAAATCTGCTCCAGGAATTTACCTCTTTGCATCTAGCTAGCAACAGAGCCCTCCGCAAAACAGTTGAGAGTAGGGCGGCTCTTTGAAGCCCCGCGGCAAGAATTTAAAGTTTTCTTCCCCTCTAGCCATCAGCTGGGACTCCGGAGCAGCAATAGATTGGGAGTGGGCGGGGTAAGCGAACGGCGACTGGGCGATCCAGCAGAGGCAGAGGGTGAGTGAAGGCATGGGGAGGGGGGGTGAGAGAGGGCTTTGGCGACCCCCGTGAAATGGCCGTTCGACCCCCAAAGGGGTCGCGACCCCCAGGTTGAGAACCGCTGATGTAAGGGAAGCAAATCTCACTGATGGTCAGATGTGTGAACTGGTTTACCTGTGCCTTCCTTTTCCTTTCAGGCATTGTACTTTCTTATTAGCACCCTTGAATTTCCTTTGCTTTTCCACATACTTGTACAAATGGACACAATTCATCATTATAGCACCAATATGACAGTAATCAAAACAAGTAAACAAGTTAACAAAATAACAAAATAACAGAATAACAGAGTTGGAAGGGACCTTGGAAATCTTCTAGTTCAACGCCTGTTCAAGCAGGAGACCTTATACCATTCCAGACAAGTGTATGTATCCAGTCTCTTCTTAAAAGCCTCAAGTGATGGAGCATCCACAAGGACAAGCTGATTAATTGTTCTCACTGTTATGAAATTTCTCCTTACTTCTAGGTTACTTCTCTCCTTGATTAGTTTTCATCCATTGTTTCTTGCCTTGCCTTCTCATGCTTTGGAAAATAAGTTGATCCCCCTTTTTTTTGGTGGCAGCTCCTCAAATATTGGAACACTGCTATCATATCATTCTTTTTGGCATTCTTTCCAGAGCTTCAAAAACTTTTTTATAATGTGACCTTACTAAGGTCTAGTATGGCCTTACTAAGATTATAAAGTGGCACTAATCATGTGTTATTGATTCTATCCCTCTGTTAATGCACATTTAGGATTGCATTGGCTTTTTTGGCTGCTGCCACACACTGGTGGCTCCTAATCAAGTGATTGTCCACTAGGACTCCAAGATCCCTCAAGTTGTTCTTTCATTCCTCTGTTCTTGTCTTGGTCCATGGCAACTTTTTACCAAGAAAGAACTAATAGCTCAGCTTCACAGAAGCAGTGTAGCAAGGTTCCTACATTGCAATTTAACAATATTTAAAAATAAAAGAGGGAAAATAAGTTTTGCACTACTGTTGGAAAAGGGTGGGAAAAGACATGGAAGCATATTTCACCCATCCTGCATAGAATCCAAAAGCTCTCTGGGTAATGTAAGGATTGGATGGAAGATGAGATTCTAAGGTTGAAGATTTATCGTGAGCCAATTTTGGGCCAATTGCAAGATTATTTTTAAAAAGCACAGCTTTGACTGGCAGAGAGCATAGCAGTCCAGAAGCTCTGGATCAAATGGTTCTCAGAGTAGGACCACTTTCTGGAAAAGCATGTCAGGCTCTACAAGTAATCAGCACTGGAGTTGCTACTGGAATGTAACAAATCTGCTCTGAAAGACAAGATTGCTCGGGTCAAAAATCAGCCATTGTGAATAAAGCCTGGAAAAATAAGCATGGGCTATGCCTATAGATAGAGATTCTCAGTCATCCAGGTCATGACTGTTCAGCTGAGCTTAAGAAACTTCTTGGATAAGAAGCAAAACATCTTCAAAGAAAAACTAGAAAATCAGTTGCCTCTTGAAAGAAGAACCTTTGGGACAAGCATGGGCTGTATTAGCAATGAACTAGGAGTGGAAAGATGACCAGATCTTCTGTTCCAATGCCCAAGAAGCACTGAGTGGATCACAATATTATGATGGGTCAATCAGAAGTGCAAATCTACCCTTAGTCCAAATTGATTAGTTTGAAACAATTCAAGCTCCTTTGAATTGAAGTATTTGATCTTTGCAGTATTTATAAACATGACAAAGTGACTTGATTGTATTTTAAAAGTGCCTTAAATGTTTGGGTTAGTTTTCTTCACCTGATATAGTTCACTTCTCAAAGAGATGTGTGCAATCTCACTTAATTTACAGTTTGGAGAATCTTCCTGTATCAAATGTAGTGTTAAATTTGAGATGTTGTTAACTTATATACAAATACCATTTTGTATCCTGGTTCTTTCTGATATATCTGTGAAGGATTATTACTTTGGAACAGATCTGATAGAAGAAGAATACTCTTGACTGCTTTTTACTCACACTTTTAACTTACTCACAGAAGTTAAATGGCTCCAGGAAACAATAAAAAGTATTTCATCCTTGAGATAGATTCCTAGTGGTATTTTTTAAAGTTAGCTTTTCTTCTACTCATTTACACGTTTATCCATTGGCACATCTGTAAGAAGAACAGGAATCCAGACGCTACCTTCTCCAAACTATTCAGTCTAAACAATTTTCTGATACTTCATTTGTTCACTTTTGTGCTTTACAATGTCACCAAGATAGTTAAAAAAAAATACAACTGTGAAGGGTACTTTAGGGTATACTTTATTCCAGATATATGATTCTTGAGTGTTTCCCTTTTGAGCTATTGACAAGCCTCTGATGAAGCTACAGTTATTAACACAACAGCCTTAACCAGCTAAGCAAACACACTAATTCTTTTGAGAAGAATGCTGCAGAAAATGCTATCTTTCCTTATGCGCTGCAGCATCTCAAATGTCCAGGTGTCCTGTAGTGTGAAGCATTCCTTGAAAACACCATCTATATTAAGAACAAACCAGCTTCCTCTGCAAATATTCCAGATGTCAGGGAATGCAATGTTTGTAATCTAGAATGAACACAGATAATTGTTAGTGATAATGAGGAGGCTCAACTTTGCCTGTGAACCTATTATCTCTACACTTTTTTTAATAGAGAAGGAAACTAGTAAAGAAGAAACTTACTGTAGAATAGATATCAGTATTGTATTCAGGAAAAAGGAAATGTTTGCTCAAAGTGTATTTGATATTTCAATGTGCAACAGTTAAATGTGCAACTGGCCACTAAAATATTATATCTGTTTTTGAACATGATAATTTTAAGAAATTTTGCTCCTGTTATTCCCAGCAAAAGTGGCTTTTATGCTTCTTAAGGATCAAGGGAACTATAACTAAACATATCCTAAAGATACTTAACTGGGTTCCCACCATAAATAAGTTAAAAAGATCGAAAGAATCCTGCCATATCCCTTTATCTTAGTACCTTGCAGGATGTTTTGAAAAATGAAGACTGGAAGATGTAGCATTTTATACTATCATGTGATTAAAGAACTAGGGTTACTGTGCTTTTTTTAAAAAAAAATTAATTTCTAAATAAGTTAAGGATAATTGTTTGGAGATATTTAAAATCATTAATATCATAATCCATTTGTAGAATGATTTTTTAATAAAAAGACAGGTGGAAATGTATATTTATGGATGATTTCTGACATAGATCCATGATGGTATAAATATAGGACAAACTTTACAACTAGAAGTCTTAGGATGTCAGGGTCATCTTTGTAAGACCAAAGATTACAAGAAAGCTGAAAAAACCATTGAAGGTCACAATTTACATATTGATCAAGCTGTAAGTTTATACTCTTGTAAACCTGTAATTAACTTTGCAACTATTAAATTTTGGTTCACAACTAATTTTATTAGTCATAGTTCCACCTATAATTCTAGTGGTTGAAATGTGAGTCACAAATACTTGAAACATAATAAAGGGCATGTCTGCTTATACAAGATACTTCCAATCATTTCTCATATTTATCTGTGTTTCTGAAATACTGCCTTTTAGATTTCCTGCATTGCCATCATAGACATGTTACATCTCGCTGCTAACTTGTATCAACTAATTATTATATTACTCATGCTTCCTTGGGTGAATTAAGCAAAGAATAAAGAAATTTCTACTTAATTGAAAGTGTTGATAAATGTAATTTATGCTAAAACTTTCTTTTTATTTGAAATGCCTTCTAACTTTCTCTAGAATATAAATTCATACTCAGAATGAAGTCATTGACAGGTATAGAACTTGCATCTGAAAAATACTGGAAATATAAGTCTAGATAGCCAAAAACTGATCTGCATGTTAACTGATCTTTTTATCTTCTTTAAAATCAGTTCCATTCCCCTTAGATAATGTGTAGCATCTCATTTCAGAAAACCTCTGAGTTATATACCAAATTGTGTGTATTATGGAATGCTACCAATCACTAGCACAATAGCTTTCCATTATAGATCATAATTAATTCTTTTCTTTTTCTTTTTTTTAAATTTTTATTGCATTTTTATTGTTAAAGAATAACAGAAAAAAAACCAATACAAAAATCAATATTAAAGAAAGAAAAAAAATCCCCCCCCCCCAAACGTGCTATACAAATGGAAAGGAAGTTTTAGGAAATTAAAGTCTTCAATTCTTCCAGAAATCTCTTTGATAAGGTACTGGCGCCGATTCATCCAATCTCCCAAGTGCAAAGTCCACAAATGGTTGCCACGTGTTCCAAAAAACATTCTCTTTGTATATACCACTTCTAATTTTAATATCACAAGTCAATTTATCATTTAATGCAAATTTCCATGTTTCATTATACCATTCTTCTAATTTTAAGTCAACATTTAATTTCCAAAATCTAGCAATTATAATTCTCCCCATTATAACCAAAATCCTCACCAATTCTCTTTCTCCAGTTGTTAATGTTGTTTCATTCAATATTAATAATAATATGGTTTCCGATTTCAATTTGACCCTCTTCTTAATCATTTCAAATATTTCATTTTCTATCCTAGACCAAAAAAGTTCAATCCCATTACATTTACACCACATATGAGCATATGTCCCAAGTTCCACTTTACATCTCCAACACATTTTATCCACTTTATTATCCATTTGAAAAAGTCTTATTGGGGTCAGATACCACTTCCAAATAACTTTATAATTATGTTCTTTAATCCTTATTGATAATGTCCTCATTATTCTGCTAACCCAATTCATATTCCAATTTTGATTAGAAATTTCAATACCCAGTTCTTTTACCCAATTCTCTTTCATTACCATTTGTGAATTATTATCAAAGTTAATAATTTTATAAATTTTGCTAACTAATCCCTTTGGCCCAATTTCATCTTTTATTATTTGAGATGTCAAATTTTCAAATTCCGTTTCCTTTCTACTCTCATCATTCCTTTCTTTATATTTCCTATTCAATTTAGTCATTTGAATTCTTTTGAACCAATTAATGTTTAATTTTCCATAAATTTCCTCTTTCCTCATTTCATTTTCTGTAAATTTCAACCATTCACTAATTGTTTCCACTTTCTCTTCTATTATAATCCTCTCTCTGTTACTATTTAATTTCATTGGGCAATTCTCTTTCAGTTTACCTAAATACAATACGTCTGGTATTGATTTTTTTGCTACTCTGTCCCAATTTTTAGTCAAACTATTTAACCAATAATTACAAATTTTAAACTTACCTTTTAAATTTTCCAAAAATCGTTTGTAACCAAACTTCTTTATTTCCTTCATTTCCAAACTACCCCAAAGTTCAACATCTCCTTTTAAAATTTTTACTACTGTTCTTATATTAAATGCTCTATAATAGTTTAATAATTTTGGAATTCCTAAACCACCTTGTTTTTGGTTCTGATGCCACATTTTCTTAATCAATCTTCATTTTTTATCCCCATTACAAAATTTATCTAATTTTTTTTGATATACTTCTATGTCCTTGGTTAAAAAAATCGGAAGCATCTCGAATAAAAAGTTAAATTTAGGAAGTAACATCATTTTACATATAGCTACTCTACCAAACCAAGATAACTTTAGTTTTTTATATTTCCCAATTTTCTCTTCAATTTCTTTTATTACTATGTCATAATTTAGTTTCTTTAAATTTTTAATTTTAAGTGAAAGTATAATACCTAAATATCTTAAATTATCCTTTATCCTAATTCCAAATTGATTTTGTAATTTTTCTAATTTATTTTCCCTATCAATTTCCATTAATAATTCTGATTTTGCCCAATTTACTTTCAAACCAGTCATATCTTCAAATTCTTCCAAATGTATTTGAACTCTTTTTATATCATTTGTAATATTATTTAAAATGACAAAAGTGTCATCTGCATATAAATTAACTTTGATGCCTTTATAACGTATTAATTCTGAATCCTCTTCAACCAAAGTTGTTAAAATTTCCATTGCTAATAAGAATAGGGTCGGAGACAGGGGACAACCCTGTCTCATCCCTGCTTCCAAGTTTATATCTTGTGTAAATATACCATTTACCTTCACTCTTGCCGTACCCCTCTGGTACAATTTAGCAATAATATGAATAAATTTATTACCAAATCCTAATGCAGAAATCATTTCTTTTATAGTATCCCATTGTATAGAATCAAAGGCTTTAAAAATATCCAAGGCAAGAATACCTATCTTATCACCATTATTCTCAGCAATATCAATAACATTTAATACTTTTCTAACTAAATCACACATATAACGCTCTTTAACAAAACCTACTTGATTGTGGTTTATATATTTATCTATAAAATTATTCAATCTATTTGCTACAATTGCAGTAATTATCATAGCATCTTGGTAATCAAGGAAATGGGCCGATAGGATTCAATCTTTTCTAAATCTTTACCTGGTTTCGGGATTAAGGATATAATTGTTCTATTCCAGGACATGGGAATATCACCTCCATGTAATATCTTATTATACAATTTCTGTAGTTTTGGGATCAAAGTTTCTTTAAACTCTTTATAAAATTCTGCTGGTAACCCATCATCACCTGGAGATTTTCCAAGTTTTAGCTTCTGAATCACATCTTTAATTTCCTCAGGTAATATTCTTTTCCATTTTTTCTTTATATTTATTATCAATTTTCTTCTGACCATATTTTTCTAAAAAAATTTTTAATTTACAATTATCAATTTCTTTTTTGAGATATAATTCTTGAAAAAACTTTTTAACAATTTCACATTTCTCTAATTTTTATAACATCTCTTACCTTTTTCATCTATTAGGACACCTATTTCTCTTTTTTCTTTTTTATCTTTCGCCATTCTTGCTAATAATTTTGAATTTTTATTATCATATTCAAAAAATTCTCTTTTTAAATAGCTTAAATTTTTTTAACTATTTCTGTATCTTCCGCTATTTGTTTATTTTTCAATTTTTTAAGTTCCTCCCATAATTTCCTATCCTTAGTCACTAGAAATCTATTTTCCAGTTCTTCTATCAATTTCTTCTTTTCCTCTATTTTTACTTTATAATTCTTATATTTTCTACTTGATAATTTAATACTTTCTCCTCTAAAAATTGCTTTCATTTTATCCCAAACTGTTCCATAATTGACTTCCCCATTATCATTCCAATCCCAATTTTCTTCCCATTTCTTAAGAATACGATTCTTATCTTCCTCGTTTTTATGCAATTTTTCATCATATCTCCAACAATTTTCTTTTTTCTCCAAAAACGTATCTAATTCTAGTAACAATTCTGCGTGGTCAGAGTCTTTAAATATTCCAACATCCATATTATCCACGTTATCCATCAGATTCTTGGATACAAAAATATAGTCAATTCTTGAATATGAATTAAATACCTTTGAGTAAAAAGTATACTTTCTTTCATTACCTTTAATCTCCCTCCAAACATCTACTACACCATTTTGCAACATCCAATTATCAAGTATCCCCATTTTTCTTATTCCACCATAGCGGGTGGGATAATTAATTCTTTTCATGAGAACTGATGCCAAAGATTAAAAATGCAGTAATGGAGCCATGGATTAATTTCAAAAAGATCTGATAACTGTAGAGCAGAATTGAATTACAAATCTAGAACTGAAAGTCCAAAGCAATGACTGAAGATATTTACCTGCTCACAGCATCTTCCTTAATGTTTATGATATTTCCTGCATTATATGACCATGTCAGCTTCTGTCTTTTACTTTTTCTTTCCAATAAGGTCCTAAATCCTAGTTAAGGCATTCTTAGGAAACAACAATTTCGAGTTATTATAGCCTAATTCTTGCTTGAAAATATCTCACATCCCAAGAGTCAAAGGAGCATCCTGATTAGTTTACCTTCTAGGAAATGGGTATTTTGTCCTTAGCATATCCAACATGGCAGTCATTTTCTGAATGGTAGGCCTTCACCTCCATAGTGTTCCTTTTCAATAACAAGATTCCTTTAAAATTTCAGGTATGCCCACTAGTTCTAAAAGGTTGGCAGTTCTGCTCTAGACTATAATATATTATATAAAATGAAACATGTTGAACCAAATAAGTCCTTTAGTTAATTAGAAATTTAGTAAAACAATTAAGAATGGATTTTAGAAAATATTTTTTTTAGTATTTGTGGCTATTCTAACCCGAGACTGAACTTTTTACAACTATGCTTACTTTTGCCCAAGGATTCTGTTGCTACAAATGCCAGTGAAACATCAAGATCCCTCCAAATATATCAAGGATGGTTATCATCACCTCAGCAGACTGTCATGTCATCAGTATGCATTGCCCTCAGCCATCATCTCCAGATCAATATGGCCATCAGTGACACAAGCTCCTGTTCACATAGGTCATTCATAGGTCACTTTACACAGCTTGGATCCAGGAAAAAATGTGATTGCAAAATGCTTTCTCTGAAGAAAAGAGGAGCATTGTTAAAATTAAAGCAGAATCCTAAATTTAAAACCAAATAGCATTCATTCTCATAGATGTATTTAAATAAATATTTAAAGTTACACCTTGTATAACAGGAGTGTCCAGTCTTAAGGTCTGAAGCCCATGGGCATGGGTTTTAATCCCCATTCAAAACATATAATACATGTTGGTAATATTTAATACAGAAGAAATGAAAAAGTATTAAATAGCTTGAGAACTCTGGATCGGCATTTAATTAATTTTAATTATTTTTAATAAAGATTAATTAATCTAATTATGATGTCCTAGCTTTGCCTACTTCTTGGAAAATAATCTTTAGCAGACCAGATATAGCCTTTAATCCAAAAATGCTGACCTCAGATTTATTTACTGAACAGACCTTTAAGCAAAGAGCATAAGATTGCATTGCATTGTTTTCTTCAAGTTACCTTGGCAAAGCATACTTGAAGCAAAGGTAAATGCTCACTAAGGTATTAAGTGATAGACTATCACTTACAACCATCACTTAGCATGGCACACATTTATCTGCACACAAAAACAGAAAAAAATGACTCATTGAGTCATATTTTATTCAAATTCAGAGAAGCTGGAACTGACTTTGGTCAATTAATTTGCTTCAATAAGTATATTGAAACAGATAAGTTTAATAGAATAACAGAGTTTGAAGGGATCTTGGAGGTCTTCTAGTCCAATTTCCTGCTCAAGCAGGAAGTCCTATTTCTGATAAATGGTCCAGTGACTCCAGTCTCTTCTTAAAAGCCTCCAGTGATGGAGCTCCCACAACTTCTGAAGGCAAGCCGTTCCCCTTAATTGTTCTCACTGCTAGGACATTTCTTTTTAGTTAAATAACTATTTCTTAAAATAGGTAATACAGAACTTTATATCAAAATGATCTCGATATTTCAACATTACATAAATTGTATGGAACTCATCAACAGAACTATTGGCTTTGAATACCAGTCAATAGGTATTTTATTTGGCTCTCATGTCTTGTGTGAGTCAGTTCAAGTTAGAGTGACTGAAGGAGTTAAAGGAATGCTTAACTTTGGGTAGAGGCAAACTCTGTTGTTTGAGGTACATAGGTAATCCTTCTGAGACTTGTGCTAGGTAACTTGAGGGGTAATGATGCAAATGGGTTGGGCTCTATCAAGGAAATGAAATTTCCCATTTTACAGGGAAGGAACAGTTTACTGTGTTAATCCTAACCCAACAGATTTATAGAGTTTTCCACATCAAACAGCAAATGAAACTAGATCTGATTTTCAGTCATCTCATTAATTAAATTTGGTGGCATGGCAGAGAAAATTCTGAAGATTGCAATAGTAGTCCTCAACTTTCAACATTTTGTTTTATGACCATTCAAAGGCATTTACAATGGCAGTGAAAAAAGTTATTTCTGGCTGTTTTTCACAATTGCATGATCAAAATTCAGTCACTTATTTATTGACTCATATTTATGACAGTTATAGTGTCCTGGGTCATCTTTTGTGGCCTTTGGATAAACGAAGTCAATGGGGAAATCAGATTCAATTAATAATCATGTTACTGACTTATTGGCTACAGTGATTCACCTAACAACTGTGGCAAGAAAGGTCATAAAATGGGGCAAAACTCAATAAACAACTATTTTGCTTAGCAACAGAGTATTGTGATCATAAAGTCAAGAACAATCTATAAGGGATTTGGAGGATACTGATTGGATATCCTGAATGTAATCTTCACTATGTTAACCTGAATCAGATTGGTATTGTAAACCTAAAAGTGGACTTACCAGTTGTTATTTTAAGAAATCTCTCTTTCCTTTATATATTCCTTTAAGAAGTTTGTGTCTTTTGGAGTAGCTCTTTCAAAACAATGTTTCTGAAGTGCAGCAATAATTTTTCCAAATGTGAAAGCTTTCATGTCATTATTGAGCTCTTCCCCTAAAATTTCCTAACTTTTGTCATACTCTCCCTAACCAACCATTAGGGATGGTTCAGCAACCATGTGAACTGGCATTTGCATTCACTAAATATAATATAGTGCCACTAAAATCTAAAAGAGTAAATGGAGTAATATTTTGAAGAAGCTGTCTTCAAAATAGGTGATTTGCTATTGTATTTTTTAACAAAAAGTAATAATGAGACATTAAGAAAAAATGAGATGTCAGCTTTATCATTCTACAATAAACTGTAGATGTTCCTTGTTTGATTTTAAGTGAATACATCTCAAGTCAAAGGGTATAATTGGAAACAATGCATCCTTTAATCATTAAAATATTATTTGAAGGAACATGAATAGGAACAAAAGCATAGGGAGTCCCTACTTCCATATCAATGTTCCAGGTATTTTGCATTCCTACAGGGAAGAGTTCATGAACTCTTCCAACCTTGTTAACAATCCACTGAGTTTCTAAAGGAACAGCAGGGGTTGGGATTACAAGTCTCCCCATCAGCATCAATAACTCAAACTGTGACACACTGATGGGATTTGCAGTGTATTTCTTGCTAAAGCTTCTTGCTAAAGCCACAGAAAGCAGCTCTTAGCAGTTGTGTCAGTCCAAGACTTGCAGGAAAAAACTTATAATTCTGAAATCCAGGTTTAAATGTAAGATCAGTTCTGTGTTTGTGTAGAGACAAAGACTAATGAAAACCAGAGAGCTGCTTTTATTATCTAAGGTGATGTAAATTTTCAGATTTCACAAAATAATAATATCAATGCAAGGAAATGATATGAATCTTCTCATCAAGTTTCCTTGTGTTATTCATAGAGTTTGTAGCAAGGAATTGGCTAAAAGAGTTGGAAAAGATGTCTGCACATGTGCACTATATAAGTGCACCAAAGTCACCTGACTAATAGAAAGGCCCAAAGAATGTCTTTCTGGTTATTTACCAAGTGAAGCAAGCATTTTACTTTGCTTTCAGAGGTGGCTGGATCATATTATTTCATAAAGTAGTTTTGAATGTTACTTCACATTAACCTTCATCAGAGTGAAGTATTACATTGAATCCTTGCACAGCCTCTCTAAATATTTAAAGGTAACAAACGTCAATGTGATGGGTGATTCAATTGTATCATTGTATATTTTGCCTTTGTACAGCAATGAAGCACTGAATCTATAGTCCTTAAAAACTCTACAATATCCTATATGTTGTGAATGCTGCAGTACTTAAATCTAGTTTATTATTTCAGCAATTATTCATCCATTAAAAAGAGTGGTTGCTTATCCAAGAAGCTCATTCCTTTGAATTTGTAGGACTTCCTGGTTCATTAAGATGAGCAAAAATAGTTGTGTGAATGGGATATTATTATGTACAGTGAGTCTGGGCACATTCAGAAGCAACTGTAGGCTCTCTAATCAGATTTGCTGAAAGCATTTGTGATTTTTTAAAACTGTTTCAGTATACTAGTTTAAAAGGTGAAGATCAAAAAAGAAAGTGAAACAGTAAGTCTTCCTAAAACTATCAGATGACCCAAACACATCTTATTTTAAAAAAAAATAAAATTGTTTGTGGTCTTTCTTTCTTTCTTTCTTTCTTTCTTTCTTTCTTTCTTTCTTTCTTTTTTCTTACTAACAATCTCACTTCCTAGCCATGGCTAGGAAGTGAGATGCTGTTTGAGGTACAAGTAGTTCTTGACTTATGTCCAGAATTGGGACCAAAAGATGCATGGTTAAGTGATGCAGTCATGAGGTTGTTATGTGAGGCATTATTTGTGACTTGCAACCGTCCCTTTTTTAGTTCCTCGTTAACTTTGCCTGTGGGAAGCCTTCTGAGAAGGTCACCAGTGACGATCTCTGACCCAACACACTACAACTTTTATAAATGTGAGTTGGTTGCCAAGCCCAAATAGTGATTATGTGAGCACATGGAGTTGCAAGTGAGAGGACCAATCATGAGTCATAAATCATTGCAAGTCATAATACCTTTGTTCACGGATCATAAATCACTTTTCAGCATCATCATAACCTCTAATGGGTACTAAATGAATGGTTATAAGTCAAGGACTACCAATAAAGAATAAAAACTATTCAGCTCTTTTTGATATCTCAGGTACACCTCTTCCCCAAATCTTTCATTGAAGATAACACAAGATTTTAGCAAATGCTGTTGCCAGTTATCATTTTTTAAATCTAGCAGCTTGCACTTTTTTCTATAACTTGCTGTTCAATATTTTTTCTGAATTCAAAATTCTCAAAATTAACCAGAGTAAATAGCCTTCTCAATTTTCTGGTCTGGTCATTCAGAAAGCAATAGACAGAACAATTATTTCTTCTCCAAGAAGAAATTAGAGCCATTAGTTTCGAACCACATTTTCTTCTCTATAACTCTTTTTTCCTTCCAGCAGCCTCCAGTTTGTGACAAACCACTCAAAATACCACATAGACAATTATAGAATCCTCTTGGAGTGAGTAGATGTAATATTGAGTTAAACCGGATACCTAAAAATTAGACAGGGGTTTTCTGGCAGAAAATGAAATTTCTAAAGATGTGCAAGAGATTTAAAAAAGTTTTAGAAATACCGCCCATCTCTAAAAAGTAGTCTAGCAATCAGTTTCTTCTCCAAGTTTTCAAAAAACACTTTGCTTAGCTTTGAATTAAAAGATTAACAAATAAAAGGAAAGCTAGCAATGGAGTTATATTATTAATTTAATCCAGTTTAATTTGAAAGTGAATGAGTTTACTTCAAACATTGGTTTGCTAAGAGGTAAAGTTTAATAAGGGATATCTCCATTTCCATATTTGCTTCCCATTCTGATAGGTAATAATATATAAATGACAAACTTCATGGAATATTGAGCTTTTTAAAGTGTTCCTCATTGGCCACTTCTAAAAAAAATTAAAAATTATATAATGAACCAAAGTTTAATATCTGATAAAAACCTATTCTTGACTTGAAAACAAGCTATTCAACTATTAGAAATTGCATAATCAAATACATTCTATTTCAAAAGATTCTAGTGCCTGAGCATGATCCAGAACATTTTTTTAAAAAACAAAAAGAAAAGTTTATTCAAAATTATTATAGTTGCCTAATTATCCAGTTTAGACTGGATTTGGCATTTTTGTGCACCTACTGGGTCCTTCCCAAGGGTCTAGGATTGGCAGATATTGTTTGATAGTGTTAAGGTATCATCACAACTTGTAAACTGCCTCTTGCAATTGACTGATGGAGATATTGTCAATGCCGATGCTGTTCAAGTTGTGCTCCAGTTGTTTTGGGATTGCACCCAAGGTACCTATTACTTTTGGTACTATATTTGTTTTATTTTGCCACAGTTGCTTACTGCAGATCTTTTTATTTTGTGATTTAGCAAAAGTAATAGCACTTAGACTTTTATACTATTCTATAGTGATTTACAGCCCTCTTTGGGCAGATTATAATGTCAGCATATTGCCCCCAACAATCTGGGTTCTTATTTTACTGACCAAGAAGAATGAAAGACTGAGTCAACCTTGAGCCTCATCAGGATCAAACTTCTGACAGTTGGCAATACTGCATTTTACCCACTGCTCTTGATTTTCTCTAGTTCTTCCTCTTTTCTTCTATTATTATTATTTCTTAGCTTTATAATTCACCCTTCTCTCCAGTAACCTTAAAGGCAACCTGTATAACATTCTCTGCCCTAATTATTTTGCATTACAATAATGTGAACTATATTGGGATTGTTGGGAGAATGACTGGTTCAAGTCATCCAGTGAACATCTATAGCTAAGGGGATACCCAAACCTGAATCCTTCTGTTCTTTTAGATATTGTGAACCATCTTTGTTTATCTTCCCTTACTCTTATGTACAGAACTCAATGGTTTGCTTTCCTTTGATGACTTGAAATCAACAAGCTTTAAAATAGCTGTCATCAGATTACCATTGTTTCCACATTAACATCCATCCTTGATTGGTATAAAGAAGTCCCTGCAGATTCTGGTGCAGGGATTGGTGCTCATCTCCATTTCAAGGCCATTGCCCCAGCACTGTCCAGAGACATTTCCACAGTCATGCGGAAAACATGATGTCACAAAATGCTGCTACCTTCCCACTGAAGTGGTACCTATTTATCTACTTGCATTTCTATGTTTTCAAACTGCTAGATTGGCAGGATGAGCTGGGATGAGGCTGGAGCTCACCCCGTTGCATGGTGCTCAGGTCTCAACCCTAGGCTGCTGGCTTTCCAGCTGACAAGTCTGGCATCTTAACCAAGAGTCACCATACCACACTCTTTATTGGTATACAAAGCAAAAAATAGATTTTTCTAATAGAGGAAAAACATAAAGGGGGGCAGGGTAGAGTACTGAATTATGTATGAATGTTGTCACCTGACTATGAATTAGAACATCTTCATCTGAAATATAACAGAATCTGTCACCCAATGACTATTGGGTAGAATTAAATTAGAGAAAGAACTATTTGTGACTAATAATTTAGAGATGAAAATATAAACCATCCACACTATGTCTTTCAAATATCTAGCAGACTAAATTCTAATACCCTACAACAAAATATGGTGCCATATATATATATGTCTTCTCAGGTTTTTGCGGGTGTGTGTATGTAAAAAGTAAAAATCTCAGGTGTTTTCCCGTGTCATTAAAAGTCTGTTAGTTAAAATGCTTAAAATCTTAAAATCCTGGCTAAAATCCCAGCTCAAAATCCTCTAAAATCCTAACAAAACACTTTGTAAGGTCTTTTAAAACTTTGGCTAAAATCCTAACCAACACTTTAAAGGGTTTTTTTTAGCAACGTTTCGACAAGTTCTCTAACTTGTCATCATCGGGCCCCTACTTTCAATTTAGAAGCTGTGGGTATGCTGCGAGGTCGGAGTTGTCACTTTTCTCTGTTCATTGCTGCTGACTATGCTGGTTAGCCTGCAACTCTGTGTCCTGATTGGAGGGAAACCGTTTTTTCTCCTGCTTCATTATCATAGCTGCAGCCTGACTGTATGTTAAAGGCCCAGGTTCTCTATTACTAACTGTCAACTGCAAAGAGGGAAGGATTCTGGTAGGCATCACAACACCACTGGTTGCCTGTTGAGATCTCAGCCTATATTCTGGCTCGGTTCTCTCTCTCTCCCTATTGCTAGCTATCATCTGCAAAGAGGGAAGAATTCTGGCAGGCATTACAACACCACTGGTTGCCTGTTGGAATCTCTGCCTATCCTCTGATGTTAAGACTCGAGTTTCCCTCAGTGCAGGTCTCCAAATACTTGATAACCTAGAAGCATTATCTCGTCTATTCATATTCTGCAGCCTGTTTTCAATTTCGATACCCTCCCTAATTATTCTCTTATTAAGATGTTCCTCTTTCACCACTGTTCTAGTATTATTGAAGTCGATATTATGTCCGGTAGCCTTCATGTGTTGTACCAAATAAGAAGTTTGTTCTTCCATTTTCACTGCATTTTTGTGTTCTTCTAAACGCACACTTATTTGTCTGTTCGTCTGTCCAATATAAGATGACTGACAGGAGGCACATGGCACTTCATATACCCCTTGATTTTCCAGCTCAATTTTATCCTTGGGGTTTCTCAACATCATATCGATATTTTTCTATCTGTGTGGAACACTGTTTTTATTTTTTGTTTCTGTAGTATCTTACCAATTTTATCAGTGGTCCCTTTTATATAGGGCAGGATGGCTTTTCCCATATTCTGTTCTTCTTCTTGGGTTTCGCTCTGTCCTAATGTCCCTTGCCGAATTATACTTCTAATTTTATTTTCGTGGAACCCATTTGCCATTAATACCTCTGTGAGAGTCTGAAACTCTGTTTATACATGTGCCTCATCTGCTAGGCGTTTAGTTCTAGTAATTAAAGTTTTCGCCACTGAATTTATTTGCGAGGGATGCGGGTGTGAGTGTGCATTTAGATATCTATTTGTGTGTATCTTCTTTTGGTAGACACTATGTCCTAGGGTGCTGTCAGTTCTCTTATATATTAATACATCTAAGAATGGGAGTTGATTTTCACTCTCCATTTCCATAGTGAACTGTATCTTCAGATGCAGGTTATTCAAGTGTGCTAGAAAATTGTCTAGCTTATCTTTTCCATGGGGCCAGATGACAAAAGTATCATCTACATATCTGAGCCATAATTTTAGTTTATAAGTAGTTTGTTCCAACGCCCTAATTTCTAATCCCTCCATGAACAGATTGGCAATAACTGGGGAGAGTGGTGATCCCATTGGTGCCCCTTGTATTTGTTTATATCTTTGCCCTTTGTACATGAAATAGATGTTAGATAGGCAATGCTCTGCCAATTCTATGATGTGGTTTGGTGGTTGGTATTTATTTTTGATTGTTGCTAGAGCTTCTATAACAGGTACTTGGGTGAATAATGAGACCACATCAAAACTTACAAGTAGGTCACCCTGCTCTATGCGTTGGTTTCTAAGAATTTCTATGAGATGATATGAATTCTGCACATAAGAAGCAATCGATTCCACAAATGGTTGTAGTTGTTTGGCTAAATATCTAGCCAAGTTTTGTAGTGGAGAGCCTATGGAGCTCACTATGGGTCTGAGAGGTATGCCCTCTTTATGTATTTTTGGGAAGTCATATAGTTTTGGACATTTCGATGACTTCTCTCTAGAGATAATTGTTTGTTGAACTTCTTTATCTACGGGACTGGCCTTTATCTTGGTTTTGGTAGTTTTTTTCTAAATATGTGGTTGGGTCATTACTTAAGGGTTTATACACGATGTCTTGGAAGAGCTCGAGCAACTTTTTGTCGTAATCCACCATATTCATTATCACTGTAGCATTGCCTTTGTCTGCGGTCAGTATGATTATGCTGTCATCCTTTCTTAGTTCCTGCAATGCTCTGTATTCTTCTCTGGGCAGATTACTTTTAGGGGGTTTACTAGTGCAAATAATGTTAGTAACCTCATGTCTAATTTTATCAGCATCCTCAATGTTAAATTTTGTTAAGCTGGCTTCCATTTCACATATTATTGTTTCTATAGGAATTCTCTTGGGCGCTACTGCAAAATTGAAGCCCTTTGTTAAGTCGCTTGTTTCTAGTCAGCTCTCTATTAGAAACATTGTTAACTACCTGTTTCAGATGGTGCTGTACTACTCTAGGGGGTCTCCCTTTATTTTCTAAGTTTTCAAATTTCTTTTGATGTCTATTACTTTTGTAAAAGGTCTCAGTTTCACCACAGGTCCCAGTAGTGTTGTGATGCCTACCAGAATCCTTCCCTCTTTGCAGTTGACAGTTAGTAATAGAGAACCAGAGAAAGCTAGGCCTTTAGCAGTCAGGCTGTAGCTATGATAATGAAGCAGGACAAAAAACGGTTGCCCTCCAAACAAAACACAAAGTTGCAGGCTAACCAGCATACGTCAGCAGCAGCGAACAGAGAAAAGCGACAACTCTGATCTTGCAGCATACCCACAGCTTCTAATCTGAAAGTAGGGCCCGATGATGACAAGTTAGAGAGCTTGTCGAAACGTTGCCAGAAATAACCTTTAAAGTGTTGGTTAGGATTTTAGCCAAAGTTTTAAAAAACTTTAGAAAGTGTTTTGTTAGGATTTTAGAGGATTTTGAGCTGGGATTTTAGCCAGGATTTTAAGATTTTAAGCATTTTAACTAACAGACTTTTAATGACACGAGAAAACACCAAAAATTTTATATTTTATTTATATATATATATATATATATATATATATATATATATATATATATACATACATACATACATATACACACATACATACATACATACATACATACATACAGAGAGCAACACAGAGTTGCAGTTTGTCAACAGAAAAAAAGCCCAGAAGCTTGTGAATGAGATTTCACAGAACCAGGGCTGCAGAACAACTTAGTTATATATATATATATATATATATATATATATATATATATATATATATATATATATATATATATATATATATATGTTTGATCCTGTGACCCCTGAGGACGTGGACAGGATTCTGGGCAGACTGAACGCGACCACTTGTTTATTGGACCCGTGTCCTTCCTGGTTAGTGCTGGCTTTCCGGGAGGTGACGCGAGGCTGGCTCCAGGGGATTATAAATGCTTCATTGGGTGAGGGTGACTTCCCCGCTGCCTTGAAAGAGGCGGTGGTGAGGCCTCTCCTCCAGAAGCCTTCCCTGGACCCAGCAATGTTGGCTAATTATTGTCCGGTCTCCAACCTTCGTTTTGTGGTGAAGGTTGTCGAGAGTGTGGTTGCGCAACAGCTTCCCCAGCACCTGGATGAGGCGACGTATCTGGATCCGTTCCAGTCGGGTTTCAGACCCGTGTACAGCACGGAAACAGCATTGTCGCGTTGGTTGATGATCTCTGGAGGGCTCGGGACAGGGGGTGCTCCTCTGTCCTGGTCATGTTAGACCTCTCATCGACCATGGTATCATGCTGCACCGATTGGAAGAGTTGGGGTGGGAGGCACTGTACTACGGTTGTTCTCCTCCTTTCTCTCCGGCTGGTTGCAGTCTGTGTTGGCAGGGCGCCAGAGGTCGACCCCGAGGCCCCTCATATGTGGGGTGCCACAAGGGTTGGTCCTCTCGCCCCTTTTGTTCAACATTTATGTAAAGCCGCTGGGTGAGATCATCCATGGTTTCGGGGTGAAGTATCACCAGTACGCTGATGACACCCAGCTGTACATCTCCACCCCGGACCACCCCAATGATGCCCTTGAAGTGATGTCTCAGTGTCTGGAGGCCGTGTGGATCTGGATGGGGAGGAACAGGCTCAGGCTCAACCCATCCAAGACCGAGTGGCTGTGGTTTCCGACATCCCGATATAGTCAGTTGATGCCATCGCTGACTATTGGGGGCGAATAGCTGGCCCCCACAGAGAGGGCTCGCAACTTGGGCGTCCTCCTGGACTCACGGCTGTCTTTAGAAGAGCACTTGACGGCCGTGACCGGGAGGATCTTTCATCAGGTTCGCCTGATTCGCCAGTTGCATCCCTTTCTGGATCGGGACTCCCTACACACAGTCACTCATGGCCTCGTTACCTCCCGCCTGGACTATTGTAACGCTCTCTACATGGGGCTCCCCTTGAGGAGCACCCGGAGGCTCCAACTGGTGCAGAGTGCGGCCGCGCGGGTGGTTATGGGAGCAACATGGCGCTCCCGTGTGACACCTCTCCTGCGCGAGCTGCACTGGCTCCCAGTGGTCTTCTGGGTGCGCTTCAAGGTTTTGGTTACCACCTTTAGAGCGCTCCATGGCTTAGGACCTGGCTACTTACGGGACCGCCTACTACCACAAACAGCCTCCCACTGGCGAGTACGCTCTCATAGAGAGGGGCTCCTCCGGGTGCCGTCAGCCAAACAATGTCAACTGGTGGCCCCTAGGGGGAGGGCCTTCTCTGCGGGGGCACCTACTATCTGGAACGAGCTCCCCCCGGAGATACGGAGCATCCCAGATCTGCACACTTTCCGCCGTGCTTTAAAGACACTCCTATTCCAGCAGGCCGGCCTGGCCTAATTTTTTCTCCTTCTTTTAAATTTTTAAACTCAAATTTTAATTCGTTTTAAATTATTGGGAGTTTTAAATTGTCTCGGGCAAAAATTATTTAATTGGGTTTTAATCATGTTTTAACTTTTGTATTTATGTGTTTTATTTCGTTGCCTGTTCACCACCCTGAGTCCTTCGGGAGTAGGGCAGTATACAAATTTAATAAAATGAAAAAAAATACACACACACACACACACACACACACACATATATATATATACCCTGTTTCCCCAAAAATAAGACATCCCCTGATAATAAGGCTTTTGAGCGCATGCGCTAAAATAAGCCTCCCCGAAAATAATTCCTCCCCGAAAATATTTAAACGCAGAGCTGGAAATCAAGTAAGACAGCAAGAGGAGCCCCATCTTGCTCCCTGCGCCCCAAAATAATAAGACTTCCCCGAAAAGAAGGCCAAGCGCTTATTTCAGGGTTCAAAAAAATATAAGATAGGGTCTTATTTTCAGGAAAACATAGTGTGTGCGTGTGTGTGTGTGTGTGTGTATACATATGTTTATATGCCTGTATGTGTGTGCATATATATATATATGATTTTGAAAAGAGGTTTTTTTTCTGTAAGAAAAAAAACTAAAGCTTTATTTGGATTCCTACCCTTCTCCATTTAATCTACAACTGTCAGAAGAAGCTTCATTGCACAGACTTGTTTAACTGATTTCTTCTTCTGTTTAATGGGCCAGGTGAATCATTGGCTGCCTTTTCCAGGTCAAATTTAACATTCCAGTATTAGGTCAGTTAAACATCAGAATCCCAGCTGCACAGAACAGTAGAGAAGCTGGAGGGTAGATCAACAAAAAAACCATGAAAGAGCACAAAGATAAACTCGGCTGTTTAAACATAGTTGATTACAGGGGTGAAGAAGAAGTAGATGTTCTAATCATTACTTCTGGCTGATAGACAAAACAATCTAATCTTCTAAGGATTGCAACTGCACACTGGACAAATAGAAAATATCTTTTTCTTCAATCACACACAAATGATTAATATAAAATAAAGGAGGAAGAAAAATTCCTAACCATATTATTTTCAGAAAGGATGAGAAATGAAAAATGACAGGATTACGAACCTTCAAGTTTGCTGTACAATCTTTTGTGTTTTGTCAATTATTTCAGCAGAGTTCAACTCAGATGCAAAAGTCATTCCTTCAACAAGTTTGCAAAGTTCCATATTCAAAATAACTAAAAAAGATCCACGATAACCAAATAAACATTACATTCAAGTTGTAATTCTTATAATGCAATTATTAAATTCAAGTTGTAAAGTCAAGCATTTATAGAAGAAAACAAGTCAAAAATGTAATTTATAAGGAGTTTTATTTAAACAAGATATAAATATATAAAGAAGTGTACAAGTAATTTATTGATATATTATAGTTTATAATCATTATACACATTTATATTATGGCTTAATTCTATTATTCTGTGTCAGTGGACCTTGGGAGATAGGCAACCATTAAAAACAGACAAAGTTACGGTATATTTCATTTACATTTTAATATTCAATTGAAACAATATTATTGCATCTATCTCTGAAAGTTTGCACTGTTCAAATGTTTAAGGGAAAGTGTTATCATCATGAATAAGAGCTATTTGTGCTAATGATGAAAAAAATTGCCCAGGTGCTCACAACATTTCTGAGGTCAAAGCACCTTTTTAGAGCATGCAAAATTCCAAACTTCACTCTTTATCATCTATCTTAGCAATCAAGATGATTGCTTGGGGTACTTCTGATAATTAATGTCTTTTTTAAAAGCCATATATTATTACAAAACTCACCAACTATGTAATATTTTTCTTAAAAGTTATCTTTCACCTCAGTTTCTTATTTGGCATTTACTGAAACCACAAAGACCAATCTTCCTTTTGCTCTTTTATAAAGTGACAGACGTTAACACAAAAGTTTAGCAAGCAAAGCTGATTTTTTTTTCCTGTTGCAGAAACATATGGAAGTGAACAGCAGCATGTTGAAATATCTTTACCTTGGGATAATACCCCCATGCTTATCTCACAACTATCTGTCATACTGTCTAACTTCTGTATTAAGAGAGTCTACCTTTGGGCGGCTCATACAGTACAGTGGCTGTCAATCTGTCCTCACTCTTGAGTATTTACTGTAAACCAAAACTGAGGAATGTTATTAGTATAGCAATAAAGACAAAGACATTTTACCCTGTCCTTCTACAAACCTAGGTAGCCTAAAGAGTGACCCTCCAGCACTCCAGATGTAGAAGAATACAGAGTGTATCATTATGTCAGGCAGTTATTAAGAATATAAACTGTAGGGGCAACCTTGATCCATCACCTAAACCCAAAGCATGCTGGTATTATACTTTGGAAACAGAACTGAAGTCTTCAAAGTAACAAGATGTTTTCAGTATTTTAGTGTATATATACCTAAATGCTAAAATTTTCTTCTCAGGCCTTCCCCTAATCAAATTGTTAACAAAGATTAGGTGAGAACTTTTTTTAAATATATGAATAATCTGTTAGATTATACTGAGGCCCATTTTAGTTCAATATTTTGTTCTTCATAATTATCAACCAGAACCCTCTGAGTTGCTCATAAAGACATACCTCTTACCAAAAATACCTTGAAATTCTTTAAATATGAAAATTTAACATAGGGATTGTTGCCTGCCTGCCTTTCCCTTTCATTCATTGTTGACCTCTGGCAATTACTTGAACAAGTCCAAGCAGGTTTTTAAACAACATTTTTGGAAGTCATTTGCCATTGCCTTCTTCTTAGGGCTGAGACAGAGTGAGGCTGTCCAAGATCATTCAGATGGTTTTTCTACCTAAGGCAAGACTAACCTGATGCATTTAATCACTAAACCAAACTGACTATGTATGGAAATTTACAGGCCACCAATTTTAATGTGTGTGGTGTAAGGAAAAGATTTTAGTGTATTAAGTAAAAATAAGCAAATCATTCTGTGGCATAGCATTAAATACAAAACAGGACATTTTAAACATAGTTGAATAAGTACTTTCATTTTTGAAGCCTCTCATTGGAAAGGCTGTTTTAAAAATTAAAAGTCAACTGATTCATATAAAACTACATAGATTTGAAACTACAGATTCCATGCAATTTAGTCAGATGATGATGGTATCAATTTCATTTTTAAAGCATTAAAAGGATAGGCATATAATGATCAGTTCCTAGAACTATGAATCTGATATTTGATACTGTACACTTCTGCCACATGTAAGAGATTATTATCTGTCAAACAATGGCAAAAAAAACCCCACACCTGTCAACAGAAAATCAGATTTGAAATTTAGCTTTCAGCCCTGGCTTGAATGAAGGAGCTGCTAAATCAATCCAGAATAAATAGACCTGTTTTCCAAACCTCGTCTTGAAAACTGAACTGAATTTTGCAGTTAAGAAGTAATAGAAACAGAATTCCACCAATATTTTAAGGGCCCACAGGTTACCTGCTCCTGCTAAACTAAGTCCAGCGATTTAAGCCATTGAATCAACCTACTAGAATACAGTGTATTTGTTCCTCATGCTCTCATTTGATAGCAACTGCAAGGAGTATGCAGAGCATTCCTTGGAGAATTCAGACTGTTGCAGTCTGTTTTGTTCCTGAATTGACAGACCCTAATGATAAAAGGCAGGCTTGAACATAATGCAATAGCAACAGTGTGAGAAAAGGTGAGAGAGCAGAAACTGAAGGCAAATGGCTAGAGGCAGTTAGGTTTGTTAAAAGATACAAAAAGAACAACACAAACATGGAGGGAACCTGAAATCTGAATCACCCAGAGGCTCAGAAATTAGTCAATACTGAGTTCAAAGGTTAACATGTTTTAACAAAATTGGATTTAAGAATCACAGTTTAAATAATGAGTTAACAATGATTTCATAGCAATTTTAATTATATGAAATATCCTAAGATCAACAGTTTGATTTGGCACCACAGTTAAATGTACTTATAAGAAATAAATGCTTTGATACTATAATTGTTTCCCCATCTTTTGGGCTTGAAAGAGAAATTATATTATCTATAATTTTCATATATTCTAACAATATTACCTTACATGTGCTTAACCAGAAATAGGTTCCACCACAAACAATAACCTTAACCCCAGGTGACTCAGGATTGTATTGTTACTAGTTCAGAAAATAGCTTTAATCATACATTTGTTTTTTTCATTACACAATCTTGCATGAAGATCAGGGATGTATATTCATGTAGAAACAGCAAGGATTAAAACATTTGGTTACTTATGTTTGAAATCTTTAACACTAATCCCCCTGAAAGCAGTGGGATTTATTTCTGAGTAAACATGCATCCACAGGATTATACTGTTACAGTATTAACCACAAGTGAGGAGCTTGTAGAAAACAGGCAACAACAGAGGATCACATAAATTGCACAATTGTATTATAAACATTTTACATACTTTAGAATTCACATTGGTAACAGTTTAAAGTTGCAGTCCTACTATTTAGGTGTCAGAATTATTGTAATCAGTTAGACTCCTTTTTTTGTGAAAAATACAAATGAGATGTAAGAGCAGTTCAACTCAAAGCATGAATAGGTTAAAGCATCATGTATTTCACAGTTTTTATCATACTTTTATGTGAAGCCGCTGGACGAGATCATCCGTGGCTTTGGGGTGAAGTACCATCAGTACACTGATGACACCCAGCTGTACATCTCCACCCCAGGCCACTCCAACGATGCCCTTGAAGTGATGTCCCAGTGCCTGGAGGATGTGCGGATCTGGATGGGGAGGAACAGGCTCAAGCTCAACCCTTCCAAGACTGAGTGGCTGTGGTTCCCGGCATCCCGATATAGTCAGTTGACTCCATCACTGACTATCGGGGGCGAGTCTTTCGCCCCCGCAGAGAGGGCGCGCAATCTGGGAGTCCTCCTGGATATGCAGCTGTCCTTGGAGGAACATCTGACGGCTGTAGCCAGGGGGACATTCTGTCAGGTTCGCCTGATTCACCAGTTGTGGCCCTTTCTTGATCGGGATTCCCTGTGCACAGTCACTCATGCCCTCGTCACCTCTCGCCTGGACTACTGCAACGCTCTCTACATGGGGCTCCCCTTGAAGAGCACCCAGAGGCTCCAACTGGTCCAGAATGCGGCCGCGCGGGTAGTCACGGGAGCCGCATGGCGCTCCCATACAACACCTCTCCTGCGTGAGCTGCACTGGCTCCCAGTGGACTTCCGGGTGCGCTTCAAGGTGTTGGTTATCACCTTTAAAGCGCTCCATGGCATAGGACCTAGTTATCTTCGAGACCGCCTGCTGCTACTGACGGCCTCCCATCGACCTGTGCACTCCCACAGAGAGGGCCTCCTCGGGGTGCCATCAGCCAAACAATGTAGGCTGGTGACCCCCAGGAGGAGGGCCTTCTCTGTGGGGGCACCTACCCTCTGGAATCAGCTGCCCCCAGAGATAAGGAGACTCCAAGGCCTCGGTGCCTTCTGACGTGCCCTTAAAACCTTCTTTTTCCAGCAAGCCAGGCTGGCCTAACACTTTTTTAAAAGTTTTTAATTGTCTGTTATTGTTTTTAATCATGGGGCCAAATTTATATATATATATTTAATTGTACTTTAATGTTTGTAGTTTATGTTTTTACTTGGCTGTTCACCACCCTGAGTCCTCAGGAGAAGGCGGTATACAAATTTAAAAATAAATAAAATAAATAAATAAATACTTGCTGCTAATGCAAATATGTACATAAATAAAAATAAAATAACCATTTATCTTGAGCAGAATACGTTGTGTAAGATATGCAAAGATGTCTTTGCCTGTGAATTACAGCATGAGCAGTTTGACAAGTCTTTCTACGCAGGCCTACTCTTTCCAACAGAAACAAAATCTCTTAAAGACATTGCAAAAGATTCCATTAACATTCCAGAGTTGTTGGTTTTTTTTCTCCCTTTCTTTCTTCTGTTTACTTGATCTTGAGGAAACTGACCACAGAGACTACCATAAATTATCTGCCTTCAGGAAAAAGGAACTTCATGCATAAGATACCTTAGGTTATTTGCTCCTTGAAGCACGTACAATCACTTGCCATTAACTTATCTTGAGAAACTTAAACATGTAGCAAAAATAATGAGACTTGACAAGACACGCTACTGGGTAATGGTCATCTGGTACCACCCCATCACACAAAGTGCTTTATTACACCATTCAGTTATTTATCATGAATAATGTTATGCAGTATACTATTGATAAATATAGCTAAAATCCAAAAAGAGGACATACACACCATGTATGTGTTATTGCAGAGACTTTTTAGTCTCCTTCTTCTTCTTCCTCTCTGCAGTTTCTTTTCACTTGTTACTAAATAGAAAGAAGTATTTTATGCAAGTTCCATAGCCTCTGACACTACTGAATCCAACAGAATGTGCACAATGCTGAACAGAAGGTCTTCTGCTGATTCCTGCCCAAGAAATACCAAGAAAATTCAATGGGCTTGACTTGTATAGGTTCAGTTCAGATTCTTATGTTGTATCATAGAGTTTACCAGAATTCTTCCTCAAACTGGACCAAGCTCCCCGCTGCTGCCTTCCTAGGATCAGTCACTTATTTATTCAGCTGCCCTTGGAACATCTCTTTATAGATACTTTTGTCTGTGAAGTGACCTTAGTAGTTTCCCATCACAGAATCTCTTCTGAATGTCTGAATGCAGAGAGAGAACTGGGAGCCCCAACCACTTTTCCATACTAGTATTATTCACCATCTGAGTCAATATTATCCACCTTTGGCCGGAAAAAAAAGTCTCCTCCTGTTAGGAGTGAAAATCTCCTTTCTCTGATCATACCAGTAGTAGATACTGAGAAACTAGTGCTCCTGTCCTGTTTTGTTTAGGAAAACACAAGAAGGCATCTGTGTGCAGCCTTCCTTTATGTATAAAATGTCTGTTATTGTTATTTATAGAATGGGCAGAGAAGATTTTGCAAGTAATTGGCACGTTGGCAACATGATAAACATACTATAAATAGAGTGTGTAGATATAGTATAGAGAACCCAAGTGAGAGCTGTTGTAACTTTATATTATCATCCACCACCCAAAGGTAATTAATGTTGACTCAAGTGGTGAATGACACAAGTATTGAAAAATGGTTGGGTCCCTTGTTCTCTCTCTTCATGGCATTTTCCTTTCACTTTCTTTCTTCTCTCTTCATCCTCACGCAGATGATTCAAGGGAAGGGACCAATCACTCTTAAGAGGAGGTTGTGAGTTCGATCCTAGGTAGAGGCAGATGTAAGGTCTCCTGCTTGGGCAGGGAGTTGAACTAGATGACCTGCAAGGTCCCATCCAACTCTGTTAATCTGTTACTTGGTTGCAAAAAGATTTTGAAATTAGGCGAGGGGTCCTATATATTCTCTGAATAGCATAGAGAAAATAAGTGGGAATTGTTGTCACTTCACATCATCTGGCTTCAATTACACACACTTGAAATATATACATATACATACACATGCACGCACACGTGATAGGACAGCATTAAATGCAGGTGTTGGAGAATTTGGATTGGAAGAAATTGATCTTTTTTTTTATTAAAAAGTTTTAACAAGTATTACAACAGTTTTTCCCATCCCTCCTCCACCCCCTTCCCTCCTCCACCCCTCCATCACCCCTCTCCCTCCAACCCCCCTCCCCCCACCCACCCCACCCGGACATCCCAGAGCAAAAACAGGGTATAGCATAACAAGCATAAGCTAAAATAAGCTAACTTTCTGTAGTCTCCAAACTCCCTCTTGCTCTTTAACTCCCCTTTCAACTAACAAAACATAATTCAAGAAGAAAATATTGGTTTCATTCGTAAGCTATTTGAAACTTTTTAGTCCAATATTTGTTTTGAATATAGTCAATCCATCTTCTCCATTCCGATATATATCTTTCATTTGAATGGTCCTTCAAATACGCTGAAATTTTAGCCATCTCTGCTAAATTCACTACTTTTAGGGTCCATTCTTCAATAGTAGGCAAGTCTTCCTTCTTCCAATACTGCGCCACCAAGAGTCAGGCTGCCGTTATTAAATTTAAAATCAACTTAGTCTCTATAACAGTACAATCTGTAATTATACCTAACAAAAAGAACTGTGGAGTAAATTTTATCTTCTTTTTGAGAATATTTTGGATAATCCACCCTATTTTTATCCAAAATGCCTTAATTTTTTTACATGTCCACCATATATGATAATACGTGGCATCATCACATTCACATCTCCAACACTTAGGTTGCACACTTGGATACATACAGGCTAGTTTTTTAGGATCTAGATGCCATCTATAAAACATTTTATAAAAATTTTCGCTTAGGTTTTGGGCTTCCGTAAACTTTACATTTCTAACTCATATTTTTTTCCCACATTTCCATCATTATTGGCTCTTCAATATTTTGTGCCCACTTTATCATACAGTCCTTAACTAACTCCATTTCTGAATCTATTTCTACCAATGCATTATACAACCTTTTTATATGCATTTGACTTTGATCTTTAATCTGTTTTACCAAGTTCTCCTCATTTTGCAAAATACCAATTTTCTGATCTTCTCTCCATCTAGCTTGCAACTGTACATTTTGAAACCATGTTTGAATTATCCTTTCCTCTAGTAGTTGATTCAAAGATTTTAATTGTAGTATATACCTCCTTCCTTATTAAGAAGCTCTTTATAAGTAGTCACATCTTGTTTTTGCTCCACACTTATATTCTCTATCGCGTGTCTGGGTATTGCCCACATTGATAACTTATAGTTTAATTTATACTGATACTTTTTCCAGATATGCAATAAAGCATTCCTTAATATGTGACTTTTAAAAGCCTTATCCACTTTCTTATTATATAATAAATAAGCATGCCAACCGTAAACCAAATCATATCCCTCAATATTCAATATTCTTTCTTCTGTTAAATTCATCCAGTCACTAATTGCTGACAGAGCAGCTGCCTCATAATATAGTCTTAAGTTGGGCATTTTGAGACCTCCTCTTTCACATATATCTTGCATTATTTTTTGTTTTATTCTCGGTCTCTTCCCTGCCCAGACAAAATTATTAATACCCTTCTGCCATATCTTCAAATTCTCATCTTTTTTAAGTATTGGTATCATTTGAAAAAGAAACAAAAACTTAGGCAAAACATTCATTTTCACTGCTGCTATTCTTCCTAACAAGGATAATTGTAATTTTTTCCAGTTTTCCATCTCTGTATTTTTTGCCACAACGGATCATAATTATGCTTAAATAATTTTGCATTTGATGTCATGATATAGACCCCTAAATACTTAACTTTTTTAACAATTTCAAATCCTGTTAGTCTTTCTAATTCATCTTTTTGATTTATAGTCATATTTTTAGTTATTATCTTTGTTTTCCCTGCATTTATTTTAAATCCAGATACTTGTCCATATTGATTAATTATGTCCATTAAACCTACAACCAACTGTAATGGTTGGGTTAAAGTAACAACCAAGTTGTCTGCAAATGCTCGTAATCTGTAGTCATACTGCCTAATTTTAATTCCATTTATTTTATCCGACCCACGTATCTTACTTAACAGAAATTCCAAGGTCAAGATAAACAATATTGGAGATAAAGGACATCCTTGTCTTGTTCCTTTGTTAAAAGTATCTGTTAAACTACCATTAATTATTATTTGCGCTGTTTGTTTCTGATATATTGCATTAAAAGATTGTGTAAAATATTCTCCAAACTGCATCTTTTCTATTATTTTCAATAAGAATTGCCAGTTCAATCAATCAAATGCTTTCTCCACATCAAGAAATATCAGCACCACAGGGATTTGGTTGTTCTTCCCCAAATACTCCAATAAATTAACAACTTGCCTTTACTCTTCATTTGTCTGCCATTTATAAAACCAGTTTGATCATTATGAATCATTTGTTGCATGACTGTCATTAACCTATTTGCTAGTATTTTAGCAAAAATCTTGTAATCTGTATTTAAAAGTGATATGGGCCTATAATTTTTTGGCTGAGTGTGGTCTTGCTCCTCCTTTGGAATCAGAGAAATATAAGCTGTCCTCCAGGATGGAGGTACATCTCCTCTAGATTGTATGTTAGTAAATAATTCTTTGAGTGGTCCCACCATTCTGACTGCAAGTGTTTATAATAAGCAGCTGTCAAACCATCTGTCCCAGGAGCTTTACCCACTTTCAACTGCTTAATTGAAAACATAATCTCCTCGGAATTTATTGGTTGATTTAGACCCTCCCTTTGCTCTTTTGTAATTGTAGGAATATTCTTTTTCTGTAAGTATCTATCTATATCTATACTTTGAATTTTATCACTAGCATACAACCTCACATAAAATTCTAAAAATGCTTTTTTAATCATATTTTGCTGATAAACCTCTTTACCTTTATATTCTATTTTCTCTATGGTCCGTGACTTTTGTTTTTTCCTTAACAAATATGCTAACCATCTCCCTGGTTTGTTAGCATTGCAAAAAGTATTATGTTTAGCATATTGCAAATTAGTTGCAACCTGATCTGCCATTAACATATTAAATTGCCCTCACAATAAGTTAATTGCCTCTTTTATTTTCTTGTCTGCTGGGTTCAATATCAAAGCTTGTTCTTTTTTTTTAATTTCCTCTTCTAAGTCCTTCCTTTTTTTTCCTCTTTACGTCTGTATTTATTATTCAAATATATCAAAATACCTCTCTTATATGCTTTACTTGCATCCCAAACCATTTCCATAGATGTACCCTTATGCATATTTATAATAAAAAATTATCTCATAAATTTTTTACATTCTGTTACATTTTCCTCATATCTAAACAGATTTTCATTTAACCTCCAAGACCTCTTAGATCCCATTCCATACTCTAATTCCATCCAAACTGGACTATGATCCGTTAAAACTCTTGGGCAGATCTTCATCTTCTTCACCCTAGAAAAAAGATCATTGGTAATTAATATAAAATCAATTCTAGAGAAGGATTGATGTCTATCAGAAAAAAAGGTAAAGTCTTTTTCTTCGGGGTTCCTCTCTCACCAGATATCTCTCAACTCCATATCCTCCATCATTTCAAAAAATGATTTTGGCAAACTGGAACGCGTTGAGATATTCTGCAAGAGCCCCTTCTTGTCTTTTTTAGTGTCCAAAACTCCATTCCAATCGCCCAGTAAGATACATGATTTATAATCCCATTGTAATAACTTGGAATGTAAAAGCTTATAAAATTTTTCCTGTTGTTGGTTCGGTGCATAGACTCCAATTAAAAGTATTTTTCTCCTTTTATTAAAAGTTCAATTGTGGACTTCCGGTTTCCTTGTCTTCGGCGGCGACGGTGCCTTTTTAAGCACCGCCAGCACCGCCGCTCGTAGAGCTGCTTCTCGATTGTGAAGCGGCTTGAAAGCTTCAAAATCCTTAGGATTCTTGAAGAAGAGGCAGCAGGGTACAGGTCGAGCCCCTGCAACCCCCCCAGGGAATTGTTTCTGGGGAGGAAACAGGCGCGGCTCCTTTTCAACCTGCTGAGACTCCGGGCAGCGTGGGACGTCTCTGCTTCCGCAGAACAAGCCGGCGGCAGGAAACTTTTAAAGAGCAAGGAAACAACCCAAATAAACACCTGAAATCTACGTGAACCCTGAAATTTTGAACTGCAAGTATTAGCACTTTGCTGATCTTTTATATTGAAGTGAAAATTTCTGAATGAGTGAAAGTGACTGGAAAAAATATGGCGCTCAGCATTAGAGTAAATGAATCAGCGAGTGTGGATTGGTGAAGTCATCTTGCTTTGTTACAAAGTTTAAAAGTTGCTATAAAGTTGCTCCGGCTGTAACAGGAACAAGAGGAAAATCTCTCCCTTTTTCTTGACTTTGTTGCATTATAGCTTTGCCCTGATTAAATCTGGGGGACCTTTTTAGAAGGCTTTGTGGAGGTGGCAGAAGAAGCAGAACCTCCCTCTTTAGAAAAGCTAGCCTACGTGGCAGGATGGCTTCAAAGAAGCAGGAAGGCAAAACAGGGGGGGGATCCCCCACACACAAACAGGACATGCAGTCACAAGCTCAGAAAAAAGATTTTGATATGGGAGATTTAAAAGAATTTATTTCAAAAATCTTGGATGACAAATTTCAAAAAGCTCAACAGGAAATAGATGATAAAATAAATAAAATAGATGATAAAATTCAAAAGTCTCAACAGGAAATTATGCAGGAAATGCAGCAGAACCAAAAGAAGGTGACCAAAAAAATAACAGATGTGGCGTCTGGCCTGGCAGGATTTATTATGAAAGTTGAGTCAAAAGTGGATGAATTCAAATCAGAAGTTAATGCTAAGATGAAAAATAATGATCATAAATTTTTTGATGTTGATGATAAGATGCAGAGAGTTGAGAACGAGATTGTCATGATGCAATTCCGGGCAATGGAATTTGCCATACGGCTTCGAGGAATTAGAGAAGAGGAGAGACAAGATTTGAGACAGATCTGTGCTGAAGCTCTAGCTGTGATCTTAAAAATTAATCCTGATATGGTCTTCTGTAAAATAGACAAAATTTACAGAGTCAACTCTTGGGTGGCCAGACAAAGACAATTGCCTAGAGATGTGGTCATATATTTTACAGACAGAGCAATAAGAAATGATATCCTGCAAAAATCTTTTCTCACTTCTGTGCAAGTGGGTGGATCCAAGATCACAGTTTACAAGGAGCTTCCACCTAAGATGTTGAAATCCAGAAAAGATTTTGGCTTTCTTGTTAAAGAATTGCAGAATAATCAGATCCCATTTCATTGGGACGCTCCAACTGGCATAATTTTGAGATATAAGGGAGAGAAACACCATTTGAATACTGTGGAGAAGGCGGAGCAATTTTATACTGATATCTTTAAAGAAAGAACACCATCCCCACGTACATCTACAGTTTTGGAGATTAAGGAGAGTGATAAGAAGCAACTTCAAGAACCGCAACAACAATCTAAGCAGGAATCAGAGGAGTTGAAGGGCGCTGAAGGTGGTTTTCTGGATGAGCCTTTGCTGGAACCTTCTCCAATCTTGGAGCCGGCTTGGCTGGCTGAAGTCAAGGACCAGCGTATAACCCGAGCAAAATCCAAGCAACTTAAAGAAAAGTTACAGCAGGAAAGACAAGATGAAAAGGCTGGGGCCGTGGGGAATGCAGGACAGAAGATTTCGGATGAAATCCAAATATTCTGTTCTCTGCTCCAGAAAGAGAATAATGATGATTAAATGTTTATCTTGGAATGTGAATGGGTTGAATGCAACACAGAAAAGGAAGAAAGTATTTGCATATTTAAAACAACACAATAATGATATAATTTGTTTACAAGAAACGCATATTACAGCTCAAGATCAAAACTATTTGAAAAACTCCAAATTAGGAACACATTTTATATCTTCAACTAACCAAAAAAAGAATGGTGTGGTTATTTATGTAAATAAAAAATTAACAGCCAAACTTATAGAAGCTGATCAAGACGGTAGGTTTGTAGCAATTGAATTACTTTCTGCTAATAATCAAATTCTTTTGATAGGAATTTATGCTCCTAATCAACAACAGGACTATTTTTATAAAATGCTACATACTAAAATACTTCAATGGGATTATAGATCTATTTTAATTATGGGAGATTGGAATGGAGTAATTGACTCTAAATTAGACAAAAAGACTTTGGCGAAGTCAAGGATTAGACTACCACAGACTTTTTTTGATATGAAAGAAGACCTGGAATTAAAAGATATTTGGAGAATACATAACCCAAAAGAACTGGATTATACTTTCTTTTCTGATAGACATAGATCCTTCTCTAGGATTGATTTCATTTTGTTGTCAGATGATTTACTTGTTAGGACAAAGAGAACAAAGATTTTGCCAAGAACTTTGACTGATCATAGCCCAGTGTGGATAGAAATTGAGACATGCAAGACTGAGAGACGCTCTTGGAGATTAAATGAAAACTTGTTCAGATATGAAAAAAATATAATAGAACTTAAAAAGTATTTGAAAGAGTTTTTTGAAATGAATTTGAATAAAGGCACCCCAATGGAAATTGTGTGGGACGCAAGCAAAGCTTATATGAGAGGGGTGCTTATTCATATGAACTCTAAACATAGGTTGACCCGACAAAAGAAAAGACTTGATTTGGAAGCAGAAATAAAGAACAAAGAACAGTTACTTATTAAAAATCCAACAGATGAAAGAATACGTGGTGTCATAAAACTTTTGAAAGATCAATTCCAAATGCTTATAGCGGAACAAGTTGCAACAAATTTACAATATGCGAAGCATAATACATTCTGCAACACCAATAAACCGGGCAGGTGGTTGGCCTACACATTAAGGAAGAAACAGAGCATACGGACTATTGATAGTATCGATATCGGAGGCAAAGAAGTTTTTCAACAGAAATTAATAAAAGAAGCTTTTCTTGAATATTACACTAAACTATATGCCAGAGAGGAGGTGCAGAATGGACTTATAGAAAAATACTTAGATAACAAAAGAGTTATAAAAATCACTGAGCAACAAAAGGAAAGAATGAATTATCCGATAACAGAGGAGGAGATAATAGCAGCAATAAAACAATTAAAAACAGCTAAAGCTCCTGGAACGGATGGTCTGACTGCAGTGTATTATAAAACTTTGCAGGCAGAAATGGTGGAACAACTTAGAGACTTATTTTGTAATATACAACAAGGGGGAAAAGTACCCCCATCATGGACTACAGCTTATATTTCTTTGATACCAAAAGAACAAGCAGGTCCCAAAAAACTAGAGAACTACAGACCAATATCTCTTTTGAATACGGATTACAAAATTTATGCAAAAGTATTAGCCAACAGATTGATGCCAGTAATTCAAAAGGTGATTCATGATGATCAAGCGGGATTTATTGAGGGTAGGCACATGAATGACAATGTAAGGCAAGTAATAGATTTATTGGAATATCTTGAGAAGAATAAACAGATCCCTGCAGTGCTGGTTTTTCTGGATGCAGAGAAGGCCTTTGATAAAGTGGACTGGAATTTTCTATTAAAGACTTTAAAAAGGATGGACTTTGGGGACCAATTTATACAGGCGGTCTCAGCAATTTATCAAGATCAAAAGGCACAGATTATTATTAATGGAAGCTTGACAACAGAGTTTAAAATCGAAAAAGGAACAAGACAGGGATGTCCGCTGTCCCCATTGTTGTTTATTTTAATACTAGAAGTCTTGTTAAACACAATAAGGGACTCTAATACTTTGAAATGTATAATGATAAGGCAAGAGGATTACAGAATAAAGGCATTTGCAGATGATCTGGTTGTTACCCTAACACAGCCAATGGAATAAATAATCCAGATGAAGGACATTATACAAGACTATGGTAAAGTTTCAGGTTTTAGATTGAACCAGAAAAAAACTAAGATGGTAGTTAAAAATATGACACAAGATCGTAAACTTGAGCTTGAAAGGAGGGCAGGTTTTGAGATTGTACCAAAGGTAAAATATCTAGGAGTTCAGGTTGCAGAATCAAATATGAAATTGTTTCAAAATAATTATGAGGTGTTGTGGCGAGAGGTGCAAAAAGACATGGAGACTTGGAAAAAACTGCAGCTGTCTTTACTTGGAAGAATAGCAGCAGTTAAGATGAATATTTTGCCAAGATTTCTTTTTTTGTTTCAAATGATTCCGGTGCTCAAAAATGATAAACAACTAAAAGTATGGCAAACTGGAGTGAACAAGTTTGTCTGGAACGAGAAAAAACCAAGAGTAAAAATGAAAATTATGCAAGACGTTCCAGAAAGGGGAGGTCTTAAACTTCCAAACCTACAGTTATATTATGATGCAGCAGCTTTGACTTTAGCAAGTGATTGGTTTGGAGGAAAAAAGACTGGAATACTAAATGCAGAAAGTTTTGATTTGGAATTTGGATGGCACGCTTACTTATTTTATGACAGTAAAGTGGACAAAGTATTCAAAAGCCACATACTTAGAGATTCTTTGTTGAGAGTTTGGAAGAAGCACCGAATCAATTGGGATTATAAAATACCACTATGGCTGGATCTTGGTCATACTTTGTGGAATACAAATATAATGTCACTCGGGGGGTTTTTATATAAAGAGGTTCTTTTTACAGATGCGGGCAGATGGCATCTGAAGACATTACAGACATTGTTGGCTGAAGGGATTAATCTAACTTGGTTACAATATAATCAATTGCAATTGAGATGGAAGGAGGACCAAAAAACTGGTATTATGATGTATGAGGAAGAATTGGTCAGACACATAAAAGAGAAAGGTCCAATGCATATTAAAAGACTTTATAATGTCTTGTTAGAAAGGGATTCAGAAACTGAACTAGTTAAAGATTGTATGATTAAGTGGGCACAAAATTTTGAGGAACCAGTGATGTTGGAAACATGGGAAAAAATTTGGGTTCAGAATGTTAAATTTACACAGTCGCAGAATCTGAGGGAAAAATTTTATAAAATGTTTTACAGATGGCATCTAGACCCCAAAAAATTGTCGTGTATGTACCCTAATGTGCAACCTAAATGTTGGAGATGTGATTGTCTAGACGCTACATATTATCATGTTTGGTGGACCTGTAAGAAAGTTAAGGCTTTTTGGATAAAAATTTGGTGGGTCATGCAGAATGTTCTGAAGAAAAAAATTCAATTTTCTCCACAATTGTTTTTACTGGGTATAGTTAAGGGTTTTACATTGGGTGAAACAAAACTGATATTGTATATGATAACAGCAGCAAGATTGTTGATAGGTAAATACTGGAAAAATGAAGCGCTGCCCACGATTGAGGAATGGACTTTGAAGATGGCCAGTTTTGCAGAGATGGCGAAGATTTCAGCATATCTAAAAGATTGTTCACAAGAGACTTATGAATGGGAATGGAAGAAGTGGATAGATTATGTTCAGAACAAATATCAAACTAGGAAGTATCAAATAGCTTTTATTTGAAAATGTTATATTAAGATAGAAATATTTTAAGGTAATGAGGATGAAAATTTATTTGAAAATGTTATATTAAGATAGAAATATTTTTAAGGTAATCAGGATGAAAACTTATTTGAAAATGTTATATTAAGATAGAAATAGGTTAATGTAATGAAGATGAAAATTTATAAGGGGGAGGGAGGGGTTCAAGTTTTATATACAAAGGAGGGTTTTTCCTTTTACTTGATATGAGTATACTGTGTGGAAGTCTGGGGGGAGGGGAGGGTTAGGGTGGGTTAGGGAGGTTGGGAAGTTTGGGGTGGGTTGAGGGGGGGAAAAAGGGGTGAAAATGTAATTGTAAAACTTTTGCAATAAAAAAAAAGTTCAATTGCTATAAATCTTCCTTGCTCATCTGCTTCAATTAATTTGGCAATTAAATCTTTTTTTAGGTATAACTATACCATTCTTCTTCTCGGGAGCAGATGCAACAAAATGTATACCTAACCTTGCATTTATTAAGTATTTTTGATCTTTATGAGTCTCTTGTAAACAAATTACATCATTTTTAAACTGTTTCAAATAATGAAATATTTTTCTCCTCTTTTGTGGTGAATTTAGGCCATTAACATTCCAAGTCAAAAATCTAGTTGCCATTCTTGGCCCCCTGAAGCATTTGGAGCATCTGCTGGAAATCTCCATGCATTTTACTTTCTGGCCTTGCTCCTCCCACTGCTTCTGTTTTTGTAGTGTCTTTAATCATCTGAAGTTGCTACACTCTTAATTCTTCTTGACGCTTGGTTGCCACTCGGGTCTGTCTTTGATCCTTAGGTTCTTCTATCTCCAAGGCTTGAACAGTCGTTGAAAGTTGTACTAATTCTTCTTGAGTAATCAAAGCTCCCTTTTGGGCCTGAGCCAACAATTCTTCCTTCTCACCCTTTCTTGCCCCCTTTGCTTCCGTCTTCCTTCTAGCTTCTGGGGGCTGTGGGCATCCAGCCTTTAATACATTGATGTAAAAATCTCTTGCCTTCTACACTGAGTTAAGACGATATCTTTCTCCTGAATAGTTCACCACTAATCCAGCTGGAACTTCCCATCTGTACTGTATCTGATGGTTTCTCAGTTGTTCCACCAGAAAGGCATAATCCCTTCTGGCTCTCAACATTTTGGGGGGGATTTCTTTCAGTATTAAAACCTCTTGCCCCTGCACTTGAAATTTATTTTTAAAAGTGATTTGTAGGATTTCATTGCATATTCTCCTTGTTGTAAAAATAGGCTACAATGTCTCTTGGTAAATGTTTCTGTCTGGCAACCCATGAATTGACACGATAAATTTTGTCAATTTGCCATTCAAGATTTGCTTTTTGATCTCCCATTATCTGTGCAAATGCTTCTGAAAAGATCTCTCTCAAATTCTCTTGCTTATTTTCTTTGAGGCCTCTTATTCTCAAAGCAAATTCCATATCTCTATATTGTATCATTATCACATCAGCCTCTGCTCTTTCCATCTTATCCTGGACCTCCACCATTTTATTTTCCAAGTTCTCATTAGACTGCTTAATTTCTTCCACTTTTTCATCTACTGCTTCAATATGGCCTACCAGACCTTGAAGTGCCATGATAATATCTTCTCTAATTTCTTGATTTCGCTTTTGAATAATCTCTTTAATTTGAACTATCTCCTCAGCAATATCTCGAATTTTATCCTCAAACACCGAAGCAATTTTTTTTTCCATAACAGAGACTTGTGCTTTAAGGGCTTCCTGCAACATTTCAAATGTTAATATTGTTGGTTCCATTGAAACAGAGAGTGATTGCAATTTGGACGTTTCAGCTGGCGAGCTCTCAGCACTTTTGGGTACAATAGTCTTTATTTGTTTTGAAGCCATTTTTAGTTCCAATTTGAATTTATACAGCAGCCAGAACAATAAATCCACCAAATCCAAAAATTCCCAGTTTTTAAATAATATCAATCCTTTTTTTTAAAAGATCACTGCTGTAGTCTTTTTAGCCTTTAATCTTTTTTTTTAAAGCAGAAATCTCTAATTTTGAACAGGGACTGCCAGCGCTAAACAAAACTTTCCTTTTTAACTTTCACTTTCACGCCCCATTAAAGCTCAATCGCCATCTTGGTTTCACTCCATAGATGTACCCTTATGCAGATTTATAATAAAAAATTCTCTCATAAATTTTTTACATTCTGTTATATTTTCCTCATATCTAAACAGATTTTCATTTAACCTCCCCTTAATGAGTCAGAAGGAAGTAATACACATTTGGAGTTAAAGTTCAGTACTTGCAAGTCTGATCTCTCCTGAGTTTGCTCAGCCTGCTTCTGAATGATGTTTATTCCAAGCGTTGTTTGCAGGGGTGGTCGCGGCATCTTCTTCTGCTTAAAGCAGAAACATCCCGGATCCGAGAGCTTCCAGGGAGCACTCACCCTTCGAGCCCCAGAATTGTTCCCGGGGCTCCTTGGGGAGCTCTACCTACGCCCGTCTGCTCTCTTCCTCCCCTTTTCCCAGGGAGAAAGTTTTCAAGCCGCTAGACAGCTGATTTACGCTGTTCTAGCGGCTTTATGCGATCGCGGGGCTGGCGCTCGCAAAAGGAGCGTCTTCAGTGCCTGCGGTGCCACCAGAAGTCTCGAAGAGATGGATCTTTTGAGATCTCCCTTGATTAAGATAAAATCAAATTCTTTATGAAAAAGAAGTTACAAGAGAATCATGTTGTAGGGTTGTTGTTTTTTTCAATCCTTTGAGTTCTCCAGGGATTAAAAACACTGTCAATTTTCCATGTAATCAAGTGAAAAAGTTGTTGATACTAAGATAAAGTGTATGTGTACAAATAGTCTAGCTTGTTGTCACATGCACACCCTTTTAAGCAGATTTGCGGGTGAAGCAAGTTATCTTTCTCAATTTAGCATTCAGCTGGCCTGGAGGAGTAATTCCAAATGATATTTTTAAGTGCTGCATGGCTGCAATTTTTGGCCCAATAATCAGTTGCCTTGATAGTCTCATGGCCTCAAGAGACAAGCAAAAAAGATGCACAGAAGGACTGTTTGCATTTCCTTTGCATATGCCTTTCTATCACAACATGTTTCTCTGTTCTTATTATGGTTCATCGTTTTGAGAAATTATGACATGATGACAATGTGTCCATTACTGGAGAACAGCTTGTCTGCTTAGGCTATTGTATGACAGTGAAAACTATTTAAATAAAAACCTGATTAAGATGTGGAGCTGTAGGTTTGATACGCAGCAGGGGAAGCTGAAAATTTATTTGTTGCATGCTGGTAAATTAACAATTTGTAGTGTTTGGTTTTAAAAGTCACTGTGATTTCCTAGACAAAGGAGCACTGCAGTGTGTATCAATTTGCCTTAAAAGTATATACAATCATTTCCCAATAATTTAATATAACCTAACACAGAAAATTAGGCAAAACAATTCTGGTTTTTAAATATAACAGAAGACTGTGGATCCATAAATGAATATTGCAACAAGGCACTAAAACATGGCATTGGGGAACCAGAATTATGTAGAGTTCTTACAGTTGAAATGACCAGTTATGAGTTTTCTTTGCTTTGATGTATGAAAACAAACAAAACAAAACTAATTCAGATAAAATGGTTTTTAAAAAGGAATTTTATTATTTCCACTGGGTTCAGGTTCGATTAATGCACTAAAAGCTCATTCATTGTTTATATCTAATAGTTTTGTTGTAATAATATTCCTGATAGCTGCTATGAAGTGGGGTGGGTGGTAAATTACCATCTGTTTATTTCAACAACAGAAAAAAGCCCTACAATTTAATTCATAGCATAGCAGTGCTTGATCTTTAATTCTGTAGATTTATTTTTAATAAATTGCAATGGCTTTTAGTAGAATTTGCTTTGTAGTGAAATGCAACCCTGGGAGAAAGTTTTTTAAAAATATGATAGCATTTATTTAGAATAAATATGGAAAAGAGCACATTCTCAGTATTTTATCATCATAATTGTTAATGGGTTATTTTTCAGCTATCTTAAATAGATTTCTTTTTACCTTAATATAAGAAACTGGAAATTGGCAGCATAGCTATAAATTTGAATCAATACTATCTTTTTTTTAAAAAAAATGTTAAAAAAGTGGTTTTCTGTGACATGAACAATAATATGTGGTAATAATAATACAGCTAAAACCAATGGGCTTAATATCCTAATTTCAGTGAAACTTTTCACAGATGTTGAAGTTGCTGAAGAACCTAAGAGGTTCTTAGTGAAACAGGATTCCCTCTGAAGCAATCAAGACTTTCTTGAATCCTCATGAAGATGCTTATAAAAATATACTACAAGCAATTGTTTTTAAATAGATACTTCCTGATTTACTTTTCTATATTTGGAAAATGTCATGGTATGAAAAGAAAAAGAAAGAAAATCATTTGGTGAGTGACAGGCCTAAATCACTGGGAGTGATGTGAAAGAATACTTAATCTCGTAAACTGATTTTGTGCATACCTTTTGTTAATATGATCTTATCTGAACATTTGTGAGATGTCAGTAAGACAAGAGATTTGAGTTTCCATACTTTCTTGCTTTTTTATGTTCTCCATTAACTTGTTTGTCTTTTAGATGAAATTTCCCCTTTTCAAATCTAATAAACTGCTTCTTATCCTAATTCTTCCTATAGAAACTGTTATAGTATTGTACATATTATCTGTTAGTCTATATTGTATCTTTATTATATCATAAATGCTAATTCTTTTATCACTTATTTATATATATTTAGGCTCTGATTATTAGATTAAAGCTATTTTCTGAATCAAACTGCATGTTCATTCTTGTACTGGAGTACATTTTAATCATTTATTATATTATATATGTATTTGTTTTAGTCTTCTGTTTGTGTTTCTAAACCTCATTTTATATTAACCATTAAATCAAAGTTTTATTATAGTAATAAGAAAACCAACAATGTTAAACACATATATTCTTTCCCATAAAAAGTGTTAATTATCCTTTTCCATTACCTGAATAAAATTTTTAAGTAACATTTTATTTATTTAACTGGATTAAAAAAAAATAATACATGATCAGTGAGTGAGCTAATTAAAGTATCAAGAATGCTTTAATCAAATACATATACACACATAAACATATGTGCTTCTTTGGTGGATCTGATTCAAATTATCCTCCAATTTGGGCCATTGCAGCTAAGATATATGGGCCAAGTTAAAAAAAAAATCTTATCTTTTATAACAAATTAAATATTAAATGTTTTGAAATAATACAAAAACATTTTGATAGATTACTCATAGATGTTTATTAGTAATATCTATTGAAGTAATAAAAATATTAAATACATTGCTCTTTTCCTTCTGTTGAATTTAGACCATCCGAAAAAAGTAGAGCCAAATAAGCAAAAATTTGGACCATATTAAAATTGTGAATTATTGATAATACATGGCTCTTTACTATGTTGCTAAACATGCTTACACCAAAAAAAATCCACTTCATTTATTCAATATTATTTTCCCGTTAATGATACTACTAACTTGTGGTGTATACGGCACTCCAGAGGCAGCAAGAGAAAGATCACAGACAACAAGCAACCTGTTGGGAGGCATCTAAAGATAATGTTGATCAATAACAACAAAACTTTACTCGCTCACTTTAAACCAGCCTTAATTTTCCTGTCTAACTTATTTCACAGTGTTTGAGAGGTTAGGATTTTGCTGATTAGATAGGCTTGTTATAGAAATGGCTGGTATTATATATTATTATGTAAAAGTAAAAAAATGAAGCTGTATGTTATTATCTTATTCTACTAAAAGAATCGGAAGTCAATGCTTTTCTTTCTTTTTCCCTTCTTGCACTACGCTTTCCTTTCCCCCCTTTTTCCCATGTTGTATTTTGATGAACTAATAAAAAATTTGGAACTGAAAAAAAAAGATAAGCAGGTAGATATCTGAGCGTTTAGAAGAAAAGTAGCATGGGTGGATGGGTGGGAGGGAGAGAATAATAAATAACAGACTTTAATTAAAAGAAAACATATCTTTGTGTCAGAAATACACATGCACAAAATAAAAATCTAGAAGAGGGCTGGGTAACCTTTTGATGACTGGAGGCCATTCTCTATTATGGGAGGAACTGAGGCAGCAAGTGGGGAGGTGATGATACTTCACGCCCTTGCCTGGAGCCTAGATGTTTTAGGGTTTTTCCAGGGTGATGGGTGAAGTGGGGGGGGAGGGGTTTTTGTTGTTGTTGATGATGCTGCTGCTGCTGCTATTTTTCACCCTGTTCAATCTTTTGGAGGCTTGGGCTGCAGTTCTCAGTTCCCACTTAAATTATTTCTGGTGACATTCAGAAAAGCCATTAAAAAACTGGTTTTCTAGCAGCCCCCACCACCCAAGAGTGATTTGCAACCCCATTTGCTGACTTCTTTATATGGTGTTATTGTTTCCCAATGTGGTCTATTTCTGCATCTCTGTTTTTAAGGCTTCTTTTCTTGGATGCCATCTAGAACTGTTTTGTTAATTGAGGTAGCTGACAAATTGATTAAATTAAATATAAATAAATGAGGAAAGTATATTGCCCACTTTGGCAACTGTACTGGTGAAATTGGACAGCACAATCAGAAGGAAGGCTGTGGGTCATGCAAAAGAGTTGGGTGCCACATGAAAATATGTCTTGTTTGCTGCACCAACTTCCACATTCTTGAGGGCCATATTGCTTAAGGCATCAATATAAAACCAGGTGTTCTTACCTATACTACATGGAAGGTGGCAATCACTCTGAACTAGAGCCAATTTCTGCCAGTTATTTAAAATCAACATCTTTAATCAAGGATCAGACTCATACTTGCAGGCAGTATGGGTCAGACTTATATTTAACAGATTATGATTCACAAAAATTGCTCACCATCTAGAAGAAGATGTTCAACCCAGGATCTAAAACTAAAGTAATGTATGTGGCAAAAATTCTCTATATGCTCACATTTATTTTCTGTCTGTTCTTAAGGTTGTTATTTAACAAGTCCAAATAACAAAAAATAGTTTTACCTTTCTTTCTTTTTTTTCTCTTCATTTTTTTCATTTTTGTTCCTTTCCCCTCTCTTTTCCTTTCTTTTCTTGAAATACCGATAGAATGCTTATATTCCTTTTATTCTCTTAGAATATCTATAAAATATATTGTTGACAAAGTACCTGGTCTAGACAATATGATACATTGGTCCATATCCTTCTTAGTTGAGCTGTGCATATAATCTTTATAATACAGATAGAAAGAATTCCTTTCAGATGATTTTTTTTTACTGTATGTTAGATTGATTATTCTTGAGACATAATGAAGAAGTTGGTTGACCTAATAAATGTGATGCTTATTAATAAAAAGATACTTGGCTGCAAACTGTAATGAATTTCTGAATTTCCTAGATCAAACTTTGATTGGCATATTAATATGGTCTTCTTAGGAAGCTAATTAATTTTAAAGCAGAAGGCAACAGTTTTTCCCATAGCCTTTATTACATGGGTGCATTTTACTATAACAATGCAGTAGACAAGTCCTGCTGCTGACTTCTCTTGCTCCTTGTTTTTGTGTGGTGTCTCTAAAAACAAGTTCCACTGCAATTTTAGTAGGACTCTGGCATGTTCATTAATATAAGTGATAAATTCCTGCATGGGCTTTGCGTTTTATGAGTACATGGCAGTAATGGTGTAATAAAGATTAATTATGGTAAGTTATGGTGTCTAAAATGTGTACCTTCAAGCTGTTAAATGTGTGAAAGGAGATCCATTATGACAACAATGGGCATATTACTCTCAATAGGGATTATCATTATTTGCCTGTTAAAATGTGTGCCCATATTATTACGATAAAGATACTAAAAAAATCCATTTTAAACATTCATTAAAATGGGATCTTTGCTTAGAAAGATGCTCTATGTCTTCCTGTTGTAAGTACTAGTTTTGTGAGATGTTCTTATATATTTCTTGTCATTTTTAACATAAAATTCAAAAAATGCTTGGATCAAAGTGCTAAAAATAACTTCTTAAGAATTTTCTAATGCAGAAAAATTCCAAATGCCATGATCTAAATCTAATCTCTAAGACTATGTCAAATATAATTAAAAACAAACAGACTGTAATACATTTATTTCAAGATTATGCCACTTTGACATAACAAGCCAACTCTTGCAGAATTATGATCAAGCAGTAAGATAATCATACTAAAATTAATTTTTGAAATCAAAACTAATATTAAAGATAGTTTAATTTGAGTCCAATTTATAGTGTACTCCTTATTTATTTGAAATAAATCCCACTGAATTCAGTAGAGCTAAGTTCTGGGTAAGTGGCAATGGGATTGTATAGAGATATGATATAGAATTGATATTAAAGCTATGTCAAACCATTTGAAGAAATGTTTTATAAAATGAGCAAATAGGCCCATCAAAAGGTTTAGTACACCCCCTAAGTTTTTTTACATAATATGTGTTTAACACATAAAAATGTGTTAAATATGTGGTTCTCCTCCTATCTCTCCGACCGGTCGCAATCTGTGTTGACAGGGTACAGTGGTCGACCCCGAGGCGTCTTGTTTGTGGGGTGCCACAAGGGTCGGTCCTCTCCCCCCTCCTGTTCAACATTTATGTGAAGCCGCTGGGTGAGATCATCTGTGGTTTTGGGGTGGAGTTCCATCAGTACACTGATGATACTCAGCTGTACATCTCCACCCCAGACCATCCCAACGATGCCTTGGAAGTGATGTCCCAGTGCTTGGAGGCCGTGCGGGTCTGGATGGGGAGAAACAGGCTCCGACTCAACCCTTTCAAGACCGAGTGGCTGTGGCTGCCGGCGTCCTGGTATAGCCAGCTGGTGCCATCGCTGGTTATTGGGGGCGAATCATTGGCCCCCACGGAAAGGGCCCGCAACTTGGGTGTCCTCCTGGACGCATGGCTGTCTTTAGAAGGGCATACGACAGCCGTGGCCAGGGGGGCCTTCTATCAGTTCCGCCTGATAAGCCAGTTGTGCCCCTTTCTGGATCGGGACTCCCTACGCACGGTCACTCAAGCGCTCGTCACCTCTCGTCTGGACTATTGTAACACTCTCTACATAGGGCTCCCCTTGGGGTGCACCCGGAGGCTCCAACTGGTGCAGAATGCGGCCATGCAGGGGATTATGGGAGCGACGGGGCGCTCCCATGTGACTCCCCTCCTGTGCGAGCTGCATTGGCTCCCAGTGGACTTCCGAGTGCGCTTCAAGGTGTTGGTGATTACCTTTAAAGCGCTCCATGACTTAGGGCCGGGGTATCTATGGGACCGCCTCCTGCCACCAATTGCCTCCCACCAGCCAGTTCGCTTCCACAGAGAGGGCCTCCTCAGGGTGCCGTCGGCCAGGCAATGTCAGCTGGCGACACCCAGGGGGAGAGCCTTCTCTGTGGTAGCACCCACCCTCTGGAACAATCTACCCCCAGAGATACGAGTGATCCCAGACCTCCGGACTTTTTGTCGGGCCCTCAAAACCTATTTTTTTCAGTTAGCCGAGCTGTCCTGATTTTATGATTGGTTTTAATAAATTTTGATATGGCTTTTAATTGGAATGTTTTAAATTAATGGGCCAAATTTATTTAATTATTTTAAATTTATTCTAACTTTTGTATATAAAATGTTTTATTTCTGGCTGTTCAGAGCCCTGAGTCCGAAAGGAGAAGGGCGGTATAGAAATTTGAATAAAGATAAAGATAAAGATAAAGATAAAGATGATAAAGATAAAGATAAAGATAAAGATAAAGATAAAGATAAAGATAAAGATAAAGATAAAGATAAAAGGACTATTGATACCTCATATCCAAATATGCTAAAAGTTGGGAGATTCTTTACATTTTGAACATATCATGTATATAAGTCTAAGTCTAAGTGCTATTGCTATTGCTATTGCTATCATCATCATCATCATCATCCATAACCCAGTTATTCTTTCCATTTCTGCAGAATTGTCTAAGCACATCAGCCCTCTCACTAAAATAATAACAGGGAGACTTTCCTGCATGGTCCAGGTATCCTCAGAAGCCAAATCTTATTCTGTTAACTAAGGTCCATAGCATTCATGAGGTCAGTGTCAGTGTATTTTTATGGAGATGGGACATAATTGTATGTTCAGGGAAGACTTCATCTTATTATACTAAAAGTATTATTCCTTTCATCAGATAAAATTTCAGGAGAACATCGCTGGAACTGATGAATGGATTCCACTTTATTCTGGATTTCTTAATAAAAATTAAGATTAATTAATTTGTTAATTAAATGTAATTAAATAAATGTAATGAATCATTGCATGGCTATGCTACATAGGCCATAAAGGTAGTTGTAGGGTGTAGGGATCAATAAAAGGGGAAGAAACATTGCTAGAAGGCCTAGACCAGTGTTGGCTAACCTTTTTGCCATCACGTGCCAAAAGCGGGGGGGGAGCGCAGGGGGGGCACCCATAATTCTATGTGCCCCACCCCCCCAGCATGTGCACGCACCCCCGCCATGCTCCCCCCCCGCTTTTGGCACGTGATGGCACATTGGGCCCGGTAGACCTGTTTTTCACTCTTTCCAGGCTCCAGAGCTGTTAGATCAGGCGCAGGAACAGAAGACGTGACCAGCTCGATACATTTAGCAACTTTATTCGTTACAAGTAACAAGTCAAGACTGCTGGCGCGCTGCCGGAGCTCTCCTTATATTCGCTCCCGGCAGACGCACCGCCCCTAGCCAGGGATTCAAACTTTCCCGCCCGGTGGCTGGCAGCCAATCCGGGCGGATGTCCTTATAAGGACATAACACTCCTCCCCCCTAGTCCAAGAAAAAGAGTTCAGTGTTCGTCTGAACGTGACGTAGTCCTGCAGGTACGTAGGACGCCTAGACACCCTACTTGACCTGCGCAGTCTCATTTCTTCCGTGTCCCCGCCCTGGACGGACGGGGTTCCTGTGGCTCCTGGATCCTTCCCCGGAACCGGGCTCGGTTCGGCTGGCGAGTGTGCGGGGTCACCCTCAGCGCCTCCGGCCGGACCGCAGGCCTTGGCTGGCTGGTTCTGGTGGTCTTCTTCCTGGCCTGTGGATCTTTCGCCTCAGCGGTGCTGTTCGGTTCCGACCCGGGAAGAGCGTCTGAGTCTCGGTAAGACCCCGGCTGTCACTTACTCTTCCTCGGTCTCCCGGTGGCTGCGGTTCTGCTGCGGCCCGGTTCGCTGTGGTCCGGAGGGTGGTTCGGGCCGGTGCCCTTGGGTCCGGTCTGTTCACTGTGGGTGGTGTTGGCTCGGGTCGCGGTGTCCCACCTTGCAGGGGTGGTGCAGGTCTCCTTGGCCGGGCTGGCGTTGGCCTTCCCCGTCGGGTTGGTGGTGGTCGACCTGGTCGGGGTGTCGTTGTGGGAATACCTCCTCAGGTTGGTGGAGGTCTCCCCTGCCGGGGTGGTGCAGGCCTCCCTGGCCGGGTTGTTGTCGGCTTTCCCTTCCCCCTAGTCCCTGGTCTACCGCCAGTTGGTGGTTGGGGTCGTCTGGGTTGGGTTGTTGTTGCCGGGTTGTTTCTTGCGTTGGGCGGGGGTCCCTCTCGCCGGAGAGCCGTGTGCCACCCTCGCCCATGTGCTGTGGTGTGCCCATCTGCGATGGTCCCCGGTCTACTCGCCTCGCGTTGAGGTCTCCCTGGTCGGGCTGCCGTGGGTTGCCTTCACTGGTAGGGTGCGGTGCTCCCCTTCTGGGTAGGTCCCGGTCTACCTGCGGGCTGGTTCGGGGATCCCTGGCCCTGTTGTGCCGGGTGCCCCCCTGGCCGGGTTGGTGTTGCCATCCCCCATGCAGTTGGCCCTGGTCTACCTCGCTGCACTGCCGACGTGACAGTGCTTGGTAATGTGCTGGGCCGACCTCGTCGGGATGGTGTTGGTCTGCCTCGTAGGGGTGTGGTAGGCCTACCTCGTCCGGGTGTGGTAGGCCTACCTCGCTGGGGTGTTGTAGGCCTACCTCGTCTGGGTGTTGTAGGCCTCCCTCGTCAGGCTGGTTTTCGTGTGCTCCCCCCCACCTTTTCCGGAGTTGGTCGATGTGACGTCTCACGACCTGTCCATCTTCCAGCTCGACGGTGTAGGATTTGGGGCCGGTTGTGCTGGCAATCTTCCCTTTCAGCCACTTAGGAGAGCCGTTGAAATTCAGCGCGAAAACTGAATTTCCTTTGCTGAAGGCGCGAAGCGGCCGGCTGGCGGTTGCGGTCACTTCCGGGCTGTATTGGGGGTGCAGCCGGTCCAAGGGTGACCTCAACCTTCTGCCCATGAGGAGTTCAGCCGGGCTCTTGTGGGTGGTGGCATGCGGCGTGATGTGCTGGGTGAGGAGGAAGTTGTCGATGCGTTCTTGCCAGTCTCCCGGGCCCATCTTGGTGAGGGCTTCTTTTGTGAGCCGGACCATCCGTTCCGCTTGTCCGTTTCCGGCCGGCCTGTACGGAGCGGAGAGGGCATGGCGGATGCCCAGTCCTGCCAGGAAGGACTCCATGGCCAGTGATGTGAGCTGGGGGCCGTTGTCCGAGACCAGCACGTCCGGTAGTCCATGTGTGGCGAACAGACGGCGCAGGGCTCGGATTGTCGCTTCTGTTGTGGTAGATGCCATGGGCACCACCTCGAGCCACTTGGAGAAGGCATCTACCACGATGAGGAGGTGTCGCCCTTGCATCGGACCCGCGAAGTCAATATGGATCCTCGCCCAGGGGTTGCTGGGGGTCTCCCACTTTGCGACTTCGGATTGCGGCGGCGCTGGGCGAACTTCTTGGCACGGGTCACATCTGGAGACCCATTGCTCAATGTCTTTGTCCATGGAGGGCCACCAGACGTAACTCCGTGCCAGGGCCTTCATGCGAACGATGCCCGGATGCCCTTTGTGCAGCGTTTCTAGCGTCCGCCGTTGCAGAGTGCTGGGAATCAGCACCCTGTCTCCCCATAGCAGACAGCCCTTCATGGTGGACAGCTCCTTCTGTTTCCTGGCGAACGGGCTGAACTTTTCCTCTGGCGTTTCCGATGGCCACCCTCTGAGGACCCAGGACTTCACTTGGCGGAGGGTGGGGTCCTTTTGGGTGTGGACGGCCACGTCTGCGGATGACACCGGACAGCTGGCGTCGTCATCTATGTGGAGTAGATGGAGCGTGGGGGCTGGGTCTTCGACTGGTTTCTTTGACGGGCATCTGCTGAGTGCATCGGCGTTCCCTATGGCTGTGCCTGGCTGGTGCACAAGCCTATAGGAGTAGCCGGCTAGGAAGATGGCCCATCTTGTCATCCGTGGGGACATGAAGGTCGGGGTGGGTTGGTCGCCGGCGAGGAGCCCCAGGAGTGGCTTATGGTCAGTGACGATGGTGAAGCGTCTTCCGTAGAGGTATTCGTGGAAGCGCTTCACTCCAGCCACGATGGCCAGGGCTTCTTTGTCCAGCTGACTGTAGTTGCGCTCCGCGCCGGACATTGTCTTTGAGAAGTAGGCGATTGGGGCTTCCGTGCCGTTGGGCAGTTCATGGCTGAGGACTGCCCCCACCCCGTATGGCGACGCATCGCAAGTCAGCTTGGTGGGCAGCGTCTCGCTGTATTGGATGAGGACGCTTTTGGATGTCAATAGCCCTTTGATGGCCCGGAACGCTGCTTCCTCTTCCTGGCCCCACTTCCAGGAAGCCGATTTCCCTAGCAGGCGGTGGAGTGGCTCAGCAACTGTGGCTTTCTGTTTTAAGAAAATGGCGTAGAAGTTGAGCAACCCAAGGAAAGCCTGAAGCTCCGTTTTGTTTTTTGGGCTTGGAGCTTCATGGATTGCTTCCACTTTTGATTTGGTGGGGTGGATGCCTGTGCTATCAATGAGGTAGCCCAGGAACTCGACTTCCTGTACTCCTATGATGCACTTGTCCCGCCTGACCCTCAAGCCCTTGGCCCTGAATCGCTGCAGGACAAGCCTGAGCCTTTCAAGGAGTTGAGCTCTTGAGTCACCGGAGATGAGCACATCGTCGAAGTAAGGCACCACCCCTGGAACGCCTTGGAGAAGGCGTTCCATCATAGATTGGAAGATTCCGGGGGCAGCGCTGACTCCAAATTGGAGGCGGTTGCATTTGAATGCCCCCCTGTGCGTGACAATTGTTTGAGCCTCCGCCGTTTTTTCGTCCACTGGCAGTTGCTGGTAAGCCTGGGCCAGGTCCAGTTTCGCGAAAATTGATCCAGATCCCAGGGAATGCAGCAGGTGTTGCACCACTGGGACTGGGTATGCGCTCTGTGCCAACGCCTTGTTGATGGTACAACGGTAGTCGGCGCAGATGCGCACAGACCCATCATGCTTCAGTGGGGTCACAATGGGGGTTTCCCATGAGGCATGATCGATCGGTTCCAGGACGCCCTGGGCGATCAGCTTATCCAGCTGCTCATCTACTTTAGGCCGCAGGGCAAACGGAACTCGGCGGGGCTTAAGCCTAATTGGGGTGATTCCCTTGTCCAAATTAAAGGAAATTGGCCTCCCCACAAATTTTCCCAGCTTACCATCGAAGACTTCCTTGAACTCTTCGATGATGGTGTCGAGTTCGTCCCTGTGTATCTCATGGATGCCCTCGATGGAAAGCCCCAGCGGCTTAAACCACTCCACTCCTAACAGGTTCGGTCGGCTGTTCTCCACGATGGTGATGGGCAGCTCTCCGTTAAAGTCCTTGTATTTGATGTGGATGGTGGTTCTGCCCAGGATTCCAATGGGGTTTCCGTTGAAGTCCACCAGCCTCGACTTCGGGATTTTCAGCTGGGTCTTCTTGCAGGATGGCTTCAGCTGCTGTAGGTGCTGCCAGTCCATGATGGAGTAGGCGGATCCAGAATCTACCTCCATCTTGCATGGGGACCCCTCTGCCAGCAGCATCACGTGGAACTTGGTGGTCCCCTCGTCGCTTGTGTGAGCGATGGTGGTCTGGTGCACCGTTCTACTCCGGGGATATTCCTCCTCCCCGCGCCGGGACTGGTTTGAGGACCGTTTGGATGTCCTCTGATTGTCTTTGCGATTCTCCCGGAAACGTGGTCTGGGTGGCTCCGGGGCTGGATCTGTGGCTCTGCAGGCCTCGGCGATGTGCCCTCTCTTCAGGCATCGGCGGCAGGTCGCGTCTCTCCATCTGCAGTTTGCCCTGGGGTGGTCGCCTCTGCAGCTGCCGCATCGTTCTCCCCGGTCGCCATGCTGTGGGTTTTCCCGCCTGGGGGGGCGGGCAACCTTGTGGACGGCCATTTCCCCATCAGACTCAGATTGCGTGGTTGCCTCGTCTGATGAGGTCAGGCCCGACTTGTGGATCTTATGGATCCCTCTTGCTTTTACCATCACAGCGGCTGCTTGCTCAGATGTCTCAGCCGCTGTTGCTTCGTCGAGGACGTCTTTGAGTGGGATCCTCTTCCGGCTGAGGAACTTCTTTTGTAGACCCACATCTCGCATTCCAAAAACAACGCGGTCTCGGATGGCATTATCCACGTTGTCGAACTCGCAGTTGGCGGCGATTTGGCGAAGCGCTGCCACGAATTCCTTGATGGATTCCCCCTCCCGCTGGTTTCTTTGCTGGAAGGTGAATCTGTTTGCGATGGGGGTGCCTGTAGGTGCGTAGTGCTCCTGTAGGACTTCCTGCAGGTCGTTCCAGGACATCTCTTCAATGTCCCTGGGTGCCACGAGGTCAATCGCCATCTCCAAGACGTCCGATCCGCAATGAGCCAGGAAGAGGGCTCTTTTCCTCTCATCGTCGAGGTTCTGGTAGCCATTACCTCGCAGGAATTGTCGGAATCGGACCATGTATGACCTCCACTTTTCCCGGGATGGGTCGAATGGATTCAGTGCGGTCATCGGGGCTTGCGGGGTAGCCATTCTGGGGTTCACTGTGGTGTAGTGACTTCAGCTCGGTGGGCGCTCGTGCCGCGAGTCTTGTTCAGGTTCTCTTCTCTAGTCCTTCGTCGCCAGTGTTAGATCAGGCGCAGGAACAGAAGACGTGACCAGCTCGATACATTTAGCAACTTTATTCGTTACAAGTAACAAGTCAAGACTGCTGGCGCGCTGCCGGAGCTCTCCTTATATTCGCTCCCGGCAGACGCACCGCCCCTAGCCAGGGATTCAAACTTTCCCGCCCGGTGGCTGGCAGCCAATCCGGCGGATGTCCTTATAAGGACATAACAAGAGCCTTTTTAGGAGCCTGGGGAGGGCGAAAACGGCCTTCCTCATCCCCTCCTGAGGCCCTCCAGAGGCTGGAAATGGCCTGTTTGCCGACTGGTGGGCCCAGAAGGCCCGAAAATCAGTGTGCCAGAGCTGAGCTTGCGTGCCCACCAATATGGATACGTGTGCCACCTGTGGCACGTGTGCCATAGGTTCACCATCACGGGCCTAGATCTTCCTAAGCAGCTTGTTAAAAACAAACCATTGAAATCTGAAGCAATTTCTATTTTACTGAAAAGTGAGTATAGCTTTGTACCTAGAGTTCAAGGCAAAGCATGTTCCATACAAATGAATATACTGTTTTCTTGGCAGGGAGTCGCATTTGGCCTCAAATGGTATGCCAAAATGCATTCTCAAAAGTAGCAAATGAGTCTAGAACAAAAATGAATTTAATTTTATTTCAGTACCCTGGAAATGAAATTAAAGAAAAACCATTTTATATGATTATTCTTTATATGTTTAATAATTTTCTCTTTCTGAGATGATAGATAAGTAGATGGGTAGATAATAGACAGACAGACAGACAGGTATATTCATGTACAATTTAATAACAATTTATAATATTCTCTGTGGGAAATAGTTAAGGCTTTTCAGGGCCACATTTAGTCCTAGATTGTGCATTTATATAGCAATATACGGTTTTCAATAGATGATAATTTTAAAATCAGTTCTCTAGGTAAGTTTCACAAATAATTTCTTTAAAATTCTCATGACATAGATGCAAGGAAGAGGAAAAACTAAGTAGTAAAACATAATTCTATCATCATCACTTTAATGATTTTTATAAAGATATTCTTGAAATCAAAGAACCCCATAAAAGTTTACTAAACAAAGAATTTAGTTTCTGAAAATATTGTTCCAATATTTTTAAAGAAAATGCAAGTACCAATCAATGAGGAAGAATTCAGTTTTTGAATTTGATTTTCCAAATCTTGAACTATTTCATCAAGCTTAGCTATTGTCAAGTATTAAATAGTGGAAACCATCAATTGTAATTTTCCAATTTAAGTAACTTTGAATATGCATATATAGTACCTTTGGTTGGAGGATAGTATTAGGATCTAATATCACTCTAATATTTTTGGAAACAATTATATGTTAGAAATCGATAGAATGAAATGTCTAATAAAAAAAGATTTAATCCTTTTTTCCATGCTAAATTCACTTCATGGGGAAATCCAACATTAAAAATTGGGGGGAAATAGTAATATGAAAAAATTAGATTAAAATGAGGATTTGACTTTGGACTAATTGATAGATGATGGAATGAATTTTTAACATATGCTTTTATTGAGGCAAATATCATCTATCAGATGTAACTTAGTAGCAATATCTACAGCTACAACATTTATTAAAAGCATTGTCGGACTAGCAGCATTTTCAGCTTCTGAGATACTCAAAATACTAGAACCACTAGTTAACATCTTTTTAAAACTAAAAAAAACCTATTATCAGTTTTTATAGATATTTATTATCAATAAATCAATTTGATATGCAAAAGTTAAGTGCTAAATGGAATAAAGAATTATAATATGCACTATGAGTCTCATTTAAAAAACATATACCGGTGGTAGAATTTGAAGAAAGCATAATAGTTATATAAGTGTATTAGAAATGAACATATATATGTATCTGTGTGTGTGTGTGTGTGTACACACCCACCCACTCACCCACTTGCAAAGTGTTTCCATTAACTAATTATATTTACAATTATAATTGTTTACTATAGCAACATATCATACTTTATGTTTTTTTTCTATTGTACTTTTAAACTTATTTTTAAGCAGTTGTTTTGCATTTTTATTACATATGTGTTTTGATGTTTTATATCTTTTTCCTTTTTCTGTTATTATTTTAAAAGGCAGTTTTAAAAACTAATCACTTTTACAATAGCTAGATTTGCAGGACAGGGGAACTCTGCAGATTTTTTTTTTTTTTTTCATTTAAAATGTGTTGACTGGCAACATTCTATTAGCTTGAAGAAAATGTTGCCTTCTTTATATTAAGCTATTGTTTTTGGCATTATCTGTAAGTTAAAAAGTAGCTTCACTATGCAAGGAGAGTGGATAAATTTCTGCAGCAAACCATGGCAAGATTTTAATGCTACCCCCACTTCTGCATTTGACACAACTGTTAACTGTTAGCTGTTCTAATGGCTCACATTCATTTCACAGTGTGAACCTATTTAATAAAGTCATTCTGATTTACTTCATGTCTTTTTCTCTTTGGAAACAACTGGACCAAATCAAAATTAGCCTTACATACAATATAAAGAGATCTTATCACATAAGGTTTTGGAAAAAAAGGAAGATGAACCAATTCAGATTTTTAATTGTATTAATTATGAATGAAGGCAAATATACATTTTCCAGGATAATGATGCGATATCGAACTTGGGCCAGTGACTGACCAAGATTCGATCTTGTATTAATTATGTACATGCTTGGGCATTCATGATGAAAGATGATATAGTTTTTAAATATGCGATATAGATACATTTTGAAAAGCCTATTGTATTCATGCTAGATTAAAAGAATATGAATTACGCAAAAGAATGTATACATCAACCATTAAAGCCATGATGCTTTATAGGGTGGGAGAATTATCATCAAATCAAGATAGACTTTGCAGATATGTACTTAATTTTTTCCAATGATATGTAGTCCATTTTCCCATAAATACCAGAACAGAGAGATTTGGAAGTTAAGTGAAGTTCCCATGTAAAGGGTTTTACTTGATTTCCATCAATATCTCTCTTGGAGTGGAAGAGAAGAGTTTTTACAGGTTGTACATGTGAATATTCACAATTATACAATTATCTCTTATATAATAAATCAGTTATCCCACTAAAAGAAAAGCCAGAGGTAATCCTCAATATAAAAAGAGAAAAGGAAAATTGCCCTGCACTATGGGCCGTCCAGATTAAGGAAACAGTTTAAATCTCATAAATAAATAACAATAATAATTTTGCTAAAATGATAAAAAAATGAAAAACCAAAAATTTAAATAGCAGTCTAGAAATACATGAAGTTGGGTAAGTCAAAAGATAGAGCAATGCCTAGAAATGTACATCAAATAAGAATTCTCAGTGTGTCATTCTAAACAGCTATGTTTGTTTGATAATTCAGAAGGGATTTTTTTAAAAGAAATATTGTTGTGTTGCTGCAATTCTATTACTTAATTATAAATTAAGCCCCATTTAATTCAATATATTCTCTGAGTAAACCTGCATAGGACTGAAGTGAAGTCTTCTATGTGGATTTACAAGGAAGTTGGTGAATCTCTTTGGACAATTAACATGGAGAACATTAGGCTGCAAGACAAAATGTTATAGGTTGATAAGAAACAAACCACTGAAATACCAGAGAAGGATATTTCTTTTCAACTCATTTTCAGGGAATTCACATATGGATGCAGTAGTTAAAGACAGGCATCTAGCCAAATCATGTTCTTGCTAATACTGTTGGCTTCAAAATACTGGTGGCATTTTTATGCCACCTTCAAAAATTGTTGTACAGGACATATAAATATATATTTCAGACAAACTGCAGAGAGTGACTGCATTGATAGACCCAGATAACTAGTCAAAGCCATATGGGAAGGGAGAAGCCAAATGAAAGATGTATGTCCATGTTAATTTATCATTGTGCATTATTCTGGTTATATACAATTGGGACTGAAATCCTTTGGTTTGGTCTAAGGTTTAAAATAAACACTTAACAAATGAGAATGTCTTCGCATTTGGGAGGAAGAATACTTATTGTTAAATGAACGAAAGCAAAATAAATAAATAAATAAAACCATGCCATTTGCTAGTCAAAATGAAATGAGATTCTGCCTTGTAGTCTTTCTCAGCTGTGATTGAATAATGTGTCTCTGCCTCCTGTCAGACATATGATACTTTATCCCATAATAGACCGAACTATCTTCTCACCAGCTGAGCTCAGGGTCATTCCCAGGTCAAGCTGGTTAAAGATGGCTGTCAACTCATTGCCAGAGTCACAAATGCACTTTAAATCACCTTTATCTCACTTAAAATGTTGATGCTTTCCAGCGATGACTATAGCCATAATCATAACATTGAGATGCAATTTGGAAGAACATTTCATGGAACCCCTGAAATTCTATGCTAAAGTCTGTTTATATAAATTTCAGTATACCTCATGTTAGAGAAAATGCATGATAATGTAAGTGCCAGTATCACTAACAAAACAGCTTATAGTACTTGCAGTATGCCAGAAAGAAGACTGGGGGGAGGGAGGTCCATTACAGTTTCTAGGTACATTATAAATGGCAAAGATGATTTTAAGAGGGAACAATGAGAGAAATCCATCTTTTTAAAGTGGAAAGTTAATTATTATTCCGACAAACATATGCAGTGGAAAGAATTATGGGAAGAGAAGACATTATTATCTCAGTACTTTCACTGAATGTTTTCATTGTGATAAATTCTCTTTAGAACTGTGAGTTCTCCAAACTCTATTTCTTAATTATAAATTTATGCATGCTTTATTGATATGTTTCTTGTCATTTTTGTTAGCAGTGTTAATTTGACATTTATTTATTGTATGTAAGAGCATCTAGGTTCCTGTAAATATTTTGAAGTCCAACTTACTGAATTCCATAGAAGCTGGCACAGAGTATCCACAGGGTACAGTTTTTTAAAAATCTCAAAATGCTGCCTACTATAGTGCAGTTAAAATTGTGCCCATTTTTTGTGTACATTGAAACTTTCTTTTTCAGTGGTAGTGCTACACTCACCATTGCATGAAGGTACTACCCTTGGGAACTTGCTGGAGAATATACAGTATTCTAGAGAAATTCAGAGAAATATAAAGAAATCTTTTGTCAAATTTTTGTCAACAAATTCAATGAAGTGTTTTGAAAAGACATTTCTTACCAGCAAATATGCATTTTAAAATGGGTAGGGCCAAGGCAAAACTTTAAATTGTTTTAATAATTTAATATAATTTAATTAGAGTATACAGTAGTGTATATAATTGTGTAATACTTAGTAATGTAATAATAATAATAATAAATAATTTTAAATCAATGTGCAAATTCAGCCTTTGTCCTCTCATCCCCATTAGGGTTTCTGAAACAAAAGATTGCAATGGCCATAGGAGCATCATGTGAAATAAACAGTCTGCCAGATTTACATCAGGAATATATAAACTAGCAACTCCAGGGGTTATTGATATATATGGTTTTATAGTCCTCACCAATATAACCAAAGAACAAGGCTTATGATATCTGTAGTCCAAAGAGCATCTCCATATTACCTGATCCAGGTCTAAAAGACAGGAAGATAAGTCCTGCAAGGCCCTAGGTTAATTAATTATAACTTCCTTATCTGTCTATTTTATTCGTGCCACTAAAGTATAATTCTATAATCCAACTTCTTTTTAAAAAAAATGGACAAATACATTGATTTCAAATGCAAGCCTAGAACTAGGAAAACTCCAATAAAAGTTTCTTCTTGGCTAGCCATTGTCTTTTACCCAAGAGAGTTTTGTGATAATGAAGTGAAGAGAAAGCCAGAGAAGTACCTATGAGCTACTTTAAAGAAATGTGAGTTTAAAAAAGTTGTTCCAATCTAAGTTTCTTTTATATTTCATATTTCTTCTATTTGTTGTTTCCTAATGTCTTTTAATTTTTGTTTTGGTTCCATTGCTTAATTTAGCCTTCCCAATCCAGTTCCCTGTGTACACACATAAGATCAACCCAGAAGGGTTGCAAAATGTACATGATGTCTCCGCTTTTTGAGAGAAAGAAGAAAATAGCATTCACAGTATCCACTAACCTGCTTGTTCAACAAATTAACCCTATTCTACTTGATAACTGCATTCTAAATCTTCTCAACAACAGTGGTTCAACAATAACACATTAGAAAGGTCTTATTTAGACTACTGAAGATTCTTGGGCAAATACTGGTATCATGTATACCATGTTTCCCTGAAAATAAGACCCTGTCTTATATTTTTTTAAACCTTGAAATAAGAGCTTGACCTTATTGCCATGCGTTCAAAAGCCCGATTGGACTTATTATCAGGGGATATCTTATTTTGGGGAAAACAGGGTAGTTAGTTTTCAACTGGACCTAAGCATTGGACCTATATTATTAGCAGCTTGATATTTTTTGAATTTCTTTTAATAATTTCTGTATTGTATCCAAATGGTAGCAAATAATATGGTATGAACATTAGTGATTGTCAAAGAGAAAAAGCCTTAAATATAGTATCAACGCTTCTTTGAGAGAGGGTTGCTTTCCCGCCGCCTTGAAAGAGGCGGTGGTGAGGCCCCTCCTCAAGATGCCCTCCCTGGACCCGGCTGTTTTAGCAAATTATCGTCCTGTCTCCAACCTTCGCTTCGTGGCGAAGGTTGTTGAGAGTGTGGTGGCGCGACAGTTCCCCCAGTACCTGGATGAAGCGGTTTATCTGGATCCGTTCCAGTTGGGCTTCAGAACCTAGGTACAGCACAGAAACGGCATTGGTCGTATTGGTTGATGATCTCTGGAGGGCTCAGGACAGGGGTTGTTCCTCTGTCCTGGTCCTATTAGACCTCTCAGCAGTTTTTGATACCATTAGCCATGGTATCATGCTGCGCCGGTTAGAGGGGTTAGGGGTGGGGGGCACCGTGCTGCAGTGGTTCTCCTCCTTCCTCTCTGACTGGTCGCAGTTTGTGTTGACGGGGAGCCAGAGGTCGATCCCGAGGCGCCTTGTATGTGGGGTGCTGCAGGGGTCGGTCCTCTCGCCCCTTCTGTTCAACATTTATGTGAAGCTGCTGGGTGAGATCATCTGTGGTTTCGGGGTGAAGTACCATCAGTACCCTGATGACACTCAGCTGTACATCTCCACCCCAGACCACCCCAATGATGCTTTTGACGTGATGTCCCGGTGTCTGGAGGCCGTGTGAATCTGGATGGGGAGAAACAGGCTCAAGCTCAAACCATCCAAGACCGAGTGGCTGTGGCTCCCGGCATCCCGATATAGTCAGTTGGTGCCATCTCTGACTATTGGGGGTGAGTCGCTGGCCCCCACGGAGAGGGCTCGCAACTTGGGTGTCCTCCTGGATGCACGGCTGTCTTTAGAAGAACATGTGACGGCCATGGCCAGAGGGGCTTTCTATCAGATCCGCCTGATTCGCCAGTTGTGTCCCTTTCTGGATCGGGACTCCTTGCACACGGTCACTCATGCCCTCGTCACTTCCCACCTGGACTACTGCAACACTCTCTACATGGGGCTCCCCTTGAAGAGCACCCGGAGACTCCAACTGGTCCAGAATGTGGCCGCGCGGGTGATTATGGGAGCGTCATGGAGCTCCCATGTAACACCTCTCCTGCATGAGCTGCACTGGCCCCCTGTGGCCCTCTGGGTATGATTCAAGATGTTGGTGACCACCTTTAGAGCACTCCATGGCTTAGGACCTGGATATCTACAAGACTGCCTTCTGCCACCGGGAGCCTCCCACTGGCCAGTACGTTCCCACAGAGAGGGGCTCCTCTGGGTGCCATCGGCCAAACAATGTCAACTGGCAGCCCCCAGGGGGAGAGCTTTCTCTGTGGGAGCACCTGCCCTCTGGAATGAGCTCCCCCTGGAGATATGGACGATTCCAGATCTACGTACTTTCCGTTGGGCTCTCAAAACTTTTTTATTTCATCAAGTCAGGCTGGCCTAACTCTCCAATGGTGTAATTTTAATTTTAATTTTAAATGGGTGATTTTAACTGTCGGGCCAAATTGTTTAATATATTTTAAATTGTTTTTAAATTTTGTATTCTATGTTTTTTATCTATGGCTGTTCACCGCCCTGAGTCCTTCGGGAGAAGGGCGGTATATCAATTTAAATATTAAATTAAATTAAATTAAATAAGTCCATTCCAAGGTTCAGAAATAGCAACAATAATACTGTATAATTTAAAAAAAACCAGGCTCAGAGCCTAGCCCAATGTCTAAAAATCTGGACAAGGACATTCAGTCAGAATCTGAAAACAAAAATACAAGCAAGACTGCCATTGTCTCCATTTTTTAACTGGCTTTCACGCAGAGGCAGCAGAAGACTCCACCCAAACTCAGCTGGCATTAATTACCTTGTAGGAAGCATGTTCTAGTCAGCAGGAATTCCTACCTTTTGATTAATCTTTATCCTCAAAAGTCTATCTCCTGAAGCTTTTGCATGTCTCGTTATTCAAGAATAGTGCTGTTCTCATTGCATTGACTGTCTTCAGGGAAAGAAGACTGTCTTTTAGGTTTTTTACTATTTCTGATGCTCCAAGAGAAATATTATAATATGGGTCCATAGGCTCCTCTTTCAGCCTGTTTGCCTCCCCCTCCCCCTGGAATTTTCCTCTAAGAAGGATTCATCTGATGAAGTCATAACACTGTACCTCAACCTGGTTGCTAAAGTTTTCTTTCCTCCCCCAAAATATATAGCATCCCTGCCCCATGATTAATAATGGGCCCCCTCTGAGCTATTCATTTTTCTCTCCTGTATGTTAATTCCTCGATTTATTTGTTTATACTGACATAACCTTGCCTCTGGGTTTCCAGGGCTGACATCAACTTCCATTCAATCCTCATCATACATTCCATTTCAAAAGAGGACCCAAGAAAACTTGAATAGTTCTGTCACTGCCCAAAAGTTTCATGCCACCACATTAGCTCCACTCAAGAGTGGCAGAACCTCTATACAGCACAGGTATAACTGCATATAGAATGCTAGTCCATGATGCTTTACATTTTCATGAAGGGACAATGCATGCAGAAAGGAGCGCTGAACTATACCTGATTATTTATTATTTATTCATTCAATCAATCAATCATCCATCCATCCATTCATTTAACCCATTTCAGTCAATGACTCTAGGAGCCTTACAATTTGAAAAAGGAAGTGTGTGTGTGTGTGTGTGTGTGTGTGTGTGTGTTACAATTATAAATACTAAAAACATTTTAAAATAATAAAAACATCCAAGATAAATATACATAGCAGCCAAGATACTTGGTCAGTTAGCAATTCAACCAGGAAACCAGGCCTTAACACACTCAGCACCCCAAGCACTGGAGCACTGCCAGGTTATTAGGGCCTTACAAAAGACTAACAAGGTTACAGACATTCTAATCTCTGAAGGGTGGATGTTCCATGGAGCCGGGGCCACTGTGGAAAAAGTCCATCTTTTCATCCCTACCAGCCAACAGCCTTTAGCTGAGGAGATCTGTATTTATTTTATTTTTTATTTTATTTTATTTTATTTTGAATTTGTATACCGCCCTTCTCCCTGAGGACTCAGGGCGGTGAACAGCCAAGTAAAAACATCAAATACAAATATTAAGATACAGTTAAAAATATATATAAATTTTGCCCCATTAATTAAAACGATAAACAAAACAATTAAAAACACTTAAAAAGAATTAGGCCAGCCCGGCTTGTTGGAAAAGGAAGGTTTTAAGGGCACGGTGGAAGGCACTGAGGTCATGGATTCTCCCTATCTCTGGGGGCAACTGATTCCAGAGGGTTGGTGCCCCCACAGAGAAGGCCCTCCCCCTGGGGGTCACCAGCCTGCATTGTTTGGCTGATGGCACCCCGAGGAGGCCCTCTCTGTGGGAGCGCACGGGTCGATGGGAGGATGCTCATTCTGCTCTATCTGGTTTGTTGGATGGATACAGACTCTTGGACTTATGGCTTTACACTAATGCATCTGTTTATTTGTTTGTTTGTTTGCTTGCTTGCTTGCTTGCTTGCTTGCTTGCTTGCTTGCTTGATTGATTGATTGATTGATTGATTGATTGATTGATTTTTATCCTGCATTTATTATTCAATAAGTAACTCAAGGAAATAAACATACCTAATACTCCTTCCTCTTCCTATTTTCCCTACAACAAAAATCCTGTGAGGTGAAGTGAGCTGAGAGTGACTGGCCCCTCCAAGGAGGGACTAGAACTCACAGATTCTTGGTTTCTAGCCTGGTGCCTTAATCACTAAACAGAGGCACTTATACATAGACATCTTTATATAGAACTTTTCCTTAGATGTCAACATTAATGGGTGGATAACAGACTTGGATTCCTTAGGGAGTGACTTATTCTTGCAGTCCACTTTTACATGCCTTTGCATTTTACACATATCTTTTCCTTATAGAAGAAGATCACCGTAAAAATTCTAATAGTAATATATGGTTTTCTAAAAGAAATCAGAGTAAGTCAATGGAAGAAATTGTGAGAGGGGTGACAGGGAGAAATTAAACCACAGATTAATTTCAGCAGGCGCTTCTTATATTCTCTTAATACTTAGCAAATGTTGCTACCCTCTCTACAAATTAATTAATTTTCACCAGTTTTGAATAGCTGCCCCAAGATGTGAACTATATGCATTTACCAGGGAGCTCCACTAAGTCAATGGTTCTATTCTTTTTTGCAATAAACATGTATGAGACGTTGGACTCAAATCTTGGCAGGTCTAGCTAAAAAGGTTGTTGGCATTGTTATTAGCAAAGAGCCCTTCACAAGGTACAATGTAGATCAGTGGTTCTCAACCTTCCTAATGCCGCGACCCTTTAATACAGTTCCTCATGTTGTGGTGACCCCCAACCAGGGGTGGGTTCTAAATTTTTTTACTACCAGTTCTGTGGGCGTGGCTTATTTTGTGGACGTGGCTTGGAGGTCATGTGACTGGGTGGGTGTGGCTAGCTGGTCATGTGACCGGGTGGCCATGGCTATGTATATAGGGACTACTCAGAGGGCTGAAAAAAGTCATTTCCGACAGGTCCTCGCACTTTTGACTGGTCCTCACACTTATGACCATCCTCACATTTATGCCCGTGCAGCTTTCTTAACAACTGTGTCACTCATTTCACAACTGCTTCTCTTCACCATGGTGACAAGACAGGTCAAAAATGTAAAATGTGAGGACAGTCGTAAGTTCGAGGACTGGTCAAAAGTGTGAGGACCAGTCAAAAATAACTTTTTCAGCCCTCTGAGTAGTCCATATGCACAAAAGGACTACCCAGAGGGCTGAAAAAACTGATTTCTGACAGGTCCTCGCACTTTTGACCGATCTTAGCACTTATGACTGGTCATCATTTATGCCCATTGTAGCATTCTTAACAACCATGTCACTCATTTCACAACTGCTTCTCTTCACCATGGTGACAAGATAGGGCAAAAATGTAAAATGTGAGGACAATCGTAAGTTCAAAGACTGGTCATAAGTGCGAGGACCAGTCAGAAATAACTTTTTCAGCCCTCTGAGTAGTCCATATGCATAAAAGGATACAGCAATAGAGAGGGATGAAGGAAGGGAAGGGAAATTAGAGTAGGAGTGAGGGTAAGAGAGGGAGGAAGAGAGGGAGGAAGAGAGGAGGAGAAGGAGAAAGGAAGAGGAAGTAGGGAGGAGAAGAAGAGGGTGAGGAAGAGAAAGTAAGAAGGAAAGAAAAGAGAGAGGTGGTAGGTTTGAGGAGAAAGATTGCTGTACAATAAAAAAGATGAAAGGGAAGAAAGCCAACCCCAAACAAATATAAAGATATTAAGATAAAGAATGAATTGTTAAACGTTAAAGAATAAAAGAGAACAAATATGAATAAATAACAATAATTAGAAACACACATACAAACATACTGTATTTTCTTTGAACAGAGTATGTGGCCGGTTCATAAATTTAAACAATGTTTAGTCATTTCAATTAAATTTACAATTTCTATATTTCCTTTTTGCCATATTTATTCCTCATCTATTTTTGTAAAAAACCAATATTACCCTTCATCTTCATCTCTAATCTTAATCAAATTCAATTTTTCCCTTCTATTCTATATTATACCCCTTCCCATTGTCATCTATTTTTATATCCATCCTCACATTGGTTAATTATGTAATATTACAGTTGTTTAATATAAATTCAACATTTTAATATAAATCAATTAGTTATATAACTACCTTTTTTGTATATTAATCAATATGAACATGAATATTCCAATTATTTCCATGCAATCCAATTTCTTACAAATCAATTAATTATATTTACCAATAATAATAAACCAAATAATTTCCCCCATATATATCTCCAAACCACAACTTAACCATTTCTGCTTTCAGCACAATATACAATTAATAGTATCTCAATTATTACAATTCCCTAGTTAAATAGAGCTTTTTTTCTTTTGTGTTTTAAAATCTCCTCTTTTTCCCTAAATTTCCCGTTGTTTGCACCTACCTTTTTTGGTGAGGAAAAAGAAAAGAAATCTGCCTGCCTAATTTTCCAAGTTGCAGCAACAGCAAAGCAGTTTCAGTTTCGTTTTTCAGCATAGATAGGGGGGGAAAAATCTGCACTCTTTCCAAGCAAGCAGGAGAGCCCTGAGCAAAACAGCTGAGAGCAAATCAGCTGAGGGTCAGGAGCCGATCTAATCAAGGGCTAATTAGCCTATGCTGAAGCTCCACGGGCCAATAAAATTTCAAAAAAACACCGAACCATTTGTTAAATTGCTGGCTTGTCCGCCCCTCACCCACCACTATTTATTGGCAATAAATAGTGGTGCGGAGGGGCGGGGCAAGCCAGCAATTTAACAAACGGTTCGGCTGCACCACTGGCTCTAGGGCAGCCCTTTGAAGCCCCGCGGCAAGAATTTAAACAGTTTTTTTTCCTTTAGCCATCGGAGGCAGCAATAGATTGGGGGTGGGCGGGGTAAATGAACGGCCGGCGATCCAACAGAGCAGAGAGTGAGGGTGAGTGAAGGCATGGGGGGGGCGAGAGAGGGCTTTGGCGACCCCTGTGAAATGGCCGTTCGACCTCCAAAGGGGTCGCGACCCCCAGGTTGAGAACCGCTGATGTAGATGGTTAGATCTTAAAATGCAATACTATTTTGTTTTCCAACACTGCATGCTTATGCCACAATTAAAAATCAGATTCCAAGATGTTGGATATAAAATATATCTGCATAACTATAACAAAAACATTAAAAAACTTCAAAAAGTGACAGTATCTGTAAGCCATTTTTTATTTCTAAAAAAATCTCTAACATTTATTTTAAGAATACATATTATATCAAAGTAATGGCTTCTATCCTTTGAAGTTTATGATTTATTTATTTTTTTTGTAGTAATCAATATATAAAGTCCCATCTCAGGAAAAACTATCTCAGATATAACTCTTTTCTAATGCACATATATTGAAATTTCTCAGTAACAGCTAAAATGAATGCAAAAAATATATTGCATGTACATGCTATAATGCCAAATCAATTTTATGTATTTCTGTCTATGATTCTATTTATCATTCTGTACATCCCTCAGTCAATCAATTATAGACACATATGGCATTTCCTCCTTCAATTTGTATTGAAGGACTAGATGTAATTTTTGCAATTACAAAGATAGACCAATTGAATGACCCATGCATGTATTTGTTTTTTATATAATTTTTATTTTTTATTGCTGCCATAATGAAAGTATCCTTTAGGCAAATGAACTAAAAAACTGGATTCATCAATCATTGTATAAAGTAGCATGTCTTCAAGAAGCTTCAAGTTAACTGAATAGCATGTCAGCCAGGATACTGTCCATTCTTAGAAAGTTCTTTATATTTTGAGAGGTTATTTTAAAATCATCAATCCCACGTATTGAGAAGCACATCTGAAATTCAAGTCTAAACATTATATTGCTATTGTACGTTATATACATGTTCAGGGATCCGTTAATTAAATAATCAGCAGCAGCAGCAGCAACAGCAATAGAGAGATGGACTCCCTTAGTTTTATGACGCTCGTTCTGGAGTTCATCTTCAGGATCTCTATGTCTAGATCATGACCTCCACCAGTAAAATATATCTGCAGGTTTGTGCCCCAAACAGAAATCAAGCCCAGTAATCTGTTAACATACCTAGAAAGTGTTTCTTTTTTTTACTGAAATCCCCAAAGATGCAAAACTATAGATGTTGTGCCTTGGAATGGCAATGGTATGCTATAAAATGGCAGGCTCATGTCCAGCTGTATTAATAGTATATTAGCTGGCTTTCCCTAAGGTTACTCATACATTTACAAAAAAAGACTTTCTAGTCACAGATAATTACAGCTAGTTACATAATGACACCTCCCAAAGTAGACTTTTCAGACAACAAATACTAGAGAGTGCTCTGGTAGATTAGTATAGGAAGGGACAGTTGTCTAAATTCCAAGCTTTTGAAGTGCATATGAATCTGCTATTGATTACATTTGGCTGAAGTCAGGAGGAGGAGGAGGAGATGGTGGTGCAGTGATACTGTGGACAGAAGTTCTATGGATCAATTTTTAAAAGTAAATTCCACTAATGTTGATTAAATATACATTGGTCTAAGAGGATTACTATCTAGTTCAGATACAAAAACATATGTTGTATACATGCATTCAACATGTACATGAAACTTGATAGTACAGTGGTTTGGTGCACCCTGTCATTAACACAGCTGCCTGCAATTTCTGCTGGTTCGAATCTCTCCAAGGCTCAAGGTTGACTCAGCCTTCCATCCTTTCTAAGGTAGGTGAAATGAGGACCCAGTTTGTGGGGGCAATAAGCTGACTTTGTATAAAATATACAAAAGAATGAAGGCTATTGCTTAATGCATTGTAAGCCGCCCTGAGTCTCCGGAGAAGGGCGGCATATAAATCAAATTAAAAAAAAAAAATTATTTTCCTTTTCTCCTATAATTTTATTTTTAAAAAATTTCCTGCTCTTATAAAGAAACCATGCAAAATTAATGTCTGCTTATGCACATTCTAAATGTTTTGCAGTATAAAGTTTAATGGAAGGTCAGCTTTTGAAGTTTTGAGGTGAAATTCATGAACCTGGAAACTATGTGTTGGACATTTGCCTATACTCATAATACCCAGTTGCTCTGAAATACTTACCAATAGCAATAATACCCAACATTGCCATTGTTAACGTAGTCCTATATCCATCGTTGGCAACATGCATTTGCATTTTTTCTGCATTTTTTCAAGTATTCTCAGTTTAATGGAAAAGAAAGAAGTTCTTTTTCTTTCCTCCAAAAGACAAGAAACTTCTAACTGCATATTTTACAGATACCATACTGTCCAGGAGGTACATGGAAATACTGTTTCTCATCATACAATCATCTCACATCTCTATGCTTCAGCTGAAAGTCAAGAGAAAATGTAACTAGGAAATTCTCCCCGTGAGCTTATTTAGATCAGACAACAGGAATAATCAGTGAGATAACAGAGATAGAATGATAAAACCTGAAGACAATAGTAACAACGCCTTCCACCATTCCACAAGAGTAAGCCATACACACACAGTGTGCTTTCTAGTGGAAGAGTCTCACATTTTATCTCCTTATTAAGAAGCATTAGAATTTATTAGAAATAAACAAACCATTAGAAATAAATTCTAATTTAGGAGATAAAACATGTCAGGTTCCTCCACAAGGAAGGACATTTACGTGAGAATTCACAGCATTTTACTTTCACATTGTAGGTATAGGTATAGTCATATAGGTATATATGACTGAAGCTAAAGAAAATCAAAATTAATCTATGAATGCATAATTTGGAAACATTATTCCATCTCATATTCAATGGGTAGGCATTTGTCTGCTAGGAAATATTTTGTGAAGGACTTATTTTTATTCCTTTATTTATAAATGCCATTGAAGGACTATTATTAATGTTTAGATTTTTGCTATACTCCAGAATATTGTTTCAATTAATGCCTGATTTATTTTTTACCTCAGAAGTATATCTATCTGTAAAGTTTCAAATTTGTCAAATTTGTCTTCTTAACAAAAGAAGCAATATTTTAACATGAACTATTAATTCCAGTCATACAGTAGATGACAATGAGAAAGCTTGGCCTAGTCACTCTCTCTCAACCCAACTCACCAGAAAGGCTTATGGAAAAAAATAGAAAAGGGAAAAAGTATTGGGTATATTTGCTGCTTTGAGTTATTTATTTTTAAAATAATAATAACGGTGGAATAAAAATAAATAAATTGAATCTTTCTGCTGTTCAAATTCAGGATCAGCTTCTCTGTGCATCATTTCAGTATTGGCAGACAGCAATATCAATATCTACTGATAGCAGAGTGAGAGATGGTCATGGTCCAAAAGTATTATAGATAGCTTTGCTGAATTGCTCCACCTGGCTTTTCTTAATTCATTCCCTGTCAGAGCTGGAGGAAGGCTGAAAATGAAGGAAGATGAACTGTGTGAAGAGAGATGCATCTTTGTTTGGTTGTAGTTTGATAGGAAATGATGAAAAACATCTGGGGTTATGAAAATGTCCAGTCCAAGTCTCTGTTTACTGAACTCTCTACAAATACCAGCATCTGTCACCAAGGAATCACAGAAGGGGCTTCTATCCTATCACAAGATCTGATGGCATGTCCAAGAGCTTCTCCCTTGGGTGTTCAATTGACTAAAGTATTGGTGAAAGAGAAGAAGAAAAGTGACTCCAGTTTAAGCAAAAAATATATTGATAAAGAAGTATGAGTGATTGAGTAAGATACTTTTTAAGAAGCTGCCAAGATTTTGGATAAACAGAATTTTGAAGGGAAAAAGAAAAGAAATGAAATTGATGCATAAAATATATATAAGGCATTTCACAACTACCATTTAAGTCAATAAAACTTATATTTCTAGATTAGTTTCAATGTTAGTGCACAGTACTATGTTCATGCTATACAAATTGCCTCTGGAACATAGGGAAAACTATTGTTATAACCAGTCTTTTTTAAAAGTTAAAAAAAAAGTTGGTTATTTCATATTTCTCGCGGTTTAGCAAAAACACTTGAATCTGTTCTTTTGAAAAGGGAAGCTTACATGTTCATCCTGGACAGTGCAGAGACATATTTATACTTCAGACTGGAATCATTTGTCCTATTTAACAACAAACCAGGGACATAGTAATAATATGTCACTGCACTTTTAAACACAAACTGTATAACACTAAATATACCACACAATAATAAAAATGTCCATCTAAACTGTTTCTTCCCTATGTTCCCACTTATCCCTATATCTCTCTTTAGCTTGTCTTTCAAGGTATTTTATTTTAAAATCAAACTTGAGGAACCTCCGGACTTCCACATATGGTTGGACTACAGTTTCAAAACATTGTCAAGGAAACGGGGAATTGTAGTCCAAGAACATCTCAGTCCATTCTTGTCTCTCAGAGATATAGGTCTGCAATGTCCTTCTGGGCTCACAGCTACTAACAGAAAAGCAGATGGAAGTTATATCCAAGAGGGAGAGGGGTTACCCACTCCAGCTGGAGCACGGAATAACTTGGCTACAGTGACTTTTTCCTTTATGATCAAATAGACTACAGGAATAGATCCTCCATGGACTTGATTTTGAAGAGTACTCGGAAATTATAGAGGATCCCAAATGCAGCAGTTTCCCTACTGTTTGGCTTTATCACTAGCATTATATTACCCCTCTTTTCCTGGCTTTGTATTAGCTATCAAGAATTTTGGGGGTGCAATTCTGAATCGTGATATGGTTTTGCACCTGGGAATTTTCAAGATTGCCTTCAGCAGCTGGATTCAATCCATCAAAGAAATCCTGGGAGAATCTGCTCTCACAGTACCCCATGCTCATGAAGTGAAGGGTGCTGAGCCCAGGAAGCATTACTTTTATCTCATAGTAATTACATGATGGAAAAGTTTCCCTCTAGAGTTTTTCTAGCTTCATCTCTGAATGCTTCCAGAAATATAAAGGTCAGACTCTCCCTGAAGGGCTTATGAGAATGACTGTTTGTCATCTTCATTCAGACATTATTTGTGGGGGGTTTTGGGGGGGGTGTTATTGTGTGATTTCTTTTGAATTTTAGTATTTGCTGTAAGGCACCCTGTGTATAGGAGATTCAGAGGTTTGATACATGTTCTTTACCATCACCACTATCACTAATAACAGTCGATTTGGCCACTGAAATTTCATACCCAAATAGTTTCATCTGATCTCTTTTTAATTAATAGAATGATGATATTCCTCCTTCTCTGATTTGCAATGTAGACCTATGTAACCTCACAGAGATTTTGAGAAAGAGTAGATGTGGGTGAAGAGGGAATTTAAACAAAGGTTCTCTGGTGGCTGGCTTGCAAATGGGATCTCTTGACTCTTGCCCACTATTGAAATGAATGGGAGCAATATGCTGAAATCACTTTTTCATATATTTTTTTGTAGGGTTATCCCAAGGGACATACCTCTGCATTTAAGATTGGAAACCTGGATGAAGTTTTTCCCTGCTCTTAATCTAGATTGCTTTCTGCGCCTGCTAAATGAGAATAGCATGAACATTTTCCACATAAGATTTTTGTCAAAGCCAAGTGTATAAAAGTTTTTGAATAACAGCTATTAGTGGGAGGGGAGGGAGGGAAGGAAGAGAAGGAGAGGTAGAAAGAGAATGCAATGAAATGAGGCTGTCTGTCTGCCAATCGCAGCTATTAAATTCATTTTGCATTGATTTCTATCAGACATTGATCGTCGAATTGAAGTACTAACACAAACATAACATAGAGCCTCTTGGTTTGGGAGTTGTATAATGAGATTAGTCTGGAAGATTAACTTGAAAAGAGTCCCCTATTTGGGAAGGAAGTTCTTCAATATATTTCTTGGTTCCTCTTTTCAAACTAAGGCTTTATCAAAGCAATGTTGTTTTTGCAACAATTATAAAGTAATATATCAATAGGTGTCAGGGCACTGTCCTTTTCTTATCGATGAAAGCAAAGAACACACTATTCATGGAAGCTGGAGGTTGATATCTCCTATTTCAACACAATATAACTATGGAAAGTTATATGTTAATAGAAAGTTAATAGAAAGCTATGGAAAGCAAAGATATTAACTTCAAGACTGTTGGAATGTCAGATGATGCACAGGTACCTGTTTTTTGGCCTAAGCAGTTTACCAGCTACTTGCCACAAAAAAACGAACTTTACTCGCTATAGCGCTGAAAGCTTTTAAAACTGGATTAAATAGTCAAACAAGGTGCTAATCCTACACAAATGCTATGTGAAGAATGAATGTTATTTTTGAAATATTTCTTTATTAATTTAAGGCATAAATGAGTACACCTAATTTACAAATTTAAATAGACAACTTGGAAAAAATAATAGCTCAGTGTTTCCTGTTATCTTCTTTTTTGGACTGGTATTTAACAATCAGTACAACTGATTTATTTTTCATCCACAAAGCAGATACAGCCAAAGCAATATTTTAAGCCATTTTCTTTCCTTTTCTTCTTCATTCTCCTTACAAGAAGAATGCCATTCTTTAAGCTTCTAAGATTTTATATTTACCAATCCCCATATTTTTTTTTCTGCAGTAATATCATTTAAAAAGAAAAAATAGCATTCCATTTTATTTTGACTAATTAGTATTCTTAAAAATTCTCAGTTCTGGATTATAGAGTGGGCAGGAAAAACTCGCTTTATTGGAGATCAAGAAGGAAGCAAAGAACTTAGAAACCTTGCCTAAAATTAGATACGACCATGGATAAAGAGCAGTGGAGAATTGTGTAAAGTAGCCACATATTTACAGTTATAATGTTATGGTTTGGGATCTATAAGTATTGCTGTATTAACACAGCTAAAGGTGGGGGGGACAGCAGTTTGGAGCAGAATTTGATCTTCCGGATTATTTCCGAGTCCAGCTCTTGACATTCTAGACATCTCTGGTTTTTCTTTCCAGTCATGTGAAATTGATTCTGCTGAGCCCCTAAGGATAGCTAGTTGCAAGAAAAAAGGTGAGAAACCGATTTCGTTCCGTGACAGTAAGGCGTTGGATAGTCGGGCGGTCAGCCTGGGTGAAAGACTTTATGCAAGCACTCTTTAGAGGCGTCGCACCGATCAAGATATTATTTTGGATTTCCTCCCGCTTCACTTTTCTCCGCTTTCTCTAACACGCACGAACATACAATTCAATTTTCTTCTTTTCTATAGAAGGAGCCTCTTACTAATATTTTCCAGCGCAGGAAGCGCGATGGGTTCTACTTTTTTTTAAATTGCCATTACCTTGCCGAAATGTTCGTGTCGTTTCAGGCAGTTTTCCACCATGGAAACCAGCCCCAAGTAGTCAGTGTCAGACCTGGGTTAAATTAAATCCGGGCATTAAAGATTTGGGTAAGAGAAAGTAAAGGCGGAGCTCTATCACCAACAGAACTGTAAGCGCCTCTTCTCCCAACTCCCTCATCTCGCCTCGCTTTTCCTCGGTCGCTCCCGAGTAAACGGAACAGCTGGGCTGAATTAAAAAGCCTGGGATGGGCCTCGCAAGCAATTTGGAAGTCCCCGTTCCAGTAGGCAGACCAACCTTCGTCGGCGGAGCCGAAGCTTTCCCACCGAACTTCTGCATTTGAGATCAGGGAAAAGAAGACCTGGGAGAAATTCGGGTGCACACCAGCCCTAGACTAAAGAATTGAGATTTGAACTGCGGACAGCTGCGGAGTATGCTGGGCGGACTGGAGGAAGACAAGGGGAAAGTTAGAGAGCTGTTGTTGATTTAATTGTACCACATATCCAAAATCCAAGCGTGCTTACCCGCTGTTTAGTCATCCATATATTCTTTACTTTTTTAAAATACATCCAGATTCTCTGCTTATGTTATTGTTGCTTGTATTTTATTTTTATTCTTAAGGAGCTATTATTTTATAGACTTGTATTTATGTAAACAAAATCACCACCATCCCAAAAATATATTTGGTTACTAACATAAATTTTGAAAACCTGTGTGTGAGACACCTTAGATCTGTCTCTGATTTTTAAGCTTAGAAACCAGGGAATGCTCCTCTCAAATAAGCATGCAAAGAAATATATTTATCTGTCTATCTGTTATCTGTTTATCATGTAGATAGGTGTTTGTTCTCTGGAGACTTTAAGCATTACTTGACTATTAGAATAAACATAACAAATAATGTCAGAAAATGCAAAGCACCAAGCTAAAATCTGATCATTTCTAGAAACTAATATGCTATTAAAAAAAGTTAGTCCCCCTCAAGCGTGATCTGCCACTAGAAAGAGGCTAATAAATTCCCATTAAGAATGCATTTATGCAGTGATTAGCTGACCTCTGACCTCTGAAGAGTTGTTGCAATTAGCCGCAACGTGCAGCACCTTCAAATGTTCGGGTTTTGTGGAATCCAGGGTCCCTTCCTCTAAGCTTCAGAACTCAAATTCGCTGGTGCGTGCATATAGATACACACGTTGTCCTGAACCCAGTCAAGCCAATGTACTTTAAGTTCTAAAACATGAAAAACAAAGTATTTCATATTCACAGGATTGCAGATCCTGATAGAAATGTTAAATAAAAATAAAAATGCTTTAAGGCAACTTCCTGCTAACATCAACAGGATTTTCTCCTCCCAGGAAAATAGTTTGCCTTACAGTATTTATCTTTTTAAAAGATTTTGATGTGGTGCATCTTTCTCTTTCCCTCATTTTGAAAACTGCCAGGCATTTTCACTAACACTGAGCCAAAACAAGAATTCAGAGGAAAAAGACAAAGAGAAGAGCAAGGAAGATGTTAGTTGAAGATTTTTTTGGTGGTTTTAAAATAAAGGAACAGTGAAATTGTTATCTTAATGAACAAGAGGTTGGAGGAAAAAAACTGTGGAGGCATACGTCTGTATCTTTGTATGTATAAATAATTGTTGCCTTTAGCAGTGAGTGAGATAAACCGCTGGGACTCATTCTAAAGTGACCCATCACTGAATTCATTTCTGCTTGAACTTTCAGTGAACCTGAGATTAAACATGGTGATCAGCTAAGCAGTTTGTTGTTTGCTGCTTTTTCAACCACCCTTTTCAGACTGAGTAAATATTGATTGCTTTCAATCTGATTGCCTAGAGAAAAACATCTTTGTGTAGCATCTGAAATAAAATTTTAAGGATGAAAATCAAAAATAGGCTTCAGGTTTTTCTTTTAAGTATCCACATTACCCAAAAGAAAGCCAAACTAATCCCAGTTGGATGGGCAAAAACATTTTTTTAAAGAACTACTATTTGTTTGTTTGTTTATTTATTTATTGGCATACCATGGAAAGGTGAGGGTGGCTCTATCCAAATTCTATCATCAATGAAGAAGAGAAGTGTAAATCAATTCATGAATATTGATCAATTAATGGTTAGGGCTAAACCATCAATTAACTGTATTACATTAATTCAGTTGTGTGGATTTGTGTAAGCACCAGTAGACACAGAAAGGACTAGTGACAAAAAATACACAAGTTCTGTTTTAGGCAAAATACATTTCCTACTTAGTCTAAAGGAAACTATTATCTTTATTGTCCAGTGGATCAATTTTCTGACTCTCCACAGTCATATTAATGATTAGTCAATTAAATTCCTACCTATTTCCTTGGGAGTAATATCTTGGTGTGTGTGTGAGAGGGAGATAGAGGGAGAAAGAAAGAGAGAGAGAGATGTCAGATATTCAAGTTGATTGATGGACTTTTTGATCAATAATCTCTACAACAAACTTTGAACAAATCTGTGCCAATTCTTGGTGAAGGGTTTTTTTTTCTTCTTCTGCATTTAATTGGCTTTCAGTCACTTACATTATAAGTTATTTATTTCAGACTTATCACTTATCATTTTCTGGAAAATTATTGCTCAGAGACTACTCAGAAAGAAATGCCTTCAGGTGTACTTGGGAACGAGTTATTTATTTTTCAAAGAAGGTTTTATATAAGGTGGCATTTGTTCCAATAAATATTCTGGTTATTAACATCCTTCTATAAATCCCTCTTTCCCACCCTCACAGGACACCTCTGGAGCTGCTGAAAGGCGTTTTAAAGCAGCTGATACCAAGCCCTTGATCTTCTCTTCCTTTCCTCCAGCTACCGCAAGAAAAGACTGGAAAGAATCAGATGGTCCCTGAATTTTCCTAGCCCCAGCCTTGAAAGGTTTCATTCACCCTCCCCATTGGCATGTAGATGCCACTTGAAAGCTTTTGGCAAATGCCATTTGTTTAGCTTTGAGGCCTTATCCTAATCAACAAAAGGGGAAAGTATAAGACAAGCAAGGAGGCCAAGAGGAGCTGGTGTGGGGAGGGGGAGATAGAAGAGCCAAAAGTGAAAGGGTTTCTTGCCTGCTTTGAAGTTGCCCAAAATGGTACAAGGCCTTGAGAAAAGGGGTTCAGCAATCCCAGGTTTTCCTCTGGCAATAGGCCCGAAGTGGCTGCAGATCAAGGTTTGCTTATGCTGATGTTGTGGGAGAAAGACAGCCATTGGTGCTTGGGCCAGCCAAAATCTTCCAGCTTCCAACCTCTCCTGCTTTATCTCTGGGGCAGGAATCCTAAAAGCCTCTTTAAGAAGCTGCAACCCTTTTACAATTAAATTCTAGTAACACAACTTTTTCAAACTGAAAGCGGCTACTGTAAAATGAAAATGATGTTTTGCATTCTTTCCATTATGATGACTCCACACTTTTATGCTACTAGTGACAGAAATCACAAAGAAAGGAAGGAAGTCCCTCCAGTGAATCGGCTCTATAGGTTTTTAATAAAAGGCCTGGGTTTTTTTCCAGTGAGCGCTTGACATCTTCCTCAACCAGGTTTTTTCCAACGGCTGGGGGAATTTGGCCGAGGTTACAGGACCCCTCTGGGAAGAGTTGCTCTGGAAGAGGAGCAGCTCTTCAGCTGGCTGTTTCTTGCCTGCTCCCAGCTTGTCCTCCAAAGTTTGTGCCTGGAAGATCGTTCTGGCAATTTAGAAGAAGGATGGGGAAAACTTTGCTTCTTGGGGTCCTCAGAGACAAAGAAATATAAATCTCTTCACTAGTGGTTTGGGATGTGAGGCAAGACCAGTTGAAGTCAGCTTCGGCTTTTGAAGAGGACTTAGTTTACACATAGGTCAATATGCAGTTCGGGGTGAAAAGGTTAGCACTTGACCCAGGAAGCTCCCACTACAGTGTTTCCAAAAGATCTGGGATTTGGTTCATTGTCCTTCTTTTTCCTAGTAAAAGATCAGACAGTTTTCTCTAGGGTCCCCACTGATCTGGTTGAGTTTAATCTTGGGGACCTGGAAGCCCAAGGTGGCAAGAATTTGGCTTGCACCAAACATGGGAGAGAGAACTGATTGGTTAGGCTTCTCTTCCTAAGAAAGAACCAAAACAAATAAAAGCCTGCTATAGGAGTATATTTATTACAGAGATTTTAGGACCCGTAAAATCCTGCTCTGAATTCCATTCTCTTCCCCCGCTCCCCAAACAGAATCTCAGAACCTTGAATGATTGTACAGAAAATATCAGAAGTACTCAATCACAAAAGATAACTGATAAAACTCAGTGTTAACTTAGTACACCAAAACTTTGTGCATCATGCAAAGTTCCGTACACAAATCACATGAACTATACATTCGTTTGGGCCAATTACCACATTCAGAAGTTCAGCTGAAAAATCTAAGGAAGGATAAATGGAAAATCGGGAGCAGGCCTGGTCTCTCCATTTTCTGCCTAAGTTTTGGGTCAAGAATAATTCCATAGAGATTTTGGGAAAGAAAATAGTGGGCAGACCTTAATAAGCAAGGTTTCTTTTTTAAAAATCTAGTGCAATTTCAACATTTTTATCTAACTCTTTTGAAGGAAGAATATTAGTCTATGATTTCTTTTTTGAGGTATCTGATTGACTTGAACACATCTTTGATCCTGACAACTTCACTTTTTGCTATAAAATCGAATCGAGTTTTGAGAATGTAACCACCCTGTTTTAAATTTATAATCAATCTAAACATTTCTAGAAAATCTGTAAAAAGATAGATCTCTTAAACAAAATATTTACAACCAACAACTCATACACACACATACAAAAAAAAACCCAGGTACATTAAATTAATGCATGAACTTTTTAGAAATCATGTAAACGCTTTCAATAGTGCATCTCTTTTTGGAACTGCGAACCTCTTTGTCTCTGCCATGGAGGAAAGCCTACATAAATGTTCTTTGGCAACTTCATTCTAGTCTATCAACATTTATCATTGTGGTAATCACTTTTTGACTTTTCTCACAAATAGTCTAGAGATGGGAGACACCTAAATAAATCCTTGTACTTAGCACTGAGGAGAAAAAACCTCAATCTTGAAATAAGATTGAGATCCTGAACTGTTGGGGCCTATTCCAGCCAAAATTATCTTTTAGTTAAATCTCAGTGATATTATGCCACAAACTCCTTTTCTATTATTTCTCCAACCCCTAACTCAGTAGTCCTCGATTATGCCCACCAATGTGGAAGAAGGGAAAACCAGTGAGATTTGCTTCCAACAAGTTTCAGTATGGGATGTCAATTGTTTGAGGGATGCAGTAAGAAAAGATTTGATCTGGAACCCAAGATGACAAGAGAAGGATGGGGTAGAGGAGGGTCCCCTTCAGTCTTTACAAAAGTAGGGCTGGAACATTATCAACTACTCTACGGCTGAACATAGGGGGCCAGGAAATGAAAAATGAATAACTGTAGAGCTCAGTTTGAGGTAGTCAGTGTATCTGAGGTAGAAGAAGTAGGAGAGGGGGTACATGGGGATGAGCTGGACTTTTCAGAGGAGTCCTCTGCCTTTTCTTCACTTCCGGTTGGAGTGATTGGAGATATGGGCAGCAAGCCCTCTTTCTCCCTCTTCTTCTGCTTCATCCTGCGGTTTTGGAACCAGATCTTGACCTGGGTTTCATTGAGTTGCAAAGAGGCTGCTATCTCTACCCTGCGTGCTCTGGTAAGATATTTGTTGAAGTGGAATTCTTTCTCCAGTTCCGTCAACTGTTTGGTGGTGAAATTGGTGCGAACTGTGTTGGGTTGACCCACATAACCATACTCTCCAGCTTTTCCTGAAGAAAAAAAAGCAATAGCAGCCATAAGTCACACAAGCACATCTTGCTGCATATAAGCATGGATTCAAGGCCTTAACTGAAAGGTGGCATTTATCAAGGCATGACTCCAGTAGTTGCTAGGTGCAAAGGAAGATGCTTTCTGGGCTAATTATATGCATGTTTACTCCAAAGCAGGGTCTATTTGAATGAGTAGGAAATAACTTCATCATGCTTGGCTTCTGCATATCATCCTGACAACCTTGCCTGATAAGAGCTATTTAGATAGGCCAGGCAAACCAGGTTGATTCAAAACCAATGCGGGGCACATTTCTTTAGCAGAGTTACTCGCATTTAACAATTTAACATGGTGCAGAATGTAATGTCCACTTTAGGGTAACCTGTTGCCTTTGGGACCCAAGTACCCTTTTTCTTCTGATACCTAAGACAGCCAGGCCAGTCTGCAAAACAGCAGCTATTCAAATTCTAGAGTGCCTTAACCACCCAGAAAATGAGGACTAACCTGTTTTAGGAGGGTTTCTCTTCACTTTCATCCAGTCGAAAGTCTGGGCTGGTGGAGAAACTTCCGAAGAAGGAGAAGTACAGCTTTCTGGATGGGCAGAGTGGAGAGGAGACAAGGGGTGGCTGAAATTAGTGAGGGTTAAATTCTGCTGCTCCTCTCCGAAAGAGGGATGAATGTATTGAGTAGAACTGGTTGTGCCCCCACCATAACTCTGGGGATGCTGGACCATGGAGGAAGAGACATTTCCCGAGTAGAGAGTAGGAGCGCACGGGGAGTAGCCCCCGCTGATTTCCGCCTCTTGACTGAGTGGGTAATGGCCATAGCCTCCGGCAGTGAAGTTTTGCGCGCCATAGCCGGACCCGCAACTGGGATGCGAGAAGGACATCCCCAAATTGGGGTGATGTTGGTAGGCGGTACCAGCCTGGTGGTGGTGGGGATGGGGGCTTATCTGAACTCCCCTGCCCACCAGAAAGCGATCGTCCCCGTTGCAGCTGTTGGCGCTGACAGCACACGACTGAAAAGTGGTTGTAATCCCATGATCGGGGTGGTGGTGGTGGTGGTGGCGGTGATAGGCACGGGAGGCGCAAGTGGTGGGCTCGCCGTTGAGGATGGGCGGATAATCGAGGAAGGAATTCATCCTTGCCGTGTCCATCTATCACCGATTGACCGGCTCTTCGAAGTCCTGGGTGACCGTGCCAACTTTCTCACTTCCTCCATGGGGGCCAGAAGAAAAATGATATGAATGTACAGTGAGGCGGTGACCACGTGAGGGCGGCAGCCAATGATTGCTGCGGCTGCCAAAGTTGCCCTGTTCCTTCCTGGTGATGGATCACCCTGGCTGTGGCATTTAAATTCTGAGCGCCCCTTCATCAAGGTGACGCGCAGACACCGCCGCCGCCGCCTCCCTCCCTCCCTCCCGCTCTCTTCTCAGCCAGCGTGTTGGGCTTGGAGAGCAGGGCCGGCGAGCCAGTGTGCGTCCAAGCGCTCAACCTGGAGCAGCCGCCGCGGGAACAACAGCAGTAAGAACAGAAAGCACTGAGCGGCCGCCGGAGGGGGCTGCTCCAGCGTGAATTGAAGGACACAGAGCCTGCAGGTAGGCAAAGGCGCTCGCCATCAAATCGGTTGTCGCTTCTCCGGCACCTTCTCACAGGTGTAGAATACCCGGGCTGGGGGAAACCTAAAGGCCCGATTTTACAGGGAGAAGGCAATTATCCGGGCAACGGGCAGCCGGGATCCGTCCCCCTTCGCTCGGGACGGTCCGAACCTGGGGCGAACCAGCAAGAGTTAATGGGGCTTAGTCCAACCTCCCGCGGCTATTTGCATGGAAATAAGGCGCAACGCCATTGTTGTTGCCGCGGACGCGGGTTCTGAATATCCAAGAAGGGCGGTGACTGTGGGGAAGTAGGTGACTGAACTAAAATCAAGACTTAGGCTGCTGGCTTCTGCTGATGCTTGACGCCGTTTGGTGCGGAAAGGAAGCGTTTACAAAGACTGCCATTGGCAGCGGTCTTCCGTTCTGCCCAGCTCAGCAGCTGAAGAGGCAGAGCGCCTGTGCAAACATTCGGCCTCCTCCCCCCCCCCATCTCTTTCCCAGTTTTCGACCTACCTCTCTCTGCCAATCACGCGCAGTCTCGCCTACCTCTTCCTTCCCTCCTTTCCCCTCCCCATTGGCTGCAGACCCGGTTTGAAAACACCAGACAGAGCAGGATGTTCTGTGAAATACCAACATTGAATGACCACGTCCCGTGATTAAAAGGAAAGGCTCCGAGGAAAAGGGCTGAGAGGCGACAACGGTGGTCTGGTCTGATCACTTAATGATGTACATCTTTCGTTGTGGCAGAAGACGAGGGAAAGCAAAAAGTCCGCGCTCAAAATGATGTCCCTCTACTTGTTTCCCATCCAACAGCACAAGTTTCTTCTTGGAAAGGTGCCATTAAAGTCACCAATATTTTTCTGAGTTTAGAAATGGGCCGAAGAGCTTAGCTATTTACTAAGTGGTTTGATAGGACTTTTCTTTCTTTTTCTTTCTTTCCCTTTCTTTCTTTCTTTCTTTTTTGAAGAAAGAAGTTCTCACAGAGACTTTATATTATACAGATAGGGACAAATTTAAGTGATAAAGTAAGCATGAAAAAAGCCTGGAAACTTTTGTTTCAAAGTGGCTGGCTGAAAGTATTAACGTTTGTGCATATCTTTTTTCTAACTTCTGAAATTCTTATGAACAACTTACATTTATTAGTAACTTACCATTGTGCCAATTCTAAATAGTTAACTAGTTAGTATTACCTCAATCACATACCAGATTCTGTTCTAGTCATTATCTAATTAGATTGTATTTTCTTTTCTAAAAAGCTACATCTCTAGGTTAGCACTTCGGGTAACTTAATGTTCCTATTTTGATAATTATGAAAGTTAGGACCCAGGAGACGTTGATCAAAATGTGAAGTTAGCTATGAGTCATATAAAGACACAATGTTTTTAGAAGAAGGTCTCTGGCATTTTTGTAAACAGCTAAATTCTGATATGCAGCTACAGCCAATTAAAAAAACCCTCCCCTTTGATTGGAAGTTTATTGTCTACACTCAGTTCTCTTTCTTTTAGAACAGAAGAGTAAAGAAAATATCACTTTAGAGTTTAGAAAACCATTTTCATAATTCACATTCACAGATCAATTACCAAAAATTGCAAGCATTCAGTGGATAATAATAGAGCCATT